>VWZK01012378.1:255174-296075 GCA_013396935.1 Baryphthengus martii
GGGAAGAGGCGAGGGCGGGATCGCGGGAGAAGGGAGGGTGGATCCCGCCACGAGGGAGGGGACCTCGGGACAAGGAAGGGCGAGATCCCGGGAGAAGGTTGGAGATGCCGGGACAAGGTGGGGGGATCCCAGGAGAAGGGGGGGCACCGGCAGGCTCAGCCCCGGAGCCGGCTCCTGCCCGCCGGGGAGAATCAGCGGCTGCGCTTGCCGAGGGGTTTCCTTCTCTCTGCCCTCGGGTTGTTTTTTCCAGGGGGCAGCGAGGAGAGTTTCCTGTCCCATTCCGATTTTGTCCGCTGTTGTAGCTTCTGTCCCTGCGTGGTACTCCGTACACGGTGAACCTTTTTTAGTATGCCAGGAAAAGGAGATTAAAAAAGGCAGTGTGTTGTGCCACAACGTGGGAATGTCACTCTTCCCTGGGGGGTTACAGAATTTTCTTATAGTGGTGCACTAACGCTGCTAATGTTTGTATTTTCTTACAGGTTCAATAAAACCTTTCTTCTTCTTCTTTTTTTTTTTTTTTTTTTTTTTAAAAAAAAAGGAGAGGGTAAGTCTTTTTAGATAGGAAATAATAAAACATTTTTTTCCAAGAGAATGTTTTGCTCATGAAGACACAAATTCATGAGATTCTAATAGTTCTGAGAAGTAATTATTATGGCATTAAAATAGCTTGTATTCCAGAACTGAAACTCCGTACAGCCAACTGTACTGGAAGACTTAGTTTGTAGGCACTGCCCAGTAAATTTTCTTGTAGATAGGGAATACTTTATTGTTTCTAATAATAACAACTTTATATATTGAAGAAAATCTACAACCATGCTATAATTTTGAGAAGTGCAGTAGTTCAGATTAAAGGAGGACAAGAAGTTATTTCAGACAACAATATAATTACACGTTAAATCAGCTTAAAGGTGCCAAGTTCTTGTTAGTTTAATTTATAGCCTCTGGTCAATGAAATCCCTGCATCTGTATTTAAGCAATCCATGTCTGAGTACATCTTTTAAGTACGCAAGCCAGAGTATTTCAGTGAAGTCTTTGCGTTATTTCTTCAGATGTGGTGTTTCCACTAGACCTATAGCCATATTTTATGGAGTAAAGGGAGGAAGGGTTGGTCAGGACTTGGCAGAACTCAGTACGTAAAAGCACCATGTGAGAGAAAGTTACTTACTGAAAAAATCACGGCTGACGTGAATTAACTGCCGCAAGTTACAGATTTCATCTACTTCAGGCATTGTCATTTAGCCCTGCCCTATCCAGCTGTAACAGAGAGCTCAGAGCAGCATATTTTCTTTACTTTTCCCTTCCGTGGGCACTGAAACCCCAAACCACCATAGGAAGGCATAAAATCTGATTGTGCAAACTGCTTCGCTTTGATGAGGGATTGTCACGGGACAGGTCTCATGGAAACCCCAGAGGGATAAGAATCTGGCGTCAGGCATTTCGGATGATTGTATTTCTTTTGGAGAGATCACTCCCATGAAGAAATTCACCCTGGAGGAGCAGAAGGGGCCAGAGGAATCACTGAATTGTGCATGTTGGGGTTGCAGGCACTGATGTAATAGGCTCCTATCTGTAAAGGTCCTGGCACTTCTGCTGTGCATGTCACCGCGGACCACAAAATCCTCTTCACTACACTGTAATAAGCCGAAGAGCTATAATAAAAGGCCACAAGCCACAGCTGTAACGTGCCACAGTATACTTTCACACCCTTCACAGCTTCGTCTGACCTCTCAGTACTTTCCTGGCAACTGGAGCAATGTCAGCACTGGTTCTCCAATACCAGTGCCCTAATACCTCCATACTCCATGAGGTATAGGGATAAAACTTGAGGGCTATGTGCCACCAGTCTCTGTCGCCCTTCTTCCCACCTATCCACACCCTTCTCAGAGACTTATTTTAGCCCTCTTAGGCTAAAAGTCTGTCACCCTTTCCTCATGATATGACCTGGACAACAGCAGTATGGCATGGGCCGAGCAAAAATACCAGGCCCTAAAACCACTTACTACAGCTCCATCTACAATCCAGTCATATCATATTATGCAAATGAGTAGTCACTCTCATTTTCATGAAAAATGAGACTTTTTTTTTCTGGAACACAGACTGTAGCATGTAGCATGTCACACTACTTGCCAAGATAACAAGCCTCCAAACCCCCATCTGCCCAGTCATGCAGAGGACATTCTCCTTTCATTCAAAAACCGCTAGTGGCTGATTGTTCTGGTATGTCTTTTTGAAGTTTAAGCAGCGTAACTTTCTTAGCAGCAATCATTGTTTTCCTAGTTATAGTGGCACTATGTTATAATCAACAGATCTTCAGGTGACTAGAGTGGCGAGGGTCAACAAATCCAGAATGACCTAGGTGCTACATGTGTCAGTGCATTTCCTGGCCTTTCTTACTCTTGAATATGCACCAACTGCTGAAGTGAATATGGGTAAAAATTTTAAAGGAGCTAAGGTCCAGAGACATTCAAGGAGCAATTAATTTGGCCAAACACAGGTTCTCCTGAAGTTGAGATGCATAAGAACATCCTACTTGGCTTCCACATACCAGTACAGATGTACACAGACCTTAAATCCTATGTGGTGATCTTAGACAACCCAAAATACATAAGACACTTCTAGTTGAGCAGCTCCATTAGAAGATCTAGCGACTAACTTGTACTTATGTGGCCTATCTGCCTTTGTAAATGGAAATACTTCTCTAGAGGTAGATTCTAGGTGGTGTTGGAGCACAAGACCTACAGAAGTCTTTCTATGAGATTTAGGATCCTTGAGCTTCATTTGCCTCTGATAATAGGATCTGGAATGCTAGATTACATTCACTTGAAAAATATTCTTGTTCTTCTGTCTATGCTTGTCTGTCCTTGCAAGAAGGGGACAATGCTGAGGCAGGCACCTCAGGGGGAACAAGAACGTTGTGTCTAAATACAGGAATAGATCAGGCCTGCGCAACAGCCGTTTGCATAAAGCAGGCAGAGAGGAAAGAGAGGAGGCTGAGCAGATCAGCTATGCCATGACTATCTCAAGCTTTGCTGCTGTAGCAGATAGAGAGCAAGTTGTATGTACCATTAGGTGTATGGGAATTAAGAAGGGATCATTTCTTCTGTGGGCTGCTTGGGAAATGACACTGCTGCACTCATGAGCTCATAAGTGAGGCTTACGGAAAGTCCCTGGCTTCGCTGTCTTCTGATGACCTCTTTGCAATAGGAATGGGTTAGATCTGCCTTTCCTGTGCCATAGGAAAGACATTGCCAGTGCCTGAAAATACAAGAATAATTTGACTGCAGGATAGTCAAAGAAGCAGCCAAAGGAGGAGGATTTCTATAATGAGTTCTGTTTGCTGTTTGTGGAGACATTTATTGCTGCCGCTTCAAACCAGAGCCCGTGGGGATTTATTTCCTCTGCACTTGTCTGTTGGGACCAAGGGAATTTGTTAGCAGCCTTGTTTTAATCAGGACTAATGTTGTGCTAACAACAGCAATTTTGTAATTACATAGCAGTTTTCATATGATAATAACCTGCAGCTTATAGGCTCTGAAAACAGCTTCCAAAGACCAGAAGGTAATGGCTCTTTAACAGAGTAGAAAATGACTCCGCGTTGCTTAAGACGGGAAGTGACTTACACCATGATGGTATTTAGGAAAGTGGTGTTTTCACACCGAGCTTGCTTTGAGATTTTTAAAGGTGGCTTCCGAATGGGGTTTGATTTTTACAGCTCTCCTAAAAGTGGCAAAACAGTAGATGAGGGTCCAAATCCACGTTATAAGCCTCTTTTAAGACTAACGGAATCAGATGCCAATACAAAGATTGACAACAGTAGTGATTGGTACCGAAAGGCCTTACCCTCATTTTTGGAGTGCCAAGATATTGGCAGAAATCTATAATAGCTTGTTTTCCTTTCAGGCACCAATAATCCCAGATTGAGGTCATAAATACACTCCTTTTTAGAGTCTTAGTTCAGCTTGTGCAGGCTTTTGAGCAAACCAGAAATGAAAATGTGATGCTGCATTATGTCAGAGCTGCATGTTTAGTCTGCCTCTCTAGAAATAATCAAGAAAAGTTATACATGATAAGAGACAGATGCTAGTGCCTCAGCAGACATTTGAACTCTTTCTAGTACAATAGCAAAAAGGAGAAAACACCCAAAGAAACTCATTCCTTTAGTACTCGAATTTGTACTCGGAGTGCTCTGCAGGGAGGGGTAAGCGAGAAAAGATATTTTCCTTGGCTTTACTTAAACCATTGCGTTAACGTAACCTGCCAATTCAGAAAATTCTTACACGACCCAATATTTGAGCGCATCCGTAAGAATGCCTTTTTCCCTAAGCTTCCACAGCTTGGAGCTGGGCTATATTGGTGATTGAGCACGGATCCTGGAGGAGATTTGTGAGTGTCGACTCTAACACTTGGGTCAGACCAGCAGTTCCTGCCCCAGTACTAGGTGACAGTCTAGTCGAGGTGGTGGTGTCACCATCCCTGGAGGCATTCAAAAAACATGTAGACATGGCACATGGTTTAGTGGTCATGATAAATTAGGTAGGAAGTGGGACCTGATGATCTTGGAGGTTTTTTCCAACCTTAATGATTCTGTGATTCTGTGACGTGGCCGGGGAACTTGGGCATCTTCCATTGTTTCATTTGCTGCTATAGGTGCAGCTATACCCTTCCCCTGGAGCCTCCTACTTACATCTCCTTAAGCTTCCTGATGTGCTAGAAAAGTAAAGGAAGATGAGTCAACAGGATGCACCTCTGGCCCCACTCTGCACGGTTCACTTGTCCCCTCCTCTCTAAACGCTGTTTGTTTGCGTTCCCACCTGGGGTGACACCTGTGCTGACAGGTAGCCCACAGGTAACCTAGGCCAGCCTGATGGATGGATTAGCCGATCGACAGTGTCTAACGTGCAGAGGGACTGCAGCCCCTGACGGATCCACTCAGCAAAACCATCAAGCCAGAACCAGGCTGCCATTACTTAAATTCACTGGAGGCCCGATTCAGCCCTCTGTTGTACTTGTTCAAATGCACAGAGGTCATCAAGGTTGGTCTCTGGTGTAAATGAAGGGAGAATTTGCTTTCAAGGTTACTTTTCAAAACAAGGTGTTGAAAAATGACCGTTTCTTTCTGTTTTGTGCCTCCAATGTGTGTGTGCTATTTCAACTCGTTGAAGCATTGATCCTCCCCTCTCCAGGTAGTGCCAATATTTCCAAATACATTTTCATGATGATTTTAATGGCAGATCAGGTTTCTAAATTTCACACAGATCAGGGACTCCAAAGGTCCCCTTTCAAAAAGTGTGACGTGACATTTCACTTTCGCCATCTCCTTACATTTCTGAAGATTTTTTCTCACCAGGTAGTTCACCAGGTAGAGAGCAGCTTGTGGAGAAGGAAATTTGGATCCCCAAGACTTTTGAGCTGCCTCTGAAAAAGGCTCAGGGTGTTTTTATGCCAAACTGATTCAGAGGTTAGCCCTAGGAAGCTCAGGGAGCTCAGGTAACTGAAATGCTGTGAGAAGGATCTCAGCTTTTTCAGGCTCTCAAGCCCTTGTCAGCCTGCCAGGTGGGTTCCCAAAGGGCAATTCGATGGACAAGCCAGCAGGATACTCTGCAGAAACCTACCACGAAGGCAAAGCTGTTTCAAAACCTGCCTACTTTCCACTGGGGATTCGTTGAAATCAGCAAGTTTCTGGGAAATGTGATGACTTTGGTAATCTGGTATTTTCCATTTCTTTGGAAAATTCAGCCCTATAAAATATTTTTTAAAAAAAGATTTCTAAGTAGGAGTCATGGAGGACTGAATGAAAAGTCTTGAATGCAAAGATTTGAACATTGCCTGTAAGTCTTCAATTTAAAATGAAACACAGATAGAAATTGTCCATGTAAATTTTATCCAGGCTGTCATGTCGTCGTCTTTTTTTTTCTTCTTTTTTTTTTTTCCTCAAGAATGTGATAAGTTTATTCATTTTAAATCCCTCTGGGAATGAACTGTGCATTTAGAGCTGTTTGTAGTAACACAGGCTTTGCACACTGAAGTGAGCAGCCGGTTTTATGAGTAGCTTCCAGTGGAATGTGAAGAATGAGTATTCCATGTGACAGTGCATCACTGGCGTCCACTTCACTTTAGTATACTTTATAAACTGACCACACCATTTAGATCCGATACGGAGGAGATCGTGTGCCCCAAAGGCTAGAGGAGATGCAGGCCCCACAGAGGAGATGCAGGCCCCACCGAGATGAGAAAGCAGCCTCTCTCGACAGAGGGCACCAAAAAGTGCTAAGGAAAGTCTGTAACCCTTTAGCCACCCCACCAGGAGATCTGCCCTGTGTCCTGTCTGGCACTGTTCCTACCAGCAGTATATAATGGCAGCTCAACAGAACTTGCTGTTAGGCATGTTTTAGTTTTCTGCTTGGTTCTTGGCTGGTGTCTTAAGAGTGCTACAGCAGTGCTGGTAAATTGGTAACAGTCTTAGGCTTTACACTTCCAGGTGTGCCTGTGGGGTGTGCGCAGGCCGTATCGCAGGGCTGGTTACAGGAGCCAAATTGTAGGGCTGCATAAAGGTTCTAGGGAACCTGAAGCAAAAGTTCAGCGAGTGATATTTTCTGTACTGCCATATATTCCAAGAAGTCATGACCTTCTCTAGCCTCCGAAAACAGGGACTATGGGGACCATCAGTTTCTCTTTCCAGCTGCCTTCTGCCTCCAGATGGAGAAGGCTCACTGTGCACTTGTTAACTAATATGTTTGTGCTTCTCTTTAAAGCTAACTTTTCCACTCCCAAACATATTTATATTTGTCAGGAGAAAGTATTCACTATTTTTGCAGATCTGAACTTCATCTGCTTTAGCTAGCAACTTCTTAGGCACTCTTTTATAACATCTGAGACCAAGCCTGTAACCACTAAAGACAATAATATTTTGCAGGGGTCTGATATGCCATGCTCAGAAACACTTTATAGACTGTCATACAGAAGTACAGAAATCCCAAGGGCAAGAAAACAGTGAACAGTTGGTACACACGTACTGTAGTAAGATGCTAAAAGGAGCAGGATGCTTTTTTGTCCAAAGAATCCAGAGCAAGTAGACCCTTACTCCAATATCCACTCTACAGTTTCTTAAAATTGTTTGTATACTTTTGAAAATGTTACCCAAGGTGTCTCTATGTACAGAAAGTTGATTTATGTGCTCTGAAAGAATGAGATGCTTTCAGTTAGAAAACAGTTTCTATAAACCTTAAGCCTATAGTATTCAGAGGGATTCACAGGGACTTTTAAATCTCCTTACTGCATCTTTTACTATGTCACATTTAAACTTAAGAGAGGTAGCCATCATAGATATAGTTTGATTTAAGAAAAAAATCCAACAAGATAGATTATACAGCGGCTGGGAATGTGATCCTTTGTCTCAATGACAAAGCTTTTTTTTTTTTCTTTATAATGCAGTCTTCATATGATCTCCTCAAGTTCTACAACTGTAAAATGGAGACAAGACTTCCTTAATTTTGCTAAGTGCTGTGGGATCTACAGATAAAAAGCACTCCTGCTGCAAACCAGAGGCACTGAAGTGGAGAGAGAGTCCTCCTTCCTTCAGTTATAGTTTTGAAGAACCAAATGTCATGCTTCAATCGAGAGCTCAGAATCCTTTACAGAGTATCTTTTTCTTGCTTATGCTTAAAGGTAGCAGCGGCTGGATCACTCACTGGCATTCCTTCCCACCACCCACATCCATACAAGAAATAAAGTCAGTTTCTCTGAATTTTAACTAAATCCTTCTGGTTTAGCAATGCGCATTTCTACTTAAGCAATAAACATCTGTCGTCTGCCATTCATTAATATTAATTATAAATGGACACTAGCTCATGGGATCCAAGTCCACCAGCTGAGATTTTTCCAACTCTGACCTTGTTAGAGTTTGTATAAAAAGTGTTCAGAAGGGTCCTTCGAAGCTCGAAGCCAACAGTAAGTGCAATTTGCAGAGTACAGCGTTTAGATTATGCTCTTAGAACAAGGGCAGTCAGAAGGGGTGATGGGGAGCGGGGGAGGGAGCGAGGGAGGGAGGGAGAGAATACAGAGCCTGAAACCATGTTCCTTTAAACGCCTAAGAGTTTTAGACCTTTCTGCAGGCTAATGACAGGGAGAGCCATTGTCCATAATGAAACTGGCCCGTCCATTAAACATTACTGTAAATGAAAGGTTGCGTGAATTAAAGGTTGTTCATCTCATGTTTCAGGAATGTAGCTGTGTTTCATGTCTGAAGCCTGTTTTCCTTTTAAATGGAGTTCTTCAGATGACAAATGAGAGAGAGAATTTCAGAAAGCAAATGGGCAGAAGTAAATACATGCTTAAGAACAAAGCAGAGAAAACTGTAGCTGTAAATCTTTATACTGGGGCTACTGTTTGCTGTGGATATTAGGGAGGATTAGAATAGAATTGAGAAATTGCATTGCTGGATCATTTTGCTTGTAAACCAAAAAACAGTAGAAAGATCCCCACAGTTAATCGTTAAATTCTCTAGCCTTAATATCACCTGTATGTTTCACTCATAGATTGCTGGTTCATTCTTTTGCTACCATTTTGGTTTTCAAGGTAATAAAATTAGGAAATCTAGGAAATGCTTTTGTTTCTGAATTTTACATGACCACTGGACCTTTAAATGATAAATTATTTTTTTTCTTCCCTTTAATATATTGCCACTGCAAAATTACTTCAACAAAAATTACTGATAAATATTATTTATTCACATCAGCCCTTAAAATTAGCTCATTTTTTTCAGGCAAAAGCAGATAACAATATGCCCTCCATGGGCCACATCTTCATCTGCTCTTAAAATACACATAAATTCATTGGCAGAGAGGTGCTGACTTACATCTCCGGTGGATTAGTGTAACAAATTAACAAATTGTTAAGAAAATCCAGCCATATAGTCTTGCTATAAGAATGATTTAAAGCTGATGAATGCGAAGATGAACATGGAGAGGTATTGTCAGCAATGCAAATGGCTAAACTGGACAAAATGAAAGGAACGTTGGTTTCAGCTCTTTGACTTAGGCCCACATAAAAGTGTAAACTTGGTGAAGACAGCAGGAGGCCCTTGTATTGATGTCAGTGGACAGAGATACTTGGATTTGTCCTCTCGAAATGTGCAGTACACTGTCTCTATGGAAATGTTACAGAAGGCAACAGGAAAGAAAAAAAAAGTGTGGAAATTTTGTAGCAGTTTTAGAAATGCTTATCAAAGCATTGTCTAGTCCCTTGTTAGTCTACAAAGCTGAAGTACTATACTTAACGCTGTCTCTGATGGATGTTTATCTAACCTCCTTTAAAATCTTTCATGATAAAGATTCCCACAGCCTCTTTCCTGATCTTTATGATCTCTGATAATAGCATCGGATGCTATCATCTCATCAGGAACACTCTAAAGCTCCTTTGGACCTTTATAAAGGAAAGTTATGGCAGAGAGTATTTTCTTTTTCAAAGTTATGAGGTTGGAATTGAGCTGGGAGGTGGCAGCCTAAGCCAACCAAAGGCTACATCAGGTGTCAGAGCTGGCAGGGAGAGTGAGCTGAGAAGAGACGACGAGACTGGAGATGCAGAGACTTGGGTGGGGAAAAGCAAACAGAGCTGCCTGGGTGGGGAAGAACAGGCAAATATCCAGCAAGACGAGGCAAAACAGCAGCCAAAAAGTGCTCCTTTGTTTTCGCTTTGTTACAAAGGAATGCTGAAAATCCCTTCTTTACAGTTAGATCCAAAGTACTCTGAAGCCAATGGACTTTCTGTGGGTCTTGGATCAGGCCCTTTAAAAGAAGGGCATCTATAATACCATAGTGAATGAGTGCCATTGCTGTCCACAACTGGCAGTGTTATAACAGCATTGCTATACATGGAAGTGTTCCACAGCCCAGGATTTAGCTGATTAAACAGTGCTGCATGTGTCACCATTAGACTTGAAACATCCACTGCCTGATTTACTCTGTAGCTCACATACCCGAGATGTTTTGCATTTTTGGACTAAATTCGATAGATGTGCTAGCAACCTTCTCTCTTGTATTTGTTCGTATTTCCAGGACACACAAAATAGTGAGGGGTTTAGATCTCCAGGTGCTAAGGGTTGGGTGAACCCTACTGTCAGCAGCCACTTCTCTTCACCTTTACTTTGTGGCAATATTGCCCAAAGGTGAGAAAACAGCTTGCTGTGGTCTGGAGAGTCTAGAGAACTTTGGCAAGGTATCTTGCTGCAGTACATAGCCTGGAAGTGGCTCATGTCCTCTTTCAACTGTGACAAACATATCCCTCCCTCAGAAAGAGCTCCTTAAAGCGCTAGAAGTTAGGGCAAAAACTTTGGAAGCAGGGACTGTGAGAAGTGTGGAGAGAAAGATGGGTATGTGAGCATGTGCAGGCAGAGGAAAGAATTGATGTGGGTAAGAGAGAACGGTGCTCTGCTGTTTCATACATGGTCTCTGCCCTTCACTGAGAGGGATGAGTAGCCAGTTTCCTATTTGCCTCTCCCTGAAACTCAGCAATGTGAAGCTGCTGAAGGTGAAGGTGCCATGGATAAGTAAAGTACAGCTGTACTAGAAAAGAAGGCCAGAGACCAGGCAGACCCCCGTGTGTCTGCACAGCGTAACTGGTAATTTGTTTTAGAATTCTGTTTGACCTCCAAGAGCCATCCCTCTTCCCCAGTCAAATCTGTTGCAGAGGGAATAGCCCCAGCTAGTTTGGATGCAAGCCAGAAGGTGGCCCTTGGCCTCTTGGCCAAGTAACAGACCCTTGCCTGCTTTTCTTTAGCACTATAGACATAGCTGCGGATTTTACCTTCTAAAGATGGAGCTGCTCCTCTCAATCCCAAACACTTTTAGTCAAGAAGGAAGATTTTAGGCATGTGCTGGAAATTTGTTGCTGAATGAATACCTGATGGGTGCTTTGGAAGAGGGAGGAAGAGGGGTTCCTGAGAGATTTGTATTCCTTCCTATTTTTCCTACAGAGCTCAGGCATCTAAAAGATAGTCAGCCAGCCAATTCTGGAGCACAAGGAGGCACCAAAAGGGAAGATCAGAAAGAGAAAAAGAGCTGATTTCTATCCCTTATTTGGTTTAGCGATCTGAGAACAGCTCTCACATCATTCACATGTTAATAGAAGAACGCAGTCAGCTTTTTTTTCTGATTCAGTTCCCTTACGGGAGCAATCGACCTCACATGTCTTTCTCAGCTTTAACACTATTGCTGTTAATAGAAGGTTGGTGCTGTTTACCAGCAGCATGTCCAGCACATTTCTGACAGCATACTCCAGAGGACTTCAGGGCAGCTGAGTGACTTCTCCTCTGCTCCCCGACCCCCAGGACAAGGAGGAGACTGAAGATGGCAAGAGAGGAGCTGGCAGCAGAGGAGAGGAGAACATCTGCTCAAGAGCACAGAGACAGTTTCAGCCCAGAGCCCTGTGAGGCTAAACCCAAGTTTGATGCCTGAGGGCCTGACAGATTGGTGTATAGCCACAGCTATTTTCAGCCTGGCTCTTCACAGGGGTGCATATTATTCAGATACTACAACCTTGTCACAGTACACGTGCACAGTGTGTGCATGTGTGTATAGTACCGTATCTGCAGAGACACGCAGCATGTGTGTATTACCTGCTTGTGCGGTTGATACGCATCTGTCAGAACTGAGAGGTATGATGAGAATTTAATGTTCAGACTGACACAAAATAAACATACTTGTAGCAAAAACCAGTGTTACTTTCAGTTAGTTCAGAGTTTAAGGTCTCAGTTTGCAGGTAGTAACCTAGTAAGACTTTCAAAACTGCTTGTGGTTAAATTTTGAAAATTCTATGGTTCAAGTTTAAAAAGGGCTTTTCCCACCCTTCTCAGCCCTCAAATTGTCATGCCTATACACCCTCTACTATTAGCTATCTTAGATTCACAAATTGCTCTGACTCGTATCGGTCCTATTTTTGTCTTCTTCACCCAGATGTCTTTTCTAGATCACATCCCTGCCTGCTGGCCTGTGACTGTGGCAGCCCTGTGCTCTCCGTGCCCTGCCTTGCCCAAGGAATCCCCGGGACGCCATTTCACTTCATGTTGCAACTAGCGGATTCCCAGTCTCAACAGCCCGCTCTTGGAGGCTGGAAATGTGTTAAAGTTAAAGAGTCAAAACCCCTGCAAGGAAAGGAAATGAGAGGTCCTCTTGGCAGCAACAAACAGAAAATAAACAACCAAACTCTTCACAAGACAGATTCCTCAATTATAGTAACTCGGGCTCGCAAAGGCCGGAGTTATGACCCACTGGCGTATGCAGTATGTAAACACAGGGATGCAGTAATTAGCTTTGTGTTCATTTTGAGGCTTCAGAAGTCCTGTGACCTGCCATGGAGTAAGGTCATTAACCATAACCACACTAGTGACCCTCACACAGGACACCCCATCTCTCACAGTTACACGAGCGAACTGTGCACTGTGATGTCTCCTCGACTCACGTGCTCCAGCCCTCTTGTTTTAAATGCCACTGAGCTATACATGAGGGAGAGGATGAGCTGTAATTGCAATATCTTACTTTCCCACGTAGCAAGGCCCAGGACTTAAATGTGGTTAAGTAAAAATAGTAACAAAATTATCCAAAATTTCCCCCAATTTCTTTTTTCTTTTCTTTTTTTTTTCCTCTTTTTTTTTTTTTTTAATCAGAAAAATTAGTTAAAAAATAGTACACTGAGGACTGATGTTGACCTCCATTGCCCTGGGAAGAGACTTTTATCTTCGATATATGGAGTGTATAGGGACAGACTGTAGCTTGTTCCATTAAGGGCAATTCACCTTTGAATAAGCAGGTGTACAGACATTACTAGATTTTTTTCAACAAACACAACAAAATGCTGCTCTAACCCTGATTTTACCAGCACTAAATGAAATTAGTATTGGGAACGAGTGTTTTTCAACTCCACTTTTACTGTGTCTGTCCCATGGATCCCCCAAAACACCCTTGTCTTGCTTACGGAGGCAGCCTGGGTGAACCTTGGTTTAGATTTTGCAATGTTGCAAAGTCATTACTGTGCAGATGGAGGAAATACGCACTTTAATTTAAAAGTTAGCAGGTAAAAGTCCAGATCATTCATACTAGACTGTCCTTAACAGTCATTGGAAAGAAATGGCCACTTTCAGGAGGCAAATTATTTTGCCCTTCTTAGAACTCATCTTACAGTGTCATGGAACCCCCTGCCTGGGTGCAGTATTAACCCTACCATTGACATGACACTTACTGTGACAAAAACTACCAGTTTTCAGCTGTCCACCTTAAGTGAAGTAAACCCCATCAGGCTCTTGTTAAGGCTACAAAGCCTCAATGGAGTCATAGCTTGTCATTCCTTGTCTGAATTCTCAGATAGCAAAACCTTCTCTGTGAAAATGTCTTTCAGGTCATATTCAGATCGTCCAGTGTAACAGCAGCGCTCAACTAAATGCACAAGAAACTGTTCCAGAGGTCTGTCAGTCCAGGATTTGATGAATAAACGCATTGATGTGGCACATACGTACTTATGCAAGTCTTAAGTGGCTACAGAGGATTTTCCATGGGTTGTGAAGATCACGAAACCCTGGTGTAAGCGCCACAATTCAAAACCTGTACAAAGACGTAAACGCCCCCTGATTTCAAATGGCTTTCTCCACTACTGTGGTTCCACAGACATTTTTCAATGTAATGTAGCTTAGGCATCTTTTCTTTTAGTAAGGACTCTCTATTTCTTTCTCTGTTTCTCTTGGAATGGCCTAACTGACTGTTAGTGCACCTCAACCAAAGGGTCAACAGCAGAAACTTTTCTTTGTGAGAAATGCTAAAGGGGCAACTTAGTTTAGATTCCAGGGCCCTCTGTGCTCCATCGTTACATGGATCCACGTGGCGTCAGAGCATGTACGTTAGGGTAGGTAACTCAATGAGTTTAAGTTAAGTGAGTGAAATTAGTTTGTTGCCTAATATTTTAAATTTGTAGGATTGTTTTCTGCTCATGTAAATTCTTGATGAATGGCATGGGAATTTTAGCTGACAGGTGGTTTCAGAAATCTAATGAATGCCCGATAGGATTCCTTCCTCACATCATAGCCAACTGAAGACATTTTCGGACACGATCCGATGAATATGTTCGAAGCATTATGTGAACATATAGCAACTAGTTCAAAGAAATAACAGAGATGACCTGAGTCTCAGTTCTCTTAAGCTACTTATATCAAACCTGAATTTTTATATTCACATATATGCAGTGCAGGGTAAAAGCATTTATTTTACTTTGTTTCCCCAAATATTTACTCTTCTTCAATAAAAGTGCTCAGCAACAAATCCCATTCCCTTGATTCCCTTCACCAGTATGCATCTAAAGTACAGCTTCTCATCTCAGACACTTTCTTTTTCTTGCTGTACACTAAAAAAACCCCAAACCATAACGTAGTATCTATATTATCCTTACAGCACAAACCATTAACTGACAAGATACCTTGCCTGCAGGGGGCTGCAGTAATGTGAATTTAGACTAAAATTACCCCTCTTCCTTTCATGATGGTATCTGCTTCCAGACTCTACAAAGACTCTACTCTCCTACTATAAACTCTACAAATGATAGTTCCTGCGCTCCACAGTGAAAAAGAAGTATGCTATTCTATATTCATCCCACTCTGACTTCATGTCTAATGCTTGAATTTTTGCCTGTCAGGAACAAGAACTCTCTTTGGTCTATGCTTGCACCGAACTGGACGTAGTTAACATTGATTCTCACCTTTGAACATCTAAATGCCACCAGCATGCAAATAAATCAATATATGAAGAAGCAACAATTGAAATGCATTATTTGATTATTTACAACACCACAACTGTGTAACCAGCTATGTCACTCAGCTTTCTAAGATGTCTTCCTTGTTCATAATTCATACACTTAGTCTTTTGGTGAGTGTTTTTAGGTTCTTTAAACTGATCAGAATATGTTCTCTGAGAGCACTTAAAACTGTCTACTCTTCGGGCAAGGAGAGGGTTAGTTGGGACTCAACAGAAAGTCATATAGTGAATGTTCTCTTCTTGGCAGAATTACTCATGCACAAAACCATGCGATTCCTTCCCCATAAATATTTTTGTGTTCAATTCTGATACTTGTCTTTTGGCCAGTAAAAGTCAGTCTCGCACACATGGAGACAGCAGTCCGAAGGGACTTGTGTTTGGCCAGAGTACATTTATTAAGGCAAAGAAATAATATTGATGGATAATTTGCAGTGCCTGAAGAGCTCTGCGAGTTATGTGTCGTTAATGAACATAGCTACAGGAAACGCGTGACTCTCTACGTATGTCAATCAGGGAAGGGTAGGAGCCAGGAAAACATTACGTGTGGAAAAGCAAAAGTAACAGTGCACTGCACTGGGGAAACAGAACAAAAAGTATGAGCGAAAGAAAGTAAGAAGAAAAGACTAGAACTTAAAATCATGTAGTCACGCAGGCTAAAAAGAACTCACCATCACGGGATTAAAAGAAGAATTAAATAAATTACAGTGAGATTTGGATAGGGCTAAACTATAAAAGGAGCATGTATGTGAAACACATGGGAATTACTGCATCAGAACACCCTAGGATCAACTAATTTAGTGCTAAAATGAGTAAAAACAATGTTTTGGGCTAATTGGGTTATTTGTATCCTCATTATTCCTATTTGTTTGCATTCATTCTGAAAATACTAGCGCCTTCTCTGAGTAAAACTTTTTATAGCCATTGATGTGAAGGAAGGAGCTGCAATAGATCTCAACAGCTTCAAGGACACACCAGCAGAGAGGAAAAAAAAAAACACATTGAAACCTCTTTGTCTGCTATATCTTGTTTCGTGTAGCCGTTCCAGAAATATGTCCTTGCTTCTGTGAGATAGCAGCGATTTAACTGACTAACATCCTGTCTCTGACCTCAACTTCTTGAGCAAAGTCATTGAGGCATCTGTGACGAGCATACCCCGTCATCATGTGGTCTTTGACCTAACTCCCTTGGCCACAGACATCTATTCAACATGGAAGTGGCAGAAGCTAACTGACTGAGCTAACTCTCTCTCCATGGCAATGGAGAAGAGATTAGCAGCACTGCTGGTAACTGCTGGGTCTGCTGCTGGACTTCAAAAGCTGATGTCGTGAAAGCAAGACTCCAAAGCAATGCCTGAGAAGCAATGGGGAGTCGTATAATACAAAAGAGCGTTTTCAATATTTCTTAACAGTAAATAGAAACATATTTACTTTCCCTTTCCCGAAGTGTTTTTGTTGTTACCTCCTTCTGCACTCGCTGTCTGGACGCAGCTAGTCATTAAGAATGGAGCCTGGCTTGGTTTCTTATGCAATTATTCTGTTGTTCAAAGGGGAATAGAAGTTTCTCTCTGTGTAATAAGGGACAGTGGCAGTAGGGAAGATAAGTTGCCTGGAGATTAAGTTGGAAAGTTTCATTTCCCTATTCCCGTAGGAAGAGAAGGAGAACTTTTAGGTTAATTCTCGGTTTCCTGGCTTGTCACCATGATCTACCCCTTAAAGCTATTTAGCCTAAAGTTTTATGTGTGAATTTCCTCAGTTTTATTAAGAATTGTATTTCTTTTAAAAATTTTAAACTCATCTCCCTGTGAAGGTGTAGGAAAGTGAATGGGACAGACTTCTGTGGTTACTGAGGATATAGTGGTGGATTTTAAGAACATGGGTCTCAGATATAAACACAAAAATCCCAAGGCCATGAATGGGAACATAGGTTCCATCTGCCTGCATTGATTTTGAAGGAATTGTCTGTTGAGTTTAAAACAGGCTAGAATTTAGTCTGTGACGTTCTCAAAAGGAAGAAAAACTACCTTTATGGACATTGCAGAAAAAAAAAAAAAAGGAAAAATATTCATAACTGTGAACAAATTCTTGTGGTGCACAGTATTTTTCAAGTATGGTTTGGCTTAGATCCCATAAAATAAGAATTGACAGTAAAATACGTGAGTAGTTTCTTCTAAAGTACTTACTACACAGGAACAGCAGGCATTTCTCAAAGAGAAATGTCTCATCCACTCTGAAGAGATTGCCAAATTGCCTTCAGCAAGTACACAACATCATTATCACCTCAAAAAAAACCCCAAAACAGTTTCACAGTTTCAAAATTACAGTTCAGTCCTGTATTTTCAGTTTGGGCAAAATTAGCTTTGGTAGAAAAAGAAAGGACTCTTCCCGCAGCTGCATTGGGCTAATGAGAGGCTGTGTTTCAAGTTGTGCCACTGTGCGGGAGCAGGAGCAAGCGTGGACATCTTGCACATAGATTCTAAAGCATAAGTGCATCTGTAAATAGCTTGCCTTGGCTGCTCCCCTGAGGCAGATATACCTCTCTACCTTTTCAAGATACTGCCTGACACAAGGAGGAGGAGATGACATCTAATCCATAGATTCCCATAAATCAGTAGATCTAGCCAGTTCCTGGGTGAGTTGGAGGCCCCTGTAGCTGTCTCGTTCATAAGATCTGCTTTCTAACATTATTTCCCTTCTCATAAAGTATATCCCTAGGACGTAAGACAACCTTCAAAAGGATTACAAGCTCTGAACTCCTTTAACATTTCTATAGGTAATCTGCAACAACTCTGGTGAACATTTAACAATGGAACATAAGTTACTACTTGGTACCAGCAGCTCATGCTGGCTCAAGGATGTTCACACAGGACGCAGATGCTTCACCTCGTTCTCCAAAGGGGTGAAACCTTGCTTTTGAGTTGGGAGGAAAGATGTAAATGGAAGGGATGGGGAAATAGGAAGGATGGAGAAAACGGGAGGGATGAGGAAAAGGAAATATTACAGGGACACTCCTGTGCCAACTAGAGTAGCCGCGCTGGGGACAGAGCAAGTAACTTTCCTGCCGCAAGAAAGGGAAAAAAGGGAACAATGACACAACAATCTCTCCTAAGTGAAATTTGTATAAATTATTATTTCATAGACTTCTTAACCATCTCCTATTCTTAACATCGCTGCAGGAAGGGGAAAAAAAGGGAACAATGACACAACAGTCTCTTCTAAGCGGCATTTGTATAAATTATTTCATAGACTTCTTAAATATTTCCTATTCTTAAGATGTGGGATGTCATTCACTAGGTGCCATGATGAGGAATAAGTCCAAGAAGGAGGGATGTTTCTGCTAGAACTCTTGCTTATTGGGTGAAACCAAGTAGTTTCCCTTGGCTGTTATGCAGTGTTGTGGTCTTTCTCCCATGCTGGGACTCCATGAGCTGAATGCAGATGACAGGATCAGGCCACGCTGTTCAGCCAGAGCTAGTAGAAAGAGTTCAGGGTGGGAGAGAGGCCACAGCTCTGTAATGGCAAGAGTTATGATCTTACCTGTAGGGAAGCATGAAATAGGGATGGGTTTGTAGAAGTCCCATGGCTGAAGCATGAAATTTGTCTGCCTGATACCCAACAGACAACTCCCACCATGACATGTTTTACGATGGATCTTTTTGTTCTGAGCTCCACATGCAACCCCTCATGTTGGCAGCTCTTTCAGCAGAACTGAGAGAGAATGTGCCTTCCCATCCAGCCCACCCTGTCCTCTCTAGATCACACAAAGCGCATTTTTTGAGCAGCATTAGGACTTTATTTACTCCAGGCAAGGGCACAGTTCTCTCCATCCCAAAGCACACCACATCAAGGGGAGCTTTGGTGAAGCCTGCAGTCAAGGCCTGGGAATTCAGATGTGAGTTATTAAACAAGCACAATACCAATCTCATATTATGATGATGATAACGTGGTACCTTTTCCTTCCTTCTGACATCTCTTTCTTTGTACAATACATTTTCTGCTCTCGCTTGTAGCTGGGCAAGGATTGCCCCTTGCTGACGGATGCTGTACGATCTCTCTGACCCTTACTTCATTTCCTCTTTTGAAACCACATGTTTTTCCTTTCTTTGTGCAAGGGCTCCATGGACTCCACTCACTAGCTTCACAGTGCACTGCAATAAACATAGGACAAGCTGAGCCTGGCCAATATCTTTTTGTATACACAATGCATATGGTACATCAATTTTATTCTGCATCAGCCGAACAGTGGCAAAAAATAATGGAATTAATCAGTATTTGCAGCAGTGAATTGACAGAAATTGGACTGTCGAGAATATATTTCACCAAATAATGTCAAGTAATTCCGTCAGTTCCTATTTTGTACTCGCTGTTTTGTAATTCCATTCCTGAAATGTGGCAACAACAGCGCCACAATTGATCTCAATTAAATCAGTTACTGGGGCTTATTCTGAGGTTGCTTTGGTTTTGTGGAGTTATAAATCCTTGTAGTTTCAGTGGAATTAGATTTTGGTCATGCCTTTATGAAAGGAAAATGAAGTCATTGGATTAAACTGCTGCAATTGGTCTCAAAGGTACTGAATTTGGAAATCAATAGAGTTCTAAAGGACCAACTGATATCATAAGGAATTACATTAAGAATCAAATATCTTTGGTGATCTACTGCTTGGTATTCAGCTAAAATAGTGAAAGAACCATCATCTGTAGCATATACAAGCTCTAAGTAGGGAAAGCAGAAGAGAATTCGGGTCATGGGGGGGCAAGCTTTTCAGAAAAGCTTGTAATTCAGAAATTGCAGTTTCTAAACCACAATGATCTGAATGCACGCCCTGTCGTATTAGGAACTCAAAAGGTGTGCAGCTGGACACTCATCCAAACAGTGTAGACAAAAATGGGTGTAACCTTGGAACCTTAACAACATGCTCTTAATAACCATTCTTATTTTGTGCCATCTTTTCAGGATTCTTCTCTTGATAAAAGATAGCAAACATTTATATTTACTTTACGTTCACATGCATGCTTAAGAGCATAAACTACTACTGAAGAAAAGACTTCCAACCCCTCTATAAGGAGGAGTTCATAAGTCAACATATTTCCAGCTCCAGAATTTACTTCCAAAGTTTTCAAAACCTAAAATATAATTGACCTCAGGCAATTTCTGAGCCTTCCCCCATTGAATTGCCATATGGGTCATTTTGGTTTTCATATTACACTGGAGATCTTCTGTTAAAATAATTTGCCTTCACGTGCACAAAAAGGTTCTGTTTTTCATCCATAGCTTTAAATGGCTTTTCCTAGTCGAGACTGACTCATTGTTAAAGCAGCTAAGTCTAGTGCACTTGGAAACAGCCATTAAGAAACAAAAACAATCCTTTGAATGTCTTTCAAAGATGAAAGTCTTTGCTTGAAAATAAAACCATAAAAAGCATCACTATCACCAGAACTAATACATGTTTGAGAAGGAAAATACCAAACTACTATACATTATTTTTATTCTTGCATTACTTCCCCTCCAAAACACAAGAGCTATGTGTATGATACTGTGGGGGAGGAGATCTCCATCATGGCCAGACTGCGCCTAAGTGCTCCCTGGTTGCTGGTGGCTGAAGAGGTTACCGCTTCCACCGCAGTTCACAGCCCTCAGCCACCACAATTCACAGCCAGCGTACTAAAATAAGCTGAACCTTGCCACAGCTTTGGCGTACCCATGGCAGGGAATGCCAACTGCAGCAGCCCAGAGGCAAATATATCACTTGGTCTTTCAACCAGAGCAGTGGCAAAGGGATGGAGCAGACAGTTAGGTGTGGTGACCTCCAAAATTGCCCTGGTGTGAGTAATCAGAGCTTGTGAGTCAGAGACTGGAAGGATACAAAAGCAAGTCTCTTCTCGGCAGCCAGTGAGTCACAGGACCAGTGTCGCCAATCTCATTCCTTCAGTGACAGTGCCACTCTATTTGGTGTTTTATTTTAATCCTCAGTTTATAAAGACAGGTGATTATACACATAAGACATTTGGGATTTTGTTGTTGCATTTTGTTGGGTTTTTTTTCTTAATGTTTTAGTTTCTAGCCTTCACCTTTGTGAAGGTAAGCTTCAAACTGTTGATGCATGCATGCTTTGAAGGCTCAGATAGTACATGGGAGCTAAAGCAAAGCAGTTAGTATTTTTATCTTTCAACTACATGCGGAGTCTGGCCTGAGATTTTTGAGCCTTTGGTGTTAGTGGCGCTGCGTAACACCATAACAGAGCAAGGAAGGATGAATGTCATTCTACCTCAGGGCAGACCAAGGAGGCCATATTTCCTGAGGCGGATTTGCCCTTAGTGTCAAAGCTGTGTTTGTGGGATGCAACTGGGCTTGTACCTCTTGTAAAATGGCAGACTTGGGCAATACCTTGAGCTTGTTGGGCTAGGGAATATATCTGGTGATGCAGAATATTTAAGTTGCATTTCCCTGGTGGTGTAATTGATCTTGCAACTCGTGCCCTCCTTAGATCCCCTGTTCCCTGTGAGAAAATCAGGTAGGACATGGGGAGACCAGACTTACCGATGCTAGTGCACTCCATCGTGTGATTGTTGGCTTCCAGCCCATCAGGGCACTTTTCAAGGCACTTTCCACTATATAAGTAAAACCCACTTTTACACTTCGTGCAGAAATTTCTGGTGAAGCAGGTATCACAGTCAGCTTTACATTCTGAAATGCAAACAGTAAACAGCAATGTTTGCTCTTTGCCACAAAACGCCATGGGTTCTCTCACATATACCAGAATCTCACAATTTATAGAGATGTCAAACAATCTTCAAAGGAAGCAAGTTATATTTAGATCTTCTTCATGGCCTGTACATACAGTGAGGCCAGCTACAAGTGATCTTGTCATGAGTGAGGATTTAATAAGGATGATCTGATGCTGAACGGCCTCACACTGCTTGTTTTCTTGCAGACCTATGCAAACGGAAGACAGAGCACAGCACAAAATAACAATGTACTGCTTCTGCCCTGTACTGACAGATCACAGGTACCACTTAACCCCACAGGGTACAGGTTACTGGGCCACTTCCACACTATCCGTTATCTCCATTCATCCAGGAGAAATAAAAATACGCCAGAATTTAGAATCTGCAAGAGATAGTTTTTCATCAATATCTTTTTCTTTTTCATTTTTTTTAAATGACTCCCTGGTGTTCAATCCTATGTCCTGCAATATTTCATGTATTCTTTATATGACTACACAAATTGAAATTAATGGTGTGTTTCCCAGTTCTCAGGTATTTTTAAAAGAAATACACAAAATCTTGTGTATGGCACAGCTCATGTCTGATATGCAAGGCCACACACTGCTGAAAAATGAGAAAATACTTCACAGTGTCAAGTTACTCTGTAAGACTTTACTCTGGGGTCCGTTCATTAAATAACTTTTATTACCAGGTAAAAACTGGGAGAGTTGCTTGGCTGTCGCTCTTATATTTTTATATCACCTGTGGGATTAAAAACAGTGAATTCAACAACAAAAAGAGTAGGGAGGACATTGAGATCTTTTCCAGTTCATTTATGGTTCAGAATACATGGTGGGGTCAAAATATTGCCTGAGAGGTAAAGAATAGAGCTGGGTTCACTGTATCCCAGCCCGGAGGCAACGTAACTCAGTAACTTCCCCCAAGTCAGGCTGAAGCCTGACCAGCTGCTACAGGCATTTAGAGGACTATACTGAGTGCGAGACAAACGATAAAGAGCCCAGGGCAAACCACATCTCCAAAGAATGCCTCCTGCCATCTTCTCCTCTTGTCTCAGGAATCCGGTGGGTGAGGGCAACGGGTTAAATGGCTCCAGCCACCGAGATTCAGCATCCCTTGGCCCTTGGTGTTCGGAGCTGCCGCCACTTACTCTTGCTCCTGGAGGACAGTGCCTGGTGCCCACCAGCACTTTCCTTTTGCAGGGGAGTGTGGAGGAGGAGACCATCACCTCAGTCCTAGGCAGATCGTCCATGCAGAGCCAGGATCCCTGAGCTTTTGGGCTGTTTTTTGATCTTTCACCTTAACTCAAGTTAGTATTTACTGCACTACTATAAAAGAACTGAACAAATAAAGACATGGCCTGTCTGTCTCCTTCTCTGTTGACTTAACTCCTAAGGAGACACAGCATTCAAGAGAGAACAAACAAATCCATGCGCTTCCCCTTTCCCCAGCACTTACTTGCACAATTATTAATGTTGGGATGCCGTGTCCCATAGTATCCACTTGGACATGAGGAAAGACATACTCCGATCTGTTTCATGCCAATCCTCTCCAGAACAAAAAACAGCCTGGGCTTACATGACAGGCATCCATTGTAGTCAGAACATGTAGCACACCCTCCTTGGCAACCCTGGCTCACGTTAGGATGCACTGAGAAGATAAGTATTAAAAATAATAGGAAAAAAAAAAAAAAAAAAGGTGAGAGAACAACATATTAGACAAGACCATGAAATAATAATTTCTTTATACTTGGAAGGGTGGACCATCCACCTCTCTGACAGCTCTTACAGATTTCTTCATTTTCTCTTGTGTCTCTTATGACCTGACATTTCATTTCAGTGATTATTTTGTCTGCATAAAAATGAGAAGCTCAACTAATGTGTTCACATCTTGCAGAAACAACTAACAGCAAATTGTATTTTAAATGTATTTTATGGAACAGCAGCATCCTAGAGAACAGATATTTTTCTTTTAGTTATTTTCAGTGCCTTTTCTGCCTCATATGCACTTGGCTCAGCAGATAAATACATGTTCACTGATTTTTGCTTTTCCTAGTCGGATAATTAAAAATCAACCTAGTGTATAATTTTCTTCATTGACTAAATGCCATTTGATTTGAGTTCTTCTGTGCAGGAATATACCCCTGTAAGATCTGATGCTAATTTGCCTTAATAAAAAAGACACAGGAGAGCCATCCTTCTCACTCTCATTCTTTCCCTGGAATGTTCTTTCTGGCATGTTTTTAATCTCTAACAATTACAACCTGATGTTCAGACTTAACTGTGGCATTTACCCTGCTCCAGTCCCAGCATGGAGCATAGGTAGGATTATATTTGCCTTCCAATTGAATTGTTCCAATTCTTTAGATGAGGAAAGGAGAACATATTACACTCAATGCTTAAGATTATTCAATTCTTTAGGGGCTTGGGAGTAGCAGAAAAGAGGATGCTATTGCAGACTATCTTTTCAGTAGAAGTCATTAATCAGTCTATTAATTCACAGTGGTAGAGAATAATGTTTTATATCTTCCTGTATTTTAGAGGTTGTTACCTACTTCTAATTTCTTCTTGGCTGCATTTTGAAATAGGAGTTGGATCTGAAAAATAATTAAGCACCAAATAACTCCAGATCCTGCCTCCCCTCTTTTTTGACCTCGTCTTGTATGAAAAACCTAGGCATTTTTCTAAGTGTAAGTTTTCATCTTGCAATCTGAGACATCTGGTTGTATTTCATATGTAAGAGAAATCCAGTCTTCATTTATATTTGTAAATGATCTTTGTAAATATTACTGGCTTCCTGTCCTGCTTTATTCTCAGGCTAGTGATAATTTTATAAATATACACATGCCATATGTACTTTGATTGACTATTTTAGTGTTTTGATTTTACTTTTATTTGCAGACACTGCTAAATAGCTTGCATACACAATGGACTTGCTTTTGTCAGCTCCCTTCTGTGGATCCCTTGTAGGCGGACCAGAAGCCCATGTGAATCCATGACTTACAGGTTGAAAGCCACCACTAGCTCAGCGAAGAGTGACAGTAAAGTTCAGGAATACCTCTGTACATTGTTCATGTACATCTTTGGCAGAAGAGACATGACCCATGAATGGGAAAAGCACTCTTCTGTGCACTGAGGTTTCGATGACCAGTTCCACAATCTGAGAAACCCCAATTCAGTTATCAGACTTGCTTTCACTAGACTTTCAAAATGCTGAGTGCTCAATAACTATAATTTTTTTTTAGAAGATTCCAATGATACAGAGTAGATTTTGAAATTAAAAGCCTGAAAATGTGACTTTTTTTTAAAGTACATAAAAATATCCTTGCTTCTCTCTACGATGTCTTGTGGCTCTTATATGAAGCTACTTTCAAAGGCAGACACAGTAATGTGGTCTAAGAAACTGACATTATTTAAAAACTATCTGTGACTTTCCTTCATTAAATCTGACAGAGGGAAGAAAAAGTATCTGAAGTACCAAATATTCGTCATCAAAGCTGCTATATAAAGTATGGATGACCACTTTTGATGGGAAACATATTATGTGTGAGCACCTGTGACACGTCATTATGAATACATTCTTTTGACAGAGAAAACATTATGTGCAACTGCTCTGAGGTCAAGCTGTGTATGTGAGCCCTTGAGACAGGCAACAGTTTATGAATAAAATATGTTAAATCTCTATAGTTAAGATCCATTGCATGGCCATTTTCCACCTCACCTTTAACTCTAGAAGTACGAAGTATAAAATAAGATGTACTCCTAGCCATGTCCACCTGTACTCAGAGCTCGTGAGACTGCACCTCAAATACTATGTTCAGTTTGGGACCCATCACTACAAGAAAGACAATGAGGTTCTGGAGTGTGTCCAGAGAAGGGCAACAAAGCTGATTGAGGGCCTAGAGCCCAAGTTTTATGAAGAGTGGCTGAGGGAACTGGGGTCATTTAGCCCAGAGAAAAGAAGGCTCAGGGGCGACCTTCTCTCTCTTCTCAACTACCTGAAAGGAGGTTGTAACAAGATGGTGGTTGGTCTGATCTCCCAAGTAACAAGGAATAAGACAAGAGGAAATGGCCTCAAGTTGTGCCAGGGGAGGTTTAGATTGGAAATTAGGAAAAAATTCTTCACCAAAAGGGTTGTCATGTATCAGAACAGGCTTCCCAGGGAGGTGATTGAATCACCATCCCTGGAGGTATTTAAGAGACATGTAGATGTGATGCTTAGTAACATGATTCAGCCGTGGACTTGACAGTTCTGGGTTAACAGGTTGATTAAGTGATCTTAAAGGTCTTTTCCAACTTAAATGATTCTATGATTCTATGATTTTCAGAATTTCTGCCTCCTTTCATGCATCCCAGATACATCTCATACAAATAACATGGCAAAAAAGGCCTGTAATTCCAAATGGAGAATCATATTTTTAGTTTTGTGAAGCAAGGAATAAATTAAAATATGTAAGTTAAGCTCCATTTAAAGGTTGATTTCATGCCATGTTACATATAACTCAACATGTGAAGCACAACAAACTCCTGTTCTTGGAAATAGATATAGCAAAAGTGTCATTGAAAAGTCTAAATTTGTATTTTAAGTGACGATAGATATTTTTTTCTCTTTAAAGCTATTAAAGGGATCCTTTTTTTCAATTGTCTCTTATTGTGCCTGGCATTTCTTTGAGCCTGGTATCTGTGTAATGAAGCTGTCTCTCATCATGCTTACTCTGAATGCTAGGGAGACCCTTATTCTGGCTCAGGCAAGAAACAAAACAGGGACATCTGAGTGCTCCAGAAATTGGTACTGTTTGAAAGCACAGCACTGTGCTTTATCATTGAACCTGGGAGAAAAATGTTTGTGTCTAGAAAATGAGATAGCATGTTTGAAATAAGGCACCTCCAAGCTCCAGCTGCATGTCTCATTCTCATTACCTCTCATCCTTCTCCCTCTCCAGATCCATGCACTTTCCTGATCCCTGCAGTGTAGGGGTGGGTGCCTCCCTTCCTGCAGAGACCAAGTAGGGATTCCAGAAGGAAACAGGGCAAACTGAGACTCTAAGGTATCGTTCTGTCACAGAAAGGGAGCTTATTACTGCTGTGTACAGGACTGATCCTTACTACTCCTCTTTCATTGCAACAAAGTGCTAGTGCATACAGATCTCAAGCACTTCAGCAACTCACACTGTAACCACAAGCAAGTAACCAGAAGTTTTACCCCCTTTTTCCCCTGTATCAGACACTGTGAGCTCAGAGTTTAAGTGATGTGCCGGAACAAGCTGGGAATATAAACCCCATCTGGTGAAATCTGCCCACAGTACACCTGCTGAAAGTATTATTTCAATTCTCTATACTTAGGCCAGCAGTAGAAATGGGTAAGTAAGTAATGCATATCCACCTTAAAGAACACTTTGAAATCTACAGGTGAAAAAGCACTAGGAGAGCACAGACCACTCCTGTTAGCCACAAGGTTTAGATATGCTAAGTGGTTCAGAGAGAGGTCCAGTCTTTTGGCAGAGGGACAGGTGCTACGGCCTTGTGGGTCAGGCACTGGCTGCAGAACCAGGAAGTGTGGGCTTTAGCATTGCAAATAGATCCAAGAAATGCTCTCACTTGTAACCACTTGGTCTTTGGTGCAACCTACTCTGTTATAAAGACAGATAAAATGAAATATAAAAAATTCTCCGGAATGCTTAGAATTGACTTCAAAAAGGATGAAGTATTCTATGTATGGGTTGTTAGGAACAGTGTGTGCCATTAGAGATGACCAGCCATTGAGCAGTCTCCCCTCTTGTATTCAAACACTCTGAGCACAGTGAAATCCTAGACTCTCAAGGTTGTAAAGTACAGGAGAGCAACAGGCAAAGCAGATGGTGGGAGCACAGAGACATGTTCTTCCCTGTCTCTTACACAAGCATCAACCAGGCCTGCTGACTCATCAGGTACAAAGTATGTATGTGCAGACTCGTGACTGACTTTAGGTCTACAATCCATCTCTCCATTTTTCTTTTTATAGAACCTAAATACTGAAGATCAGAGAAGACACTAAGTTAATCTCGAACTATTCTCTTCTCCAGCCTGACTTTAAGCCCTTTTTGGCTTGGAGGCCTTTTTTGTGCAAGCTGTTTGTCCAGATACTAGTTTTAAGCCTCATTAGCCCACGAAATCACTGAGGATTTTAATTTCTCAGAATATTTTCCAAAGCCCTTCTTTGGAAACAATGAGTTGAGATCTCTCTGTTAAAAATAGAAAGTTAGGGACAAGGAGCTAAATTTGAATCTGAGTGATGAGATGACAGGGGATTTTGACAGCATGCAGCAAATACATTCTTAAACCTTTGTAATGATTTTTTTTCTATCAGTTTTGCTTTATATATAGATTAAAATTTATGGGATGAAAAAAAAGCAACAAAGAAAATAAGAAAATGCAGGAGGAATCCAGGTGCAAGTATGTTCTGATAGCCAGGGGAAAAACTCAGAGCAGAAGAATCTTCTTTGTCCATTTGCTGCAGCTGAGGTACACTGTCTCATCACCAATCTTCAATGACAAGACACTCATTTTAGAGGCTCTCTCTTGACTGAATGTGCTAGACAAATGAAATCCATGCCTGCTAGAGAGCTGTTGCTACTCCTGATTTCTCAGGCTTGTGCCTTCTCACAGGAAATATTTACACAGCAGAGCTGCTCTGGAATTCAGCCTCTCTGGTTTGTCTGCCCCTTGCCACAAGACCCAGGCCCTGTCTCAGCTTTACCCGCTACGCAACACCCACACGAGCACTAGCCCTTGTGGTGGTGGGGATATGGGACAGGATATCTCGCGGGTTCTTGTGGCGCTTGATCGCTCCGTGCGTTCCCTGGCATTCATTTCTCTTTCTCTCGCCTAGTGCACAGCAGCTGCCTGTGGCAGTGTCCTGAAAACAATACTTCATATAAAACAGAGCTACTCTTAATCATGTGGACCGTCCTTTAGGCAAATGCAAAGAGCATTTGGCAGGGAGCTCTTCTAATGAGAAAGTCATTACTGAATTCAGTTTGCAAACCACAGCGTATTTCCTCAGACTTTCTTGGACAGCATTTCTCTGTGTGGAAATGCGTTAAAAGCAGAATGGACAATGGTGGGGCAAAACCACTTGAACTAGCATGTAGGCAATGTGCAGTGTGGAGCAAGGAGAAAGCCCAGGAGTGGTGGGACAGCACTGGGAGAGCAAGTACATTTGGGTTTGATGATATTGTATTACCACTGCTGAATAGGTTGCCAGCCAAGGTGAAACCTGAGCTCAGTCATGCAAACTAAGCTCTGCTTGGTCACTTGGCCTTAAATCATCCACAGGAGGCAAGGGACTTGATCTGTTGTGATGGGGCAGCAGCTGGGCTCTGTGGGGAAGATATACCCATATGCAGCAGTTGGATTTGCCGTTTGTTTTCTGGGATGCAACCAGAACAGATGAGGAGTGTGGACTCTCTGTCCAGCATACCCTGGATCTGCAGGAATCTGAGGGCAGCCTTGAAAGCAGAGGCAGCCACAAAAGGAGCAAAGAGGAAAAGTCAGTCTAAAAGTGAACTGTTAAAGGCTTCTTGTCTTCTCTTTCTCTTTGTTATTTGTGCTTCAGAAATACTTTAAGATTTCTTTCTAAGAGGATGGTAACTTCTCCAGAGATTTGCCTGACTTCAGTTTTGCTTCAGAGCATTGCTGCTTTCTACGGTACAAACCACATAACAAAGATCCTCAAGTGTCCTCGTGAGTTTTGAAGGAAAAAGAGGCACTTCCCATCTGAGGGAAAAGAAACCGAATCATTTTGTTTACCAAGTGTCAAGAGTTCTAAAGAGCAACAGAAACACGAGTATGGGACTGTTCCACAGTCTCAGACTGTATTTGTAACTGTGTTATCATGGTGTCCATGACCAAGGAGGCACTCAGCCCAAATGTCCAAAACCTCACTGGGGAATGCCTCATCACTATTAAACATGTCTGGCAAAGTGATACTGAAAATTAAGTATACTGGCTGCCAGAACACATTTCCCCTGAATCTGGTTAGAAAGAGCATCAACAGGCTGAAAAATCTCACCAGGGGTGCAGAGTTTTATGCAGTCTCCTAGCATCTTCAGCACAACAGAAATCAGCCACAGCAACCACAAAATAGTTGCTTCTCATTCCAGAGAGTTTTGTAAATAAACTGAAAAATTCTTTTCGTGGAGAGAGAAGAGAAATTGACTTTTTTTTCCCACGTACTACAGAACACCATCAAAATTCAGGGATACAGGAAGTTTAACAGTACAGGAACCAAAGAGGATCCCTGAAGCAAGTTGCCTTAAGTACTGTGGTAGTGATGGTAAAGGTAGAACCGGGTCATACAATACCTCCTCACATCAAGTTCTAAATCTTATAAGCAATTACAGTTCTTAATTCTAGAGTGAGCTATAGCTCTTTCCAAATAGCCAGTCTTCAAGAGTATACATTATGAATCTTCTCTAAAAATGGAAAAATTAATTCTATGATTCTAATTACGTTATCACCTTGCTGTCAAGACAAGACAACCTGTTACAGAAAGGAAAGTATAGAATCTATATAGAGTGGTAACCTAATCATTGTATAACCTACACGTATTACCAGCGTGTCATGACACTTGTCAGACTCAGCTACTTGCATGTAAATCATTGGTGCTGAGGTGAAAAAAAGGAGGCTTGAGTTTTGGAAAGAGATTATAGTCGATGCACATCTGTTTAGACAGTATTTTAATACTCTAATCTTGCAAGATGCCATCATGAAGATCCCCAGTTGATTTTACATTGTTTGTATGCACACAAAACTCTAACAAAAAAAAAAAAGTTGTCAACATCACCATGACTTCTGTAACTCCCCAATCTCTTCCCTACAAGATACACATACTTCTATCAGGTAAAAAAGCACAGCTGTATATTGGACATGCTCATTCTTTGAAATATGCTCTCTTTCTGCTTGATTTGCTGCTTGATTCTAGCTTTCCATCTATCTTTTATGTGTTTCTAACAAAGCTCATTGTTGCTCAGGCATTCCTGGTGGCACTGGAGCCTGTCCCCCCTGTTTGTTTCTCCTGTTTTGTTCCTTTAACACACTGGAGACTTCTGTTTTTGCATATTACACACATGCTTATATACTTCCAAGCTGTATAAGGATCACTCAACTCATACTGTCAACATTACACAACTACAGTAGCATTTGCAAGTTTCTCGTTTCCCACAGGGTCTATTGAGACTAGAGTTTTTCTCTGAAAGTTTTGTTTCAGAAACCACAGAAAGAACAGCAGGATGTAACAGATTTTACTTTCCATGCTGGGGTCTAGGGAGAAGGGTTTAGACGGCAAAAGCCTGTAATCCTATGTTGAAGCTATGATTTTCTACTACCGTGTTTACAGCGTTAAAAAATTAATAATCCAGACAGTAAGCCAGCCCACTGCCTTGGCATTGCTCAGATGTGCCTTTGGTCAATTATTTAATATCCTCTCAACGTTGTATATTTTCCTAAGTGGAACTGATCAAAAGTTTTTGCTGAATGATTTTTTTTTTTTTTTGTGTAATGATTAAATTCATACCATATTGAAGCTAACTAAGACCCCAAGTATGCTATTTGCACTGGAACAGTTCTGGATTGATGCCTGCAAACATTGAAGTAGAACCTGTCCTTAAATTCGTCTCACATCAAGATTTGAATCCAGTGTATGGATACAAAGGAGTGTCACAGTACTGGAAGATCTCTAAAAGTTGTTTTCTACAATTTGTAACAGGGGAAACATGCTCTCAAATTTTTGTAAAGGAAAAAGGGTAAATTCTCCAGGCTCACTGGATCATCCATCTATCAGTGACACAAAATACTGCCCAAAATTCCAGTTTTAAATTAATGATTAAAACACTAGCTCTAGTGATCGTTTCTTTGCTGTAGTGCTGTGTAGTGATGAATATGTTATCAACAGTTAGCAAATGATGACCCAACTATTTTCACCTTTTCCTCACGCTGCTGAGACCCATGCCAATCTGAAAAAAAAGAAGTCAAAGGTTTTTGAGTGCAAACCATGAACAGTATGATGTGAATTGAATTCAACTCTGATAGAAAACAGACAAGAGACTTCATCACCAGTCAGCTCAGACTCACTGACAGAAGTCCTGGCCCCTCAAAGTCAATAGCAAAACTCCTGTGAAGAGATGGGGATGAAGATTTCACTAATTAGCTAATTGCCATTGTGGTAGTCCATGGTTCAGAATACAGTTATCTGATTTTTCGAGGGCAGTGTGATTGGATGGCCCGTGTTAATTTGGATTAAGTAATAGGACTGGTGAGATTTAATAGGCGTCTGATTCCTGAGAAACTGACTCATTTCAACAGCTCCACATGCCTGGCTCTTCTTGTGAAGTAACTATGAATGGCACGTAGTTAGGGCTTGTTTCATCACCCCTTCTACGAGTTGCCCTCCCTTTGAAGTCTGAGCCTTCCCCTCCCAACTGGCTTCACTGCCTCACATGCTGACCCACATGAAAGAAATTTAGCGCTCACACCAAGCATCATTCACTTCCCCAAAACTGTAATATATCTAACATCGCTGCAGTGATACACAGCAGGTAGTTTAGAGTCGAGCTAAAGCCATGCTAGGAGGTATTGGAGCTGAATTATTGGGGTGCTGGTGATGAAATCAAGAATATTATCCAGTTTGCGCTTAAGTGAGGATCCAGTTCACTTTCTATGTGGTGATGTATCATCTTCTCCGAGAATTTGCACACCCTAACAATCAACTCAACTGATTGTTAGAGAAATGGATAAAAATTAATGAAAACTACTTACCTTTTTTTTTTTTTTTAATCTAACGTCTGCAAAAACTTGTTCTTTATCCCAAAACCAGTTAGTAATGTGACACTGACACGTCAAGCTTTCCAGATAGTTAACTTAATTGAAAGCTTATACAGAAGCTGTATTTGAAAACAGAAGCTGTAGACTGCGCAGGGTCGTCACTGACTGTTGTAGCCAGTGGTTGTGCAGACCGGGCAACCTGATCTACTTGAGGATGTCCCTGCCCTGCTCACTGCAGGGCGGTTGGACTAGATGACCTTTGGAGGTTCCTTCCAACTCTATGATTCTATAGTGTGCGTTAGTGGCACAAAGAGGCCCAGGCAGAGGCCAAAAACAGAGGCTCTGTTGTCCCCTTGCTGCCGCCTTCAGTGTAGAAGACAACCACCACAGCTGCTGGGTCAACACAGGATGAAGACAGGTCCCTCGTACCCACCTTCACCCCTGCTTTTTCTACTCAGAGTTGCCCTATGGCTACTACCTCCCTTGCAACCTAAGACTGAAAGCTGGCAGGCTTCTCTAGCCTCTTCAGGATGCCCTGGAGAGGATGTGCAGCAACCAGAAAATCATTTTATTTGATTAAAGGTATCTATGAATGTTTTACTGTACTCCAATGTCTGCCCATAAGGATCAAACCTATAGGAGATGATGGAAATGCTATTTCAGAAGGATTTTCAAAAGCGGGATTTGTGAAAAAATGCCATAAAATGCAAAAATTTATGAAATATTCCACAAATGATTAAAATAATTCACTTTGTTCAGAATACTTTGTTTCAGTTATTTGAAAAAGGTTTTGACACAATTATGTTGAGGCTTTTTTGCAAGGTATGTCTATTGTTACAGTGGCATGTTCTAATGGAATTTTTTCTGTCGATGATTCTCTGAGTGGCTTTAATATGAAATAATAATAGTAACAATGTAAAGATGATAAGGAATGGGAAGATATAGAATTTCAATTTAAAAGAAAAATGAAATTCTGAAGTAAATCAAATAAACTGAGGCCACCTATTGACAGTACTAGGTAAAGAAAACTAAACAAACAAAGTTATATAACTACATATAAAACCAAGAATTAAATATCTATATAATTTAGGATTAGCATTATGAGTGTTATGAAGTATTTTGTAGTAAGAACTGTAAAGTCAAATATTTTGAAGACACTTTAATGTTTTTCTACAACAGCAAAAAAAATATGAAAAACAAAAGCATCTTATGTGTCTTTAAAACCAGTTTAACATAAACTGAAGACAAAAACGTTGGGAAAGATTAATGGTTAATGTATGAGTTATGACTGGTTTTCATTTGTCTGATATATTATTTAATATTACTGACACACATCCAAAGTGATATCTGACACTTTTAATGCCAAATTGAACAAGTGGTCTTAAAAATATACTTTTACTCAAGTGTTTCAACAATAACAATGGTAGAAGTCACATAATTTAGGCTGGATCACAGCAGGTTCCTGAGGCTACATGTTTAACCTTACGCTGCACATGCAAATAAAAATTTTTGAGAGACACCTCTTCCTGCCCAACCTGCTGCACAATGAAATGATCCAATTGCTGTTTCATGGCCTGAGAGAGCTGCTTTTTCAGATTTTGGATGTCTTAGCCAGCTTGCAAAATATCCTTGGCACTTTGCTTGTGCTCCGCTGAAGAATGTTTTTCTAATAACTACAGTAATGAGGAAGAGAGGACTGTTCAGTTCTGTTTTGTCACGCTGTAAAATAATTAAATTAAGCTGATGCAGAATAAACGATAGAAATAGAACCTGTTACTGCAAATAGAACTGTCTAATACAAGTTATACCAACAATTAGTTAGGCTTTGGTGAAAACCAAACATCCTCTAGATATTAGAAAAACATGAAATCACAGTAGTTATTTTTACAGCATCCAATACGATGAATATTTGGCAGCTCGACTGGTGGCTAGTGGCTTGTGGCACCACGTTGGGCTGCCATGAGACAGAACTCGGATATGAGATGACCGCAACACCACCACTCCAAATGTTGGGCTGCTGCAGCAAAAATTGTGATAAAAAATGACACAAGCAGATGCCAAAACAAAATAAGTGAAAGGAAAGGTTGAACCGTGCCCTAGTATGACAACATCCCTCTTAACTGACTCCTTGACCTCATGTAGTTGCATAAAGCAAGTCAAACAATTTGCTCTCACAGAGAGGTAGCTGTTCCTCACAAGTGCTTATGCCCCCAGTGACAGTAAAAAAGATTGTACATATAGGGGATTCTGTCCTGGGACAGAGAGGTGGATCCAGTTATCTACATGTAATCTGTAGACCACTGGAGGTCTGCATAATATTAGAAATGAGGAAAAATGATTGTGATAGTATCAGTTCCCCAGCTCCAAAACAAACATATACACAGTCTATTACAGGTATAAAAGAACCAAACAGCATGGAAGAAAATAAAAACAACAGGTGAACTGTCAACATCTAGTTACTTTGTCTTTCCCTATATTTGAAACCCCACTGAGGTATGTGCTTTAGGAGAAAGCTGGGGGTTCTTGGATTTGAAGGTTGGTGAAGTTGCGGGCTTATGGTCTTCTTCTAGCTTTGGAAAGTTAAAAGGTATTAGCATCCACATTTTCAAACCCAGGGCTTCCAGTGAGACAACTAATTTCCTGCTTCATAACCTGATTTTGAGTGGGCCTTGGGAAGATGCAAATGGTCAGAGGTCTGAAAATGCAACTATTTATTTAGGAGTCTAACCAAAGGACTGCTGCTTCACTTCTAGAGCCAAATTTAATTCTTCTTGCCTTGTCATCTTGGGACTTCACTTTCTTCATCTGCAAAGGAGAAATGATACCTATCTCTTAAGAGTGTTGAGGTGTTTGATTCATTGATGTTTACAATGTGTCCTCAGTTTGGCTGAAATTTCTGTCTTCTTTGCACGAGAGCCTTATGTGCGATTCTGTTCCTGGCGCCGCATTAAACCTTGCGCTATATGGGATTCTCTCATATACATCAGATTGTTACAAATGCAGCTACTGAGTCGTGGGTGCAAGTGTGGTAACTATTTATTATAGTCACTCTCACAACCTTTCTATGCACAGATTTCCAAGGCAGACTGAAACAAGTTGAGAAGTCAGTTCTTTTAACTTTCTGATTTCTGCTCTGTGACTGAAGAGATTAGATTATTGGAAAACATGCTATTAGCACTGGCTTGTGGCCAAAGGGTCTGCTATGCTTTCTGCAAAGGATGCTGTACTCGCTGTAAATTAAGGAAAAGAGCTGGGTAAGTTACTCTAGTGTAGGAATGTTCCCTTTGGGAATTGTCCACAGCAAATGAGAGCTGTGGTTGGTGAGCAAAGAGCAACAAAGAGAAGAAAAATAACAAAAAAGGTCAGAAATTTCAGGGAAATAAAAGGACGTTTTTCTTCTCAGTACTGTGCACCGAGTTAACAAGCTTTAATGTTTGTTGATCCCTTTTATGCTACTTTCTGCATACCTAGACCCAATTCAAGAAAACCCAAAACCAACCCTGAACTATTACCGTGTAAACCTATGCTTAAATTTCTCCCCATTCGAAAAAGCACATCAGCATATGGTTACCTTCACACATGTGTTACAGACCTCTTGACTTCAATTAGACTTAAATACCTGATTGAAATTAAGGACACATTCTTGAGTAGAGACTCTTGTGCTTGCAGCAGACACATACCTTCCTGAAGTAGGCAAAAGCCTAACTTTTAACATACAAGCTTTGAAAATAATGCCTTGAACTTCTCAGTCATTAACTAATTCAAAGGTTAACCTATTTTTTAATTTTTCAGTACTTTTAGGTAATTTTGTAGTTGAGAAAATAAAATATCAAGTATTTTCAACATAATTGCTATGGTGTTCCAGAGAGCGAACCTGTTATTCTTTTCTCCTTTTTTAAAAGACCAAAAAGTAAATCTTCTCCCCTAATTCTGAGAGGAAATGCATAGTTCTGTGAACTCAAAAGGCTTATGAAAGGCTTTTGGTACTACTTTAATTTATTAACTTTTGAAAATTAATGTTCATGCATTTTAAATCACTGTCATTATATCTGGGAGTAAGATTCCTATAGTGCTTGGAGTTAGCAGCTCTGTTTCTTTGCATCTCAGCAGGAAACCCAACACAGATGATTTCAGTGCTTTTATTAATATGAAGATTTTCAACTTTGAGATTATCAAATAATTTTATAAGGGGCTACTAAACCATATCCTGATAGAACGGAAAACAGATTGCTTTGATTTCAGGAAGACTCAATCTGGTATGCTATAAAAGGAGAGACCCAAAGCCCATTCATTAATCTCTAAAGTATCTTTTCCAGCTTAGACCTGCTGTTTACTAGGTAATACTTTCCATACCAACATACCAACATCATACATAACACTCCATATGGAAAAAAGCCAGTACAAAAAAAGGTGTTCTCACAGAAAATTATAAAGAGGTGTTCAAAGGGAAGCCAAGTGAAAAGGAGGCCAAGTGATCAGAGAAAATGATTATGAAGTTTTTCACGTTAAAAAAAAAACAAAAAAAACCATTCTTGAAAAATGTATTGTGATTTTTTTTTTTGATTTTTTTTTTGTCACTGTATTGTGATATTGTGACAGACTGAGAGAGTTGGTGTTGTTCGGTCTGGAGAAAAGAAGGCTCCGAGGAGACCTTATTGTGGCCTTCCAGTATCTGAAGGGGGCCTAAAAGAAAGCTGGTGAGGGGCTTTTTCGGATGTCGGGTAGTTCTAGGACTAGAGGGAATGAATTAAAACTAGAGATGGGTTGATTCAGATTGGACATTAGGAAAAAATTCTTCACCATGACGGTGGTGAGCCACTGGAATAGGTTGCCCAGAGAGGTGGTGGAAGCCCCATCCCTGGAAGCTTTTAAGGCCAGGCTGGATGGGGCTCTGAGCAACCTGACCTAGTGGGAGGTGTCCCTGCCCATGAATGGGGGATTGCAACTAGATGATGTTTAAGGTCTCTTCCAATCCTGACAATTTTATGATTCTATGATTTCATGATTCAACCATCCTTAAAAAAACCCAAGGACATGATATAATCAAATAGCAACAACAGCAGTAACAGCAAGACTGCAAATATATGTGTGGTTCTGTAGGAACTTTCACCCTTGGGTTCTCAGGGCACTTTATAGCAGTCAAGTCAGATACAGCTCCATGGTGCTTTAGGGGTTATATTAGCTTCCTCTTAGGTGACTGCAGCAGCTCTTGAACAACACATGTTTGGGAAGGAAAGGCAGTGCATCACTCATTTGACAGCTGCCATAACCAGTCTGAACCGAGACATTTGGGGATCCTCTAGGGATGAAACTGTGGCTCTTACCAGCAAATCCACCATGATTGCTACTGGCCTTATTCTGCTCTATATTGCAAGGAGGAGATGTAGCCATTCTAGTGCCCATGCTGAATCAATAGTTCAGTACTAGAGATTCAGAAGGGCCAGTGCATCACCTCACTGCTGCTTTCTTCCTCTGAAGATCTCTGAACTTCAAAGTGTCTTGATGCTACATAATGCCTGAGAGCTGCTGGTGGCACGCGGGGCACAGTCATAAGGGGAAGTGGCACTGACATGTCTTCTTGGTCTTCACTTCCATCAGGAACACAGTTGCCTGGTCACAACATAGGAACAGCACTGTGGGAGACCCTGCTTCAATTCTTCTGTTCTGATTTTATAAGCAAAGAACAACTCTGTGGAAGTTCAACACCAAAAGAGTTACAACTGGCATAGAATGGGGCTGAGATCAGATATGTTAAAGCCTCAGTCAAATCAGTTCTTAGAGATAAAAAAAAAGCATAGTAAAAATTGCATCTAGCTTAGTGGAATGTTTTCTCCAAAACTAGCCTTGCTTGAGGCATACTCTACAACAGCACTCTTTCTCTAGGTGAAAAAAAAAAAAAAAAGTCAGCCTGTAATTAAGCATTGCCTCTAAAATATTTGATGCTATAAAGCTGTCTGCTACTGGAAGTAAAGGTACAACAGATCAATGGTTGGAAATGGGTATCAGTGAGTCTCAAATGCATTATGGAAGATAAATTTCAGAAAGTCTTGATAGTTAAACCATTGCAACAGTCTCAGGGAGGCAGTATAATCTCAGTCCCGTGTATGCTTCAAATAAGAGTCTTGTCAGATATCTTTCTAAAAGCCCACTGTAGTTTAATCATAAATTGTTGTGCCTGAGAAAGCAACCATTCAGTGGGTCTTACAGTTTTTGCTAGGCACCATCAGATATCCCTTGACACTGTACCTCTGGGCCTGTAGAGGCTGTGTGAATGGTGAGCCAGCTGTTTGTTAGCATTTTGCCTTAAGATAGCATCAGCAATATCACCGTTTTCTTACTCACAGTGAGTTGTATTATGCTCATCAATCTGATTCTGATGATATAGAAAAAAAGAATGAAATAATTGTGGATAAAAGCAAATAAAAATGCCGTATTTTTAATATAAGGTGATGATCCAATGTTTTCTTTGTGATTTGAGAACTACTTGCTTCACAGGAGTTTTTAGAAATAAAATAAACTTCAGTTTCCTTAAAACAAACTCCACATTGTTGCCTTATGAACAAAATTGGATTTTTATGTCTCATAAGGTTTCAATGTAGCATATCTGCTGAATGAGGTATCAGTGTAAGCAAACAGATGGTTGGAGACGTGTTGATTTTACCACGATGTATTTGTGCAGGATAGAGAAGGGGGAAATCTCAAGAAAGTATCCTTTTGATTCCACATAATTTTCTCTTGCTGTGTCTTAGCCATTTGTCTAAAGCAGTTTAATATTCATATGAAATTACTGGCAAAATAAAATGAAATTAACCGTCCATTTTAATTTTTTTAAACGTAAACACGTATTTTAAAGTCTTTGCAATATGGTCTCTTCCTGTTCGTTTATTCTTTATATCAGAGGAAATTAAGAAAGCACTAATAAATTAGTGTTTTAAAGAGGATGTAAAGATGGAAATTGATTTATATAAAAATGAAGTGAAATAGTGGAATACGGTTATTTTCATCGTGATCATTGCATTCTTAGATAAGTGGGAATGGCCCAAAGCATCACAGACTTGAGGGAAAATGGTATCCCAGCAATCTCCTTGAAATGATGCGTAATTAAAATGTATGCTGCCGTTGAATATTCAAGCATGCCTCCAGATTAGGAATTAAGAGGTCTGGAAGCACAGTTCACTATCAACTATATTTTAGCACCTCTGGAAGTTTTTTATCTAATTTTAAAAATGTAGGTGCCTGCACTTAGGGATCAATACTGGGATTCATCTCCCCTGATTCTAGGCACTGAAGATTTGGACATCTATGATTGATCCAGCTGCCCAGGCTCCTCAAGCATCAACACAGGCCTTGTTGGGTTGAACTCTTCTACAGACAGAGAGGGGGAGATCCTCCAGGCTTCATAGTCATTGGAGGCAAACAGACACTTCTAGGGTTCAGTCAATCTGAACTATCTTAAACCTCTGCCTAAGTTTGGCGTGGCCTCGGAATTGGCATGTAACGTCCAATGATGAGCTTAGTTGTTGATGTTTGTTCTTTCAATGCCTGCAGTCAAGGGAGGTGGTCAAGTTATTTATTTTGGTCAAATGTCACTGTAGAAATCAACAGAGCCCTGCCAAATTATCCAGTGGAAGATTTGTTCCTTGAGGTACACAAGAGTTCTGACCACCTGGAATTCAGCAAGATTTGAAAGTAAGTGATCTATGTGTGCCTTAAAATGAGATCACTGCTGTTGGCTGATCTTGGAAAAAAAATTAGCCGCCTCCTTTTTACTTCTGGAAAAATTTTGACAATGCTCTCTTGCAAACCTGTCAAGAGGATTAATATGAACAATGAACTGATATTTGTACAGGTTTCGAAAGGTGAATTCTTGCTGCTGCTTCTTATTATTATTTTAAGGTGAATACAGTCACTTAAGGGAGTTTTGTGCAGAACAACTCCAATTGCTCTCAGCTATCCAAACACACTGGCTTTGAAACACTCCTTACTAATGTTCTTCTTCCTTGAAGAGACCATCTAGTCTGCCCCTCTGTAGCTTTTCTATAGCATGAGCACCTCTTCTGCCCCGATTCCTGTAGCTCCCATCTATGCACACATGGAGGTACAGAAGAAGATAAATCACCTTACATCCTACCTGACGTTCATCATCCTTGCCATTGTCAAGAAGCTCAGGACAGCTCCCTCACCCTCTCCTCCTCCTGCTGTTCACTATGTTCCTAGAATATCACGTTTTTTCAGCAAAGAAATTGTTTAGCATGTAGATGCATTTATACATCTTCATTCATTTCAGCTTTGTTGTAAATGTGGCCTTTTTTGTCCTCAAAAATGAATCCACTGGAAAGTGATTTCTGTCAGCATTACTTTCTAATCATCTCATTGTCAGTCCCAGAACACTGTTAGTGTTCACCCCTTTTCTGCTACTAATATCACACTGCACAACGAACATTTAAGATGCTGTATAGTCAGGAAGCTTTTAGAATATGAAAGTTACAAATTCCACCAGAGCAGTGCTTGTCTTCTCCCCTGTAACACATGATGATTCTTGCGGTCAGATGGGACTTAGGGTCTTTGGTTTGAATTTTTTTTTTTTTTTTTTT
>VWZK01012378.1:296287-311574 GCA_013396935.1 Baryphthengus martii
AGAGGGAGAGAAGAGAGGGAGAGGGAGAGAAGAGAGGGAGAGGGAGAGAAGAGAGGGAGAGGAGACTTACTTGTTGCTTTCTTCTATGGGGCTTTAGTAAGTCAAGGTCTGCATTCTGCAGCTCGGTGGCACTGAGCAAGAGTGGTCCAGAGCATTGTGCACACACCAGCCTTGAGTTGTGANCAGACCAGAGAAAGGCAAAGGCATCCAAAGTGGGGCTCTGAGTACTTTTTCAGGCTGATACAGATCATTTAAAACAGATTGGTCAGGATGGTGCTTTCTACCCATTGCTGTCTAGAAGATTTGCAAGCATGGTGCACACATTACAGAATGCTGTCTCTGCGCTGATTATTTGTAATGATAACACGCTGATGCTCAAATTACACTGTGTTCTGGCTGCTGCCTTCAATCTTGCCTTTTCTTACATGCAGCCTAGAGGTAGGACTTTCATATGCATTTGTAAAGCGCCTATTGCTGCAAACATTAGTACAAGCTATCACTTAGGAGCAGTTACTTGCACTTTTGTTTAATCTCTAATGGATTCTTCTAAATATTTACAGTAGAATAGTTGTCAGACCAAATGCTGGAAATTACTGGCAACTTCTCAGCAGGGAAAAAAAACNTGCTTTGCAGACCCCTAAACAAATAAACTGTCTGAAAGATCAATGACTACTACAAGAGGTGGAGGAGCTCTGAAGTGTTTGAGGGTGTCACTGTAGGGCATGGTGCGGTTTGCATTGCTCCCTGCACTTGGGCAGTCTCTTGGCTATTAGATCTGGAGCCTGCAGTATTCCCCTGTTGTTGTGGCTCCCTAGCACAGGCTGATTGCAGGCATACAGACTATAAAAATAAAATAAAGTTAAGCCCATGAGGCTGACAGAAAGCCTGTGGTGGGCTTCATCTTCACAGCCTCTGAAGTTGCCTTGGGTCTGTGTGTGAAGGAGGTGTGGAGGAGGAACAAGAGGATGGGCAGCAGTGGGAGCCTGTGTCTCCTGGGGGAGACCTGTATGCCAGCAACAGCTGGCTGGCTGGCTGATCACCCCGCAGGCTATCCAGCTGTCCCCTGCAAGTGGGGCCCCAGGCAGGCAGGAGGCAGCTGCATCACTGCTTTACAGCTGGCAGAAGCTCCAGTGCATGGGAGGGGGACCTGAGACAGGAGGCACTTGTGTGGCTCGCTGTCTCCCACTGTGACACAGCAGGTCTGTACTTACACAAAAAGGCTTCAAGGATTGTTGTCTTGCTTTGGAAAAGTGTCCACTGATTTGAAAATGTTAGCTTTGCCTGAATAAGGATCTGTGAATTTATTCAGATAAGGAAGTTTTCTGTAGTATTTGCTGTTTTAAGAGCCTGTCCTAATTTTGAGACGTGTGTGTATGCATGTGTGTCTGCGTGAACGTGTATGTATATGAATGCATGCGCGAGAGGAAGAGAAGTCTCACTGCCTAAAACTGTTCTGCCAAGATAAACTTTGGAGCATTTTATAAATTAACTCTGCTCTATGTGTTTATTTTACTTTTGGAGATTCTAAAAAGAGACTGTTCAACTCATCTTATTAGGGACAGAGTATTTTTTTAAAGGGAAAAAGAAGTTCCTACTCTACACTGGAAAGTATTTGCTATTTTCAGCTGAAAGTATTCTTTCCTTCTGACCTGGCATATTAGATAAGATTTATATTTCTGACCTGACATTAGGTAGTTAAGATTTATTCTTCTATATTACCTTTACTGAGCTTGCAAGCTATTCATTTACAGCATAGGGAATATATTTATGACAGAAGCAAAGAAAGTTCACTACAAAGTAGTAAAATATGTTATTAGGAGCATCCTGTAGACTGATGAAAATTGTGAGTACCCTCGCAGCTGGCTCCCTTCTGGCTCTTTTTTCCTTCTTTGTTATTTCAACTTTAAAACTTGAATTTGAAGCCAGTTTCAATGGTGAATAACTTAAAAGAGCCCAGATGATTCTAATATATCTGCATGTATATACGTACATATATACCGTGACTGAGAGGTGCAGAGAAGGGGATAACAAGTGACTTGAATTCTCTCCGCGTTCTGCTGGCAATGACCCAGGCATAAGCAACGTTGGACCTCATTGTCCTGCCAGTATAAATCAGGATGAACTCCGCTGAGGTTTAAAGCTGGTCTGTGAGCGAGAGCTGAATCAGATCTAGAGCTCTCCTATATCCAAAGGTGTGGGTCCAGGCAATCCGTTAATGTCCAATTGACTTAAAGAGGGAAACCGCAGACTGTGATGGAAACCTGGAAGCCCTTCAAGCCTCTATAGACAGAAAGTTGGAAAGTTAAAGGCCTCCTATTGCAATCAGTGACAAAATCTCCCATTAACTTCAATAGGAACAGAATCGGTCCCTAGAAATGGCTGAAAGCCAAAGAACTGGATGGCTCAAGAAATAGGTAATAGGAGCTGATGACTTTCACCAATAAATCACCAATGCAAACCTGGCTGTGCTTGATTTAGGCTCAAAATTGCTTTCATCTGATGTTTGTTTGAAACTGTATGCATTGTAAAACCTTCAAGAAAAACTGGCAGTCATGACGGCTGTCTCAGCAAGAGGCTGACGGCTGGACAGGGTGTGGTGTCTCCTCCGTCCCCACGTCATCGGAGGGAGTCCATCTTAAAGAGAAGCAAGAAGCACTGGCCTGCCTATAGAGAGAGTAGTGCTCGGGCTCTGCTGTTAACCAGAGGTTTTCTATTTCAGAAACTGTCAGACTAACTCTGTAAATCCACTTAGACTGAATATACTGGGGGAGGGGGCTATGGCTCCATAGCAAGCCAAGAGGAGGAGTAGATGTTTCCATTTGTAGACTTTATTCAACCGCTGTCACAAGAGAGAGCAGAGATGTGCAAAGCTTTGAGGAATTAAATGTGTTGGAGAAAAGGCTTGGCATAGAGAAAGTTTGGACCATCAGGCATTACAAAAGCTCGGAATTGCTTATAGAATACAGCAAGCACAACTCGAGTTGTGGGGAAATACAAAGCATTATGGAGGGATTCTTTCCTCCCTGTCCGGTTCTCCCCCCCTGCCCCCATCCGTCCGTCCTCTGGATATTTTTGCAAACAGCGAACTTTTTGTGCATGTCAGTAGACAAATTGGGTGAATATTTTGGTATCTGTGCTTGGTCAAACAGCCATGTCCATGTTTGATGTCAATCGACGCATTCGGAATAGTTCACCACTTTCCAAACTCTACCCTTGATATTCTTGTATTTGATAGACCTCAGGGCTATTTACTGTATTACAGTATGCAAACTTTTTCAGCTCTTTCTTTAATTCTACTAGGCCATGTCTATCAAAGGCTCCAAGGGTTCACATATTTTTGTATATGCAAAGAGTCATAGCTTGGTTTTAAAATCTGTCTTTGTAAATCAAAGCAGCTGTTCACTACTTCTTTTCTCCCACCAAGAAATCCACTGCTATCATCAAGTCATCACCACACAGCACAAGAGCATCCGTTCTCTTTCCTCCGTGTCTCCTCAAAACCTTGGGCTTAGAAATGTAAGTTGCAGTAACATGTGGCTTGGCATCAAATGGGAAAAGTATGCTGAGGAGGAAACTTGCTTATAGGTACAAATAGGAGAGTGAGGGAGAGGGACCACTAAGGGAGTGTTCCTTTGAGGTGACACTAAGGAAGAACAGAAATTGATCGAATGGTGAGAAAACAAATTATTTAGAAAATCCATTTGACAAAGGGCTCATTACCATATACCCTACATAACGTTGTTGTGTGTGAATTCTAGTGTGTCTGCCGAGGTTCACTACATTCACCTGCTAGTTCTTGTCTCCAGTGGGCTTGGGTCAGATCCAGAGATGTTATGGGTAGTGAGGAGCACATGGACCACATCTGTATTAAATCAGGCAGGCTAATAGAGCTGATCTACCACTTGCCACTTCACAAAATGCAGCATTTGGGGTCTATCCTTGTGCTCACTTATTTAGCTAGCCTAGTTTGGTGTTTGTTCTCACTCTGCAAATTATTTCAGTGACTACTTTGAAAAACAGTGCCTGAGTTTGGTACCTGTAGGAAAAAAAGAGAAGAGGGAAGCTTGACAACTGTAACTAAGCATATGGCGAAGCAGAAGAAAGCTTGTGGGTACGCAGCGCTGGAAAGAATAAGTATAGCATGGGGAAAGCAGTAAAAGTACCCCTCCCACACTTTTAAGTGGCAAATCACAGCTGTTTTCTGACAAAAGATGGTGGAATACTCTCACATCTTTTACTAACACCTCACAAAGAGAAGTGCAGATTGCATTACTACTCCTTTTCTTGGTGAGCAAGCACAAAAATCCCCCACCAACTATCATGGTTTTTTAGTAGCCTATATAAACTTTTAGTCTGGATTCTGAACACATGCAAATTCTATGCTGGCAGAGCTCTGAGAGTTATTTACTTCTTAACATGAGTTGTAACTGGAAGCAGAATCAATCCCTTAACCTTTATGAGATGTTTATTCTACCTAAAACAACTCCCATCAAAAACAACGCAGAGGCTCTAATTGGAAGCCTCATGTTAATCTGGCATGCCCCTTATGATCATGACATTTCTGTTTGCTGATGAAAAAGAGGAATATTAGCTCTCCTTGCTGTTTCCTCAGCACATGCACAGGTGCCGGTACATGCACTTATATGCAGACATCCCCCCAGCAATGTCAGCAGTAGTGCTCTTGGGTTGTCATGGGGCAAGGAAAGACTCTTCTTCTCTAGCACCGATCTATTTCCCCTGCCCAGAGCCCAGCCTAAGGAACAGCATTTTCCTCCTCAGTGGCTGAATAAAATTTCCAGCCTAGTGATACAAGTCATATGAAGTCAGAAAGGTTTTGCCTTGTACGCAGCCAAAAAGGGAACGGTCCATGTAACTTTCTGGTATGACTCTAAGTGTGACAGACTCAACAGAAAGAGAAGAGGATCCTGCACCCGTGTATTTTTTTCTTTTTATTTAGCATTTGGCTTAGCCTATATAAAATTAATTGTTTTGTTTTCCATGACCTAACAGACCATAAGAACAGTGGGAGAAGAGATGGAGTTTTCAGACAAACCAAAAGGCTTTGTAAGGCTAGAAACAAAACTTCTATCTAGGGTTATCTGTATCCTTTTAACCCATATTTTAAGACATTTTCAAAGTGAAAATACTAAAAAAACACATCAAGACTTTTAATTTTTGCTTGGGTCTATGCGATTTTGCATGTAAATATGTGAATGTGTATTTACAGATGTGTATATACCTAGAAATATGAATATGTAGGGGAGAAGAAAGAGATGAGTGAATGTATGATTTATATTGGTTTTATTTATTATTTTTATTTTTGTTATTTTTATATCTTATAAAATGTTATTGTATTTTCTATCAAAATTATTAATGTTTTTAATATTCTGTGAACACTTTTAAACAGCACTCTGCACTTTTTTCATAGGTTTATGGTTTTCTGACACCTTTGTCAAGTGTAACACATGCTGATGGTCTAAAAGGTCTTTTCAGCTGATCATGGGCATAGACTGTGTAAATACGTTTTTCCAACTCTAGAACTGCAGCTGTAGGCTTGGAGGGTTCCAATGTATGAAGTTCGTAAGCCAGAGGAGGCTTATGTAGGAGTCAGAGAATATGAGATGGAAGATTCTTCTACTGAATAAGCTCTCACATCCAGTATACTGCAATTTCTGTAGCTGATCACTTCTGGACAAGATTTGTCCAAGGACTCTACATAATTCCAAATGAAAATCACAGGCCTTTTTTGGTGCACAGAGCAGTAATCACAGTCAGTCATGAAACCAGGGTGGAAAACTTGACCAGCAAGTTCCATATATGATTGTCCAAAAGAGATCCACCACAGAAATTGCAGTACACAGTTGGAAAATGATGTGATTTCAGAAAGAGGTGAATAAGAGCCTGTCCTCATATCAAAAGTGTATAGTTTATAGTTTCCTTTGTGACCAGCCAGATCCTGGTAATTAGGAATAAGACTCCCTGACCCTGGTAGCTCCCCCACCCAGTGCTTCTCACCTCCATAAAGCTTAAGAAGGCTTGTGTTCCTCAGAGTATCCAGCCGCAATATGTACATAAATTGTAAAAGAAAGCCTATTTGAAAACTCCTCCATAATTTTCACACTCACAGAGTGACTGAGGCCACTTTTGACTTCTAAGTGACCACCCAACCATAGTATATGTCACCACTTGTTACATTATTTCCTGAAATATACTGAACTCAGAGTTAGTAATGTAACAGCTCACTTGTCCTATGACACACATTCAAAATAAGCTGGGGATTTAAAGCATGATTAGTATCTCAGTGAATTACTCAGATGAAAGAACACGGTACCCAGTCATGGAAGAGAATAAGTATTCTCAAGTTGTACTGACTTTGTAGATTGTTAGTGGAAATAAAGGATGCCAACAGAGAAAGGGAAATATTTTTGTCCATAATCTGTCCAGGGGAGCTTTTTTTTATATTTACCTGTTCCTCAAAATTACTTTGGTCTTCTCTTAGGATATATGACCTAAAGAGCCATGTGCATGTCCTCTTGCTGACATTCACTCACAACTGAATCCTACTGAAAAATTTTTACACCACTGAAGCTTTCTCTCAATGGGTAGCTTAAAAAGCACATTTACCTTGTTTTATTCCTAAAGCCAGGGCCTCAGGCTTAAAAAACCCTTGTCCAGGGTATAGCACGAGTTATAAATTCTACACTCTTATGCAAAATTCCACTTTCGCTTTTAATACACCCACAAGTCTGAAACTCTTTAATTGCTCAACTCTTCGTAAAATATAAACACAAAAGATGAATGTATGACTTCATTTTGGACTGTAAAACAGAAGCTGTTTGTTTTTTAGTTTTTTTTTGCAAAATATCAAATTGTGTAATTTGTTTACTTTTCCTACCTTCAAGATCTTGTCTATTAGATTTTATGACATCTGTGGCCATCGTGCCCACAACAAGGTCTCATCTTATTTGATTATTTTCAGTTCTGTGTTATACTAAAAAATTCTGGAATATTCATCCATCTCTGTCTGTTTGCTAAATACATGCTCTTAACATCTTTCGACTCCCATGTTAAACAAATATCCTTTGGTCCTACTTGGTTCTATTTTGGAGGGGTAATTCTTCACTCAGCAGTGTAACATGAAGCAAAATAAAAGCAGCAACTCCTTATTCGGTAGCATAGAAAAAAAAAAAGGAAATTAATTATGAACATTCTAGGAAAAGGAAACAAAGTTATGAAACACTTGCCGATGCTGGTGTTTGCAATCTTAGTGAATAAGTAATGCAATAATGCTGGGCAAGTGTGCGTGGGAGGCGCGCTCTGAAGAAACTGGCTGTTTTCCTCTCTCTGACCAGTTAAGCTGTTATGAACAAAAAATGTTGTTGCTAAAGAAACCTGTAATAAATCCTGTTGGGAGTATTACATGTGCTGATAACATACATAAACTTTGTAAACATATTAAAGTGTCAGGTCTTAGTAGCTCTGGCTCATGTGTATGTTTGTAAATGTTAGTCGAGAAATGCAATGGAAATCTTGTTCCACCAGCTGGTTGCTCCTGCATTTCTGGTTCACACAAGAGCCTCCTCCTCTTCCTTCTCCTTGAAGCAGAACCTCGCTTCATAGGGGAGTTAAGGAAAAAGGGCTCAAGCTCTACCGCTTCTCTAACTCCTTGCCAAAAGCTATCACCAGAGAAGCTGTGCACCTGGTGAGTTGTTTGGAGAGAATTGGAGTGGATGAGCTGGTGCCTGATAAAGGATTTATACTATTCTGAACATGTCCGCTTTGTGTAGCAATGCCCTCCATCAAAATACAACTGGCAGCCCTGAGCAAGGCGTTTGAGGTGCCTTTCAGTAGCTGGAAAGAATTGGGTGCTTCCAAAGAGGACTGACAAAACCCAGCAGGTTGAACAGGGAATTCTCAGTCTTGTCACGGTGAAGTGTTGTGGTCAGAAACTGCCTGTCCAGGGGTTTTAGGTGTCCTAGCAGTGCTACACAGCCCTGCAAGCCAACATATGCTTTAACAAAAGAAAGGAGACCTCACTCTTTTCGTTTGAAACACACCAAGAAAGGAGCAGCAGCCTTGCTGCCCTTAACATATCCAAAACCTTAGGAGCCAAACTATTTGGTCAGGAGTTGAAAATCTAATTAATTCTTCTATCTAGCATGACTCTAGCCTGTGTTGATCTGTTCTAACAAAATGACTTTGCATCAGATGGATTTGCATGTAATGTCAGGTCATTTGGTTGCACCCAGTTTAGTTAGCACAGAAGAGGAAAGGGCTCAGGGGCCCAGTTATAGCAACAAAGATGTGTGTGACTATATTCCAGTGTCAGAAAGTGATCGCCAACAGAGTTTCTTTGCTCCCTGTGAAAGAACTTAGTATTGTTATTTTTATTATTTGTTATGATTTATTATTGTCTTTTTTACCTAGGGTTTCTTTAATAGAAAATCTCAAAGTCTCTGCAGAAGGCACCTGAGTTCAGTAGCCTCCTGTCCTGGTTTGAGTTAGAAGAGAACAACTCTGTTCGGTGATTTTTACTTTTCAGCTCAGTTCCTTTAACTAACGGCACTTTCTGAAATTAGCAGCCTGTTTTCGCAGGCAGTGGCTGCTTCTAGCAGTGATAACGCTCCATGTTTAGAGTTAGTACCAGGGACTGGTGTGCAGATCAAGGCCACTGCTAGATCCTGTGCACCATGTGGGGGGTGGAGAAAGTAAAAGCCACACCTGCAGGAGGAGCAGACAGATGGGTGCCCTTAAACTGCCCAGCAGGGTATTCCATCCCATAGACACCATATTTGGCTGCTGGCGGCCCTTGTTCAGTCGCTCTCAGCTCGGGGACTCTTGCTCTGGGCCCTTTCTCGGATTCTTCCTCGTTCCTTCAACGGCTGGAATCCAAGGAGGACTCTCTTCATTCTGCCTTCGATCCCGATTGGAGTGTTCCTGAATCCAGTACCAGAATCCAGCTCCTGAACACGGTTCCCACCTGCTGCTGGGCCCTGTCTGGGACTTTCCCTGTGCCTGCTCCGCAACATCAGTGGTGACAGTGACGTAACTGCCATCAGGGGGGTTTGGGTTTGATACTGGTCTTGTATGTATTAGTATATATTCCATTTTATTCTTATTATTTTTTCTATTTTCATTAAAGCTGTTCTAGTTTCCTCTTCTAATCGATAAGTCTCTCTCTCCCTTATTCCTTTTCTCTTCCCCTTTGGGGAGGGAGGGTTGTTAACAGAGAGTGTCTGTTATAGGTTTTAGGGCTGCCCTGACCCTAAACCGTGACAGCCCCTATGCCAGGTGAACACTTGATGTGAGTAAACTGAAGTCTCATGTGAGAAACGACAAAACATCTGACAAATGCTTGTGCGTCAAGAGTGAGGTGGCAATTAAGTAGGGCTTTGAAGATGAGGGACTCAGGTGTTTAAATCCTGCCCCAGACACACCTTAGGCACCTAAGTCCTGTTCTTGGATCTGAGCCTTGCTGTGTCTGCCCTCACACTTTACAGGAAGCCACAGGAATCACACATCGTTGCTACTCCAACACCCATCAATGAGCTCCTGTTTTATTTTAACAGTGCCCCAAAATGTTCTTTACCCTGCAGGAAATATCAAACGTCTGAAATCCCATCTAGGACCTTTCAAGTTTAAACATGAAACATGTCAAGACATAAAACTGACACACAATAAGAAGCCTGAAAGGATAAAGTTTATAGCAGCAGCAGTGCTACCAGAATTTGGTGTAGACCTATGGTTCGGGGTTTTGCTTTCATTTAAAAGTATCACTCTATGCATTCCTTTATGTTATTCTCCCTAATTACTCTGTTGTGTGGAGCCAAAGTATCCATAGAAGGCCAGGGTGCTACTCAGAGCAGGAGGGGTCTTGGTGCTGTCAAAGTTCCTGTCCCCATAACCAAGTTCCTCCCTAGCAGCACTGGAGCAATACAAGTTTTGTGGCTCCTTTGCTTCACTGAGTGCTATTTTTAGTCAGACAAATAAAGAAGACTAACATTTTTAAATGCATGCTCTATAGCTCATAATCTGGGAATCAAAACATAGAAAAATGTTTTGTAGTCAGCTATTGTATAACCGTAGCACAGTTGTTTCTTCTTTTTAAGTGGTGTTGCTCATCGCACTGCTCACTGCTAACAACAAATATAGGGTTAAAGAAGTCATTAATAAAATCCATTGGATTTTAATATGTCAAGGCATCTAATAAGCAATCATTCTGCCATCACCAGAAACTCAGTTATTCAATTATTTATATAAAAAGAGTTGCAGCTCTTCCTTTTTTCTTTTTTTTTTTTTGGAGGGAGAGAGCCATAACGTGTTTTGCATGAATAAATATTCTCCAAATATTTTTATCTGTGGCATTGTTTGTGGTAATAGCAGACAGACAGACTTTTGTGTAAAAACGTACATGGTTTCAGCTGCCTTTTGTCATCTGATAAGATTGCTTTGTTCTGAATTATTTCAGTGAAAAATTGGCAAAGCGATTTTGAGTGTTTCAGACTCCAAAATTAGAAATGAGACAAAAATATTTTTATTTTTTTTTTGTATTAGATTTTATAACCCCTCCACCAGGCCTTTGCAACTTTTAATTCAATCTCAAGAGCAAAAGGGACAATTTGCTGCTGGGGAAAAAACTTCTTAAGAACTTCCAGAGTTTTAATGGATGAGTTTTCCTAGTAGTCACAGTCTATAAATGATTGAATATGAAATGGTAGACAACTTATTAATGGTAAGATAAACAGCAGTGGTCAAGCCAGCACACTAGCTTTATTGACCAGAAAGCAAAATGAGCACGCTAAGCAAGAGATAATAAGCCTGATTATTAAGTCCCAGCTCAGATTTTATTAGGCATAACTTCCATTATCTTCAGTGAAAAATTTACAGCAAGAAGCAGCAGCAGACCAGGGATTCGCAAGGGCTTGATACACTAATAGCAAAGCTTAAAAGAAGAAATTAATCTCAGAGTTAACTTTGTTGACTTCAGTTGGCTCAATAGGTGAAAGCAGTAAAAAAACTGTTCTTCTCAGATGCTTAAGAAAGAGGTCACCTCCCAAGCAGGCTATATATCACAGTTTTGAAAGGTATAGAGCATTGTTTTTCCCTATATAGATATTGTACATATTTGGATCATGCAATTTTGGAAGTATTCTAATATAGGAATTCTTCCAAACTCAAAATGTTTCCTGAGATCCTGCAGCCTTCTCCAGCTCCAGTGAAGTCCATGGGACTTTCTCCACCAAAAGCAAAGGAGACAGATCCAATCTCTAAAAATATCTCATTAGCAATAGCAATATTTTATTCTGCCTGTAAAGAGAAATAAAACTTTGTAGATATTTGCTGATATACCATCTGAGAAGTTGTGGTAATATATGTATTTACAGCTTATCATTAATTTTATATAGCATAAGAAATGTCTTCAGCAGCTGAAAGAAACAAAATTTGAAATTATCACCCTTTCGGATGTCAGGTATGACATGGGAACTGGTCTGTAACGTCCTTTAGTCTGTTGAGATAATACGTATCGTTCCACATGCAGCTGGTATACTTCAAGCTCAGATCTACATGCACATGGAGTTGTTAAAAAAACCCACAATGCAAGCAGGCTATCCCTGTAATACTTCTAAAACTTTCAGCAATGAGTGGTGATTTTCTAATAATTAATTATTTACGATGTTGCTACAACAAAACCGTTCACGGTTTGTGAAAATACCATAAAGCAGTTCTCCGTCTACTTTTGTTTCTGATGACTGCAATAGGAATTTTACAGTCTATTTCGAAATAAACAAGGTCTCATCCAAAAATGAGAAATATAGTTTCCCTGAAAAAAAAAAAAACAAACAAAAAAAGATGCACTTGTCACCAGCAAAGTATTTACTCTGACAATACTAATATGAAAACATCACAGAAAAAAAATTATCAGCGGCATACAAATACTTAAAAATTTAATCCCACCCAAGGGCAGGTTTAGCTTACTTGATGGCTGCTTGCTTGACTAACTTCTGCTTTAAATTATTGCACTCAGATATTAAATGGTTTATTTTTTTTAAAGTTGGTAACAACAGCTATATATAGTATAGAATATGTATCGTTACCATGTGTGTCATGCCAACCCTAAACATACATGTAGATGTCAGTAATATATATGTATTGATGGTGAACTACTAAAAAAATTGCTTCCAAGATGCAGCGTTATTTTCACTAATAATGTAATTTATTTTCCCTTGTTGACATTTTGCCTCCATGTAAATGACATCCTTCACAAGAGTATAAAAAAAATATAGACACAATTTTACCAGTTTGTGTTTTGTCAATTCTCTCTTGGTTTTGTTTTATTTTATACAGCTATGTTTTCCAAACGGGCCATTAAACATCTGCTTAATTTTGAATTCGTAAGTAGTTGCGTGCAAACAAATCCAGAGAGGCAGAATGTTTACAGAGTGGAGCCCTCCACTCATGACCGTGACCAGAAGCAGATGCTGGAAGACCTGCGGTCCCGCATCAACAGAGGAGCTGACGGAGGAGCAACCGAAGGAACGAACACCGGGTATCGCAAACCTGCTGTTACAGCAAAAGGCAGGAGGCAGTTGCCAGCATCAGATACGGATGGGCTACCAATAATACATCATGGTAGCTCTACATCCAAATTGCTGGTCCACTAAGTCACGCTGATAGCTTTACTTCTAGACGTAGGAACTGTAGTACAAACGCAGAATTTTCTATCACTTTGCTTATTTTAGCGATTTCCAAATTTAGTCCGTGGCTCACTGGTAGTCCACGGGGTCATGGCAAATGGTCTGTCGGTCATTCGCAGACCCATAGCAAGTAATACTTCATTTCCGTCAGCTAAAAGGTCAATGAGAAAGGTGCACAACTGTCAGTACTAAGTTTTGAGGGTTGGTGGTGGCTTGCAGAGCCAAAATATTTTTCAGCTATTGACTTAATCCTACTTTTTTCCAGAAGCAAAATGCAATTACTGTCAGACACATAGAACATCTTATTTATTGGTATGCTAGTCTATACTCTGCTGCATATTAATCTCTCTTGTAGGACCTGAACAAACAACTTCATATGTTAATCTGTCAGAATAAAACTAAATCGCTTTACTAATGACATTTGCTTTTGAACTTTTATTTTCTCTGCTATGTCTAATTACGGACCCAATCCTCTGCACTCCATAGTGAACTTCAGAGGAGTTTTTCCTCTGCACAATCAACTACTCGTTTAATACTGATCATGAGACAGAAATTTAGGATGCTCAAACTAGAAACTTCAGTAGGAGTTTGAGGAGTGAAAAGACTGCAGAACAGACTTTTCTCCTAGTAAAAATTACTTTGGCAGTAGGTACAAAATAAATAATGCTTCAGGACCGAGTCTTTCTGGTGGGGTAAATGAACATAGAAACTTCAGTCTAGACCAGTTGAAAGTTGGGCCCAGCATATTCTGAATTAGTCAGTTCAAGCATCGCTATTCATTTATCTTAAAGTACGTGAGTCTACAATATAATGCATGGAATGAGGGACTCAGATGTTAAACAAAACGAAGTAACATGGGTTCTCTGACTGCTTGACAACAAGTGGTTCGTATTGTATTTAAAAATACGTAGATTAAAAGGAAATTTGAAAACAATTCCCTAGCAATGGGTTTAGGGCTTATGCTTAAAGGAAACGATCTGGGCAAAAGAAAGAGAAATCGATATAAAGTCTTCGGTGCAGTAGATGAATTTGACAGGTGTCTTCTTTATCAGCACATTATCATTTTTGTCAAGTTCCTGTACCACTAATAGCAATTCATAGATTTTGAAAACCACAGTGATCAGTGGAAGTGGTGACCGTAACCTCTTTTATATCAACTTTCATAAACACTCACTCTATATTTTTCTTCACACCAAATAGCCACTAGTTATAACAAAGCATTTTTTTACAGCCAGCCCAATTTGAAGACCTCGGCCAGTTGACAATGTACACCATGTCCAGGTGAGATATTCTGGTGGTTATTTGTCTTCACTGTCGAAATAATGAGCCAGATGTCCATTCTGACTCTTTGTAGCTGTGATTTTTCAGCCACTTTTTCTGCTCTGTATTGACCTTAACTCTTGCATTTTAACCAGAAAACTTTGAGCAACTGCTCCACATTGTACACAGCTAATTCTTTGCAGCCAACACTTCCACTTCTATTTCCTGAAAATTACGCTGCTCAACAGGGTGCTTAAGAAAGGCCGAGGTGGGACGGCGCTGGCATGAGGAGCGCACCCACACGCATGATGCTGGGAAACTGCGGCTGCCCTGCACCCAGCACCGAGACCGCCCGGGGGCAGGAGGGCGACCTGCCTTCCCCCGCCAAAAGAGCGGCCCCAGGAGAGGGGGCAGTGTGCCGTGCCGTGCCGAGCCGAGCCGNGTCGCCGCCGGCCCGGCTCTGGCCCGGCGCGACTCGCACCAGGTGCCCGAGCAAGGACTGGTGGAAAGGGAGCCCACTCCTCGACCCACGGGGAAGGGATGGACTGTTCCCCTACCCCTGCTGTGCCCCCGACCCGGGGCTAAACCCCTCCACTCGGGTCCGTCGCAGTGGACAGCCGCAGCTTGTAAGCCCGCGTCTGCCAGGGGTTAAAGGAGTGGGTGGGAAGTGAAGGAGGCTGCGGAACCCTCCCTTGCCAAGGATAATAAATCGGATGCCCTGACATGTTTTAGTTAGCCCTTAGTGCTCCCTTGCTGCGCGGCCGTGGGGATGGGAGGGCTGAAGCCCCGCTCCCTCTCGTCCTCGGCTCCGCTCTAAGGGCACTTTAGGTGAATCAAACCTTGTGTGCAGGAGGCAAACCATACAAAGGAGGCTTTCAAGGTCTAGCCGTGCCAAGCAGGGGAAGGGAGCGAGGGCTGAGAAAAAAAAAAAATTAAAATAATAGTGACCTCCCCGTTCCCTCCCTGAGGACGTAACTCAGTTACTTCTTGCTGATTAAATACAGGCTGCCGTGTTTTATGGCATTTCCTCGGTATCTGCAGCTGTCAGGGAAAGAGGACAGGCATGAGCAGCCCCTCAGCGGTAGGTGCACAAGAAAATGCCTCCTTTCCTCAGGAACAGCGACGGGTCCAACATAGGAGAGATGGCGAGGCAGTATAGTCCCCGTGACCCCTGCTGCCGCATCCCGCCGCCGTTGGCGGCTCCTTGCGGCGCTCCTGCAGGGCTCTGCCCGGTGACAGTCTGCGGTGGGTGGGAGTCACCGCGGACCCAGGTTCTCGGAGCTGCCCGGTGCTGCCGGCCCCGTCGCAGCCCCACGTCGGAGCCCGCCCGCC
>VWZK01012378.1:312347-453638 GCA_013396935.1 Baryphthengus martii
CGGCTCGCTTGTCTCCCATTTCTTCCTGCCCCGATGCCGGAGGGGCTCTCCTCACCTCTGGTCTCCAGCATCGCCTCCTCCGAACGACTATGCACAAGGAGGTGTTGCCAGCACCCCTGGGTACTGCCCCTCACCCCCCGGTCCTCCCGGATCCTTCCTGCCGCCTCCGCGGATCCAGGCAGCATTGGTTAAAGTGTCACTAAATCAGAAAGGACGAACTCACTTCAATCCCTTGGGATTTTTTTTTTTTTTAAAACAAACATATCACAAAAAAAAATCAGGGGTCGCAGGCAAGGGGCAGTGCCGATGGATGACCCAGGGGCTTCCCGGACCGTGCCACCGAAATGACCAGTGGCGAGTGGAGGCTGGAAGACAACGGACTGGGCAGAGCCGCGACACCCCAGCACCCCAACTCCGCCTCGCCGGGCACCAGGTTTAACTTATAGCGGGTAATCTATAGTACTGATTCTCGGGCTGGGGGCTTCTCTCTCCATTCTACCCCATGTCGCTTAATGGTGACCGGGGTGGAGAACGGCGCTTAAGGCATCATGGCAAAAAGTTACCTGTCGTGTCATCGCGCTTTTCCTTTAGGAAGTGGAAAGAGCTAAGAAAGGACGTTTCACTTTACCAGACTTTTAAAGATAAAGGAGCAGATGCAAGTCTTCCCGGAGCCAGCTCTAGTCATGCCAGTGAGGTGGAGAGAAAAGCAGAAAGACATAAAAAAATCGCCTTCATCCCTCCAACTCAGTGGAACTGCCTTGCAGATCCGCTCGGCCGCGCCGCGGGCGCGGACTTGCTCCCGAGCGCACTCGCCCAGGCACCCGGGGGCACAAGAACCCCCGGTACAGGTGAAAGCCCAACGAGAGGAGGCAGAAGTTATCAAAGTATAAATCTCTTCACACTTACTTCTTCCCTGTCGCCGTACCCTGGAGGCGTTCTGGCTGCCAATGTATTCCATAAAGTTCAAAGTGATAAAAAACCAAGAAAGCAGTCGCAATTGCATAGTAACCCTTTGAGAGTTCGACTTCTCCTTTTCGTTCTTTTTTTCTTTCTTAAAAAAAAAATAAAAATAATAATAAACCGGAGTGGTAGGCAGCAAGGGATGAACACAGCAGCAGAAATACCTGCACTGAGATCCAAAGCTGGGTTTGGCCGGCTTGATGGCTTTTTGTGTGGTTTGGTTTTTTTTTTTTTTTCTTTAAAGTANTTTGGTTTTTTTTTTTTTTCCTTCCCCTCCGCTTTTCCTATTGCACTTTCCAACCGTCCGCCTCGCTCCCTGCCGCAAACCTCAGAGGAGAGTCAGCAGCGGAGAGCAGCCGAGCAGCCGCCGCCGGGGTCCATGCCGGGCCGGTGGCCGGCAGCATGTTGTGAGGGTGCCGGGGTGAGCGCGGCTGTGAGCGCCCGTGTGTGCGCCGGGCGGGAGAGGTGCCGACAGGACGGATGGATGGATGGCGGTGGGAGAGGAGTGTGCGAGGGCGGGAGCGGCGGGGGGGCAGGAGGAGGACCCAGCCTCGCCGCCGCCGTTCCGAAGCANTCGGGGCCGGGACCGGGGCTGGGCTCTTCCAGCCTCGCTGGAAGCCTCCGCCCGGAGGTCTCTGCTGCCAACTTTCTCCTCGGAGCCCCCGTGGAGATGCCGCTGCCCCTCGCGCCCCGAACTCTCCTTGGGGAGAAGCCCCCTCACTGGCCGGGGGGGACGGGGCTGTGTGCTCGGCCCCTTCCCCGCGGAGGGGCAGAGAGCACAATACTCTCCTCTTGCCTGAATCTGTCCCCCACATCCCTGCTCAAAACGAGAATGGGGAAATAAGAGGAGGCTGAAGGGTCTCCAGCTTCTCCCTCTCCTCAGGATTTTCTCCGTTGTCGCCTTTTCCCCCGGACAGGGATTTTCCGGGGTGGTTCCTTCGGCGGGACGGGGCAGAGCAAAGCTGCGTGTCTCACTGGGGCCGGGGGCCGTCCCCACGGCCGGCTGGCATCAGGGGAGGCGTGGGGCTGAGCCGAGCCGAGCCGCAGCGCTCTGGGGTGCCTGGAGCCGCCGGGACCTTCACCAGAGCCCCGGCAGCAAAGACGCAGTTTAGCTGCACCTAGACGAGGCACGGCCGCCAGTTTGACAGAAGGGTATCGCGTTTCCTTTCTCCGACAAGAGTTTCTTTTTTGGGGGAGAGGGGAGGGCTAGAAAGGGGGAGGTGAGACTGATTCAAGGGAAAAACGGCGACTTCACTGAACCCTTTCTTGCTTCACTTCTTATCTCGGTGGCTATCGCTGGGATGAGAGAGAAAGCCGGATAAAACGGCGCTGATCGCATCAGGAACCTCAGTGGTGTGAGGAGCAGACACACTATTTGTAACTGTTTTCCTCAGTCTCTCCCCCTCTAGCCCTCCCCCCCACCGCTGTCCCGCTCAGAGCTGTTAAATATCTGTACCATAAAATGTGGGGGATTTAAAGGTCTGTGGGAGGCTCCCTTTGAAAAAGACTCTGGGGAAAGTCTTTCTAATCCAGGATACTTGAGCCGGATGGGGTGGGATTGCCAGAGAGACATAAAATAAAAGTCATTCGGCAGACAAGACGAGGGGCTACGCTGACATGAAGAAAACGCATTCGCCTCGGTGTTTTGTTGTAGATTGAGACTTCTCATGGGCTTGTGTGTATGTGTAAATTTCTGAGCGAGCCAGGCGAGTGGCATAAATAAACAAAGCTGCAGAGAAAGGACGGGACCTACACATGTGAGCCAACCTGCAGCCAGGCAGCTCGCTCGAGCAGCATTAGCACCAGTGGGCAGAGAAAGCATGTCAAAAAATAAACGCTTCACGAGAAACATAAGGAAAACATTAAACAAACGGGGAGTGCTCTCCCTTGCCTTGCCCTGACAAAGCACGGCTGAGAAACTCCACTCACTGCCTCTTCAGCCTCTTGCCTTCCATGTGCCCCTGCTACGGCGGGGGCCCGTGGGGCAGACGTGTTGAGAGACAGTCCCAGGAACCATGAGGGTTGCCCGTGAACCTCAGCAAAACTGATTTGCGGGGTGTGTGCAGCCCGAGGGCCAAGCCCTTGCAGGGTATGCATGAGTGAGCTGTGGCAGTGGGGAGAGGTCACTTATTTGATGTGGAAAAGGGGCAGAAGTATAGACTGGGGAGAAAACAAAAACTGCACCTTGCCTGGAGATGGGATCTGAAAAGAGGCAGGGTGAGAGGACACTGGAGAGCAAAGTTACCCCCGAAACCAGCTCCGTTAGAGGGGAAAACAAACACTCAACAACAATAACAAACCAAACCCATGAACAGTTACTGCCATTCTGCAATAAAAAGGAGAAGATTTATATTGCTGAAATGTGTGGAAGGAGCTTGTTCCAGAGCGAAAACTCTGGCGTACAATTCTCTGTTTATGTCGTTCATCCCGATGAGATATCGGTGGCAAAGTTCAGGCTGACATCAGCCCTGGGGAGGCAGAGCCAGCGGCCGGGCTGGGCTGGGCTGCGCAGGCCGCACAGCTGCACGCGGGCCTGCGGCCGGTGGGCTGCCGGCATCGGCATCGGAGTGGGGCGGGAGGGGAGCAGGCTTCCAAAAAAGCCTTCTCTCTCCAGGCCTGGGGATGTGAGGAGCCAGCAGCAGCACACGCGGCAGAGGGAGCTGGATGTAGTGTTTCCTTGCAACTGGAATGGATGAATCGGAAACAGCTCCCAGGGTGGTTTTGCGCACCTCTTTGTTTTGGAGTTTATTAAAGAGAGTGGAGAGAGGGAGAATGGCTGATGGTCCGTGTTGTTGCCAGCAAGTCAAAAAGGTCTGAGCCCTCTGTTTTACTGAACTCCATTAGAACCAGCAGCAGGAGACTGTAAAAATCAGCTAGGTATTGGGTTTTTGTGTGTTGTGGTTTTTTTTCCAAATAATCCTTTAGTGAAAGAGAAATAGCGTGTGGTGTTTTCACTGTTGCAATTCCATGTGCCCAAAAATGTTAATTTCAGTTTTCCAAAGAGCTAATAATTGGGAAAGAAGGTGGCCTCAAGATGCTCAGATTATATAAAAAATAATATAATAATATTCAATTAATAGCTGATATTGTGCTTGCTTAATATGGCACTCTAGTCATAAAAACTAGCCATGTGAACAGGACAGCTGAATGCTAACCCTTTGTCATTCTTCTCTAGACTGGAAATAGTTTGTGTAAGTGAACAAAAGGGTCACTAATTTGCCTTTTCAACTTGGGAAACACAGTAAAGAAATAAAGGCTTTGGATTACTTCTGATACATAACTTTAAACCGAAGCACACTGCATCCAATACAATATCCTTATTTTTCAGGTGCTGCACAGGGTGTAGGTGGCATAGGCCAGACTTCACCACCAAGGAGGCAGACACAGTAGCAACCCCACAGACCTGGGTCGGTAACGTCTGCTGAAGGCAGAAGGGTTGGAGGACTGGAGCAGGCATTCTGAGTAAAGGTTGCACAATCAGACACATCTACTATTTGTTGAATACCAACGATATTCTTGGCACTGCACAGGACCCCAAATCATTACAGTCTTTGCCCTAGATTTCTTTTTTTTTCCTGTACAAACGAAGAGGCAAGCACAGAGTGGGTGAGGCATGCAGAGAGGCACAAATATACAAGATATCACCCCAAACATATGCATATATATGTGTAAGTATGTGTGTGTGTCTGTATTACTATTCTTTTCCATATTTCCCAATCTGACAGTTGTTACATTTCTCTGTGTTTCCTAACATAATAATTTGTTCTTTAGCCATATTCAATTTAGGAGGTTAATCTTCTGTAACATCATGAGTATTCTCAAAAGCTGTTAACATCACAAGCAGAAGATTATAATTGCACAGTCTCAATAAACTAAAAAGAGAGATGAGAAATGCTTTACTCACAGTAAGTTGAACCTGTGAGAATATCTGTACTTTTTGAAAAAATAAACTGGTTCCTAAAGATCCAGTCCCAATACCCTTAGTAAAGTCTTTATGCATCAGATATTTTAAAAGATGTAACAGCAGAACATTAAAAAAAGTGTGCAGTAGGGAACAATCCTACACTGGCAACAAATAGACTAGATGACCTATTGATTTTTCCCCTCTCTGACTTGTGCAATTCTGTCATTGTAATAAAATCCCAGTGTAATCAAAGTCTGCAGGATCAGGCCCTAAATTAGCATGTCGGTCTGGACTGTCCCTCAGCCTGGGCCAGATCCAAAGCCTGCTGCTGTCAGCTTGACCCTTCATCAGTCCAAGAGGGGTTTGGATCTGGTCTTCTGGATCACACTGGCAGAGAGCTGAATTATTGCTTTATTGTAAATAGGAAAAAAACCCAACAAACTATTTGTGGGAAAAACACATGGACAAATTCTGCAGCACAAACCTTCCAGATGCAGTTCAGTTAAGAAAGTCCAACAGGAAGGCTTAAAAATGAGAACTTTTCTGGCACAGCAGTTTTAGCAGTTAATACGAGGATGATCAAGCCATGCTAAGTCATTGTTTCCCTGTATTCTTCTATCAGTTGGTCATCTCTTTGACTTGTGATCAGATTGTAAAACTTTTGGGATGCAGACCAACTTTTTGTTCTGTGTTTGCAGAATCTGTGCCTAGAGTAATTGTATCTACCAGAAAAAATCTCAGCATTGCCATGGAGGTATCTGTGTATTTTGTGTGTAAATACTCATGCTAGAACAGAAGTGATTAACATAAAAGTTTTTGTAATGTATGCTAAGTTAAAAAAAAAAAAAAAAAAAAAGCAAGCTTTTTGTTTAGACTAACTTTAGCTGCTCAGAAGGCAGTACCAGAATAACTTCATTGGTTTAAATTCATGCATTAGTATGTCCAAGTATACTTCTCCTGTGGTGACAACACATAAGGTGAAATTATAACTGGGCGAAGCTGGAGGATGTGAGTAACCACCAACAAAGGTTTCATAGGACTCTGACACATCCATTTGTCTAGGCATTGAATTCCCTGTGATTTAAGTGTTCAGGAGGGCGATTCACACCACCTAAGTTAGGAGCTGTTTTCTCACTTTGGCGGTGTTTCCTGAGAATTTCTTTGGTGGTAATGTCAGCCTAAGTAGGTCCCACACTTGCCCAAGCGACTTGCTCATTCCCACTTCCTGGGCTGTGCTGGTCCAAACATTAGCAGTCATACAGTGGGTTAGGGAAGTACCTATCTGAAAAAAAAAAAAAAAAAGAAATCCTGCAGAAAATAAGCGGTTTATTCACACCATATTCAGTTCCCTGATCTGGTTCACCATGAAAAAGCCTGACATGTAAAACAGTAAGGGCAGGGAGTGTCTCAAAGGGGTCAGTGAATCAATCTTACTACTGAAGGTGAAATTACAGATGTAGGGCCTTTGGAAAGGCAGGGAGTAGAGAAGCCTATTTCATAATGTGTGTGCTCACACCCCATCATGAGTGATGGACATGTTGTCTAGGGTGCGTATAAAGGAACAGACAGGCATGAAGAATGACGATGGTGCCCTGTACAGATGAAGTTCATGTCCTTCCAGCTGTCCTCAATAACCTCATCCCGTGACCAGGAAATCCTGGAGCAGTTCAGCCCCAGTGATCGGAAGGCGTAAGAGGTACTACAGGGCTGGTAGTAGCTGTAGATGAGGGATTGGGCAGTCACTGTCACAACAGGAGGCACAGAGTGTGTGAGCATGGAGTACCCTGCCCTGTGCTAGCAGGGAAGGGCAACAGGAGTTTGTCTGAGCCACACAAAATGGGTCTTGGCTACCATGTTAATAAATAAAATGAAATATCGGCACTGCCCCTCCTAAACAAGCACATCAGGATTGGCACAGGAGTTAAAGTTGTTTCACTGGTCATACTCCATGGCAACTAATTAGAATTTTATCAGGTGAAGACAACTATTATGCTATTTCAGAAGTTACTAAGCATTGGTAAATATATCACTGATACTTACTTTATGAGACATTTCAATAACATGTTTGTATTAGGCAGATGCTAGGCAATCAAGAAACACTTCTGTACTCAAATGGTCTTGTTGCTTATTTCAAGGAATAAATTGAAGGTCCTGAAAAACTGTGAAATATTAGTCCTGAGGAAGGATGTTCTCTGCTTTGACTCTGATGCACCAGAGATACAGTACTCCTGCAAAGAACTTTTAAGCATAAGCTGGTGTCAGTCCATATGCCTGGAAAGCTTGAACCACATAGATACGTTGCATAGACATCATGAGAATTGAACTAAGCCCTTGCATTTGTCTGATGAAACACACTTTCCTCAGTCAGAGCCTTATCAGTTTTGTGTACCTTCTGGCATATTTCTCACTATTCAGGACTGGAAAGAACCACACCATATTTTCATTCTGGACTTAGTTCTTTTTCATATGAGGCTGATGTCCCATAGTGGAATGACAATGATTTAATGATGTGGAGCTTCTGCTATGCTAGTATCAATATCTACTACATTGAGCAAGTTACAAACCAGGCATCAGACAGCTACAACTTGAAAGCTGAGATGTAGTGAAATACAGAGGCATCTTCAATTTAGGAGTAACAAATCTTACTTTGTAGGCATATGACTTTGCAAGTGACACCCAACACTCAACAGTTAGATGTCTAAACTTCCTGAATATGCTATGGGAACAGGTGCACTCCTCCAAACTGCTATCAGAACTAACATTTATCCTGAATGGAGATTCAGTAGGAGCTGGCAATAAGGAAACTCCCAGCCCAGCTAGGGTTTTCTGCCCAGCTGAATGTCATCCATCCATCCATCCATCCATCCATCCATCCATCCATCCATGCCTGATCCAGTTAGCGTGGATCCTTTCTTTAACAGAGTAAGATTTCTCTCTCTCTCATCTTCCATGTGAGTGTGATTCAGGGTGCAGTTACACCCTGCGCCTTGGTCTTTCGGTTGCAGGATTCTTCAGCTGGGGTCACTCCACAGGCTGTTTGCTGTGTCTGTGTCACCACATAGCAAAGGACACCAGATTCTTTACATCAGTTCATAAGAAGGAACAGATTTTGAGGCACATGAAAGGAAGTCTTAATTTCTCTCTTTTTCTTTTTTGAAGATTGCTTGCACATTTGACTGAAATTTATTATCAGAAACTGGCATCTCCTGGCTGCATATATCCTAACCACCAAGCAAAGGCAGTATCATTACCCTTTCCTTTTTTCTGTGCGTATTTTATAAAGGAGCCATGGCACTGCTGCTTGCTGGGAGGGATCTGGTCCCATTGGTGGCTGAGTCTAGCTCCTCGGTGAATTTAGCTCTTCTGTGCTCAGCTTTGGCCCACCAGCTGCTCAAACAGGAGATCTGCCTGGGCTGAATCTGGGTTTCTGTAGGGGCTGAACTCCGAGGAGCATTCACCCCAAACAAGGAAGAACATTGTGAATTTATTTGGGTACTTCCAGGCTAATCTGCTGCTGAAGATGATTCTTAGATCCCGGCTTCCTGCACAGCCATCACAGTCCCTGTTTGGATCAAATTTATCACCTGCTTTAATGTGCTTGCAGAGTTACGTATAGGAATAACATCCAGGACATTGCAAGGAAGAGTTTCACATTTCCCTACATGATAATGTCCCACCAAGCTGCCATCTAAAAGTGAAATAAAATCTCCAACTGCTTAATCTGTTAGTTACTTATCTTTAATAGTTAACTATGTGAGAGGGTTTTAGTACCTACAGACTCATTGAAAGGCATCTGGAATAGCATTTTGTAGAAGGACTTAATGAGCACTGTTAAGAAATTGTATCTTCCTGGATAAAACATTTATAACATGTGCAGTTAAGAGTGTTTTTCATCTGCAACAGTAGCTTCTACAATTGGTACTGGCAGGCTGTTTAACGGAAGCCAGGCTATTTAACCATGGGGTATGGATATAAAGAGCACATGTATATGTATTTCAGGAACTAGAAAAGCTAATTTTGTAATATGGAGTCAAGCAGGGCATATGGTAGATAACAGTCCCCTTTCACATTCTAACACAGGATTGAGATTTCTTAACAAAGGCAACAGAGTTGCAAAACAGCATGACTTTGTTGCAGTTAGTAATTAATGAGGTGCTAAAAGTGCCTAAACAGAGGATCCCAGACAGAAAATGCATGACTCAAGAGGATAAGAAGCCCCCATCATTTCAAACAACAGTGTCATTTAAATAAACAAGCAGCAAGTCAGTGGGTTTGTGGGCTGGGAAGGGTGCATTAGCAGCCATCGCTGCAGCAGCATGCACGTTAGCCAGCGCTTTTCTGCCTCTGAGAAACCAGTTGTGCTTTTCTAAATGCAGCCAGGGCCTTAAGGTGTGAAACATTTGTTTAATCCATTACCGAGAGCGGGGGTGGGGGGGTTGGNNNGGTGGTTGGGGGGGGGGCGCTGGGGTGAGAATCACACGTTCATCCTTGCTACCGCTTTTCTGGTGGCATTTTAGTCAATTCGGTTTATAATCTAACAGCGGTGATTGCCCTGAAGGCTGTTATCAGCTACAGGCTATCCAGGATGGAGTCGACCTGGAAAGCCTTCCCCCTACCCCCCACCTCCAAAAAGGATATAATTTCTATGTTCGCAAATATATAAATAATTTGGTTTATGCTTCTTTATTTTTTTCCTTTTTGCATTTGAACAAGCATAGGGGAGTTTGTCTCATTCTGCAAAGCACTCCAGTGTTTTTTTTAGCAAAAACCAATTACAGTTCAGGTATTATATGAAAATAGCAAAGGTTTATAAAGTGTTTGTCCTGTAATGTTTACTTTCTTTCCAACCAAACATTTATAAATAGATTCAGAGAAATGTGGCAAAGCACCAAAGGCATCCACTAAAATATTTCATAAGAAACTATAATGTGAAAGGGGAATAAAGGAGCACTTTTGGAAATGATGTTTGTTAGTGAATTCTTTTTTTTTTTTTTTTTTGTGTAGAGGGATATGATGCAATATGTCAAGTTGACCCTTTGGAGTCTATGGCATAGTGATCCAAATTTATTCCTAGAGGGACTGCAACACAGTGCATGTGTTGTAGTCAGACTGAATCTATCTACAAATTTTTGAAGCTAAAAAGATGCTAGGATTTGGTTTTGTTGTTTTTTTTTTTCCTCTTTCTTTTGTCACTTTAGAAAACCAGTAACTGAGGATCCATCACATGCTGGGAAGTGATGGAGATAGTAAGAAGTCCAGCTTCTCCATTTTCAGATCCAGGCAGCTATGGTATATTTACACTTCCCCTCGCCCCCCGCCAGGTATCTTTCCATCTTACTGCTTGGCAAAAAGAGAAGAAAAATTGTGCATGTTGTTTATTCCCTCTTCATGATACATATGAAACTTACGGAATGTATTAGATATTCTGTTTGCTTTTCGTTGGAAACATAGATACAAATGCTTTGAAGAACTCCATGTTTTGTTTCCATCCGACTCTTTCTTGAAAATTCAGTTGCTTTTTTGTGCTATCTTCTGTTCAATATCTCACTACTACTTGTGACCTTATGTGGCTCCCCCAGAGTAAGCAGTAGTGGGAACATTTGCGGATACAAAGCATAGCTGAACATTGATGTTTCTTGTGACATGCACAATGGGACTGAGAGAGTTTAACTGAAAGGGTTGTGAAGACTTCAGTAACTACATTGACATTGCTCATTTTTAAACAGGTCATTGATTTTCCTATTAGAGAAAAATAGACACTGGGGATCTGCAGATCTTGCAACACTACGCTGAGTTTGTTTGAATCCCCAAGAGTCAAAGTGAATGAAGGTCCTGTACTAAAGCAGGTCCTAACAGACATGGATCCTCTCTGTTCTGACTTGTCCCTACAGACCAACTGAGAGCCCTCCTACTGCCTTTAGGTGATGAAGATAGGCAGAATTTGGTCCCTGTTCTGAAAAATATAGACATGCACTATTATGGCTCTTTCACCTCTTACTTAAAAAAGATCTTCCTTTGTTTTCTGGTCTCCATTAGACACTGAGGCACTCTGGTGTGAGCCCTGCAGAAGTCTGGCTGTGACCAGCACTAGGCAAAGAGCTCTGTTGAAGAGAGGCTGTAGGGCACAGAGGGTTTATTGCATTTGGAGAGAAGTACAGTTTGGTAGGACTGCTGTGAGAGAGTTTCTGCAACAACAACAAAAAAAAGTATCTCTTGTATCAAGCTTTTCCTTAAAAATACTCTAGAGGGAGTCAAATCTAAAAGTTTATTTTTCTTTAAAGTATTTCAACTGCAGTTCCTTCTTTTAACAAGTTCTGTTTGTTTCCTGTTTGTTTATTTTAGGCCTGTCTATTAATACAGCATTTTTGTTTGAATGTGTTTGTACATCTTCAGATCAGATATGTGCTAATAGTACTTAAGAGGCATTACTTGGAGTGATGTGTTAACTGCCACAGCAATAAATAGCCTTTGAAACCAGCAAATACCAGTTTTAGCTTTGAAGGAAATAGAGCCTTAGGAAACAAAAGCAGAAAAGAAAGTACGAGAGGTTCATATCCCAAAGAAACTGAGGTATTGCTTGTATTGAAGATAATTTTCTACAGTGCCTGGTGTCACTTCAGCATCTGGTGACACAGTAAGTCTGTTACATGACAACTTCATATTAGAAATGTAACTCTGAATCAAATATAACATCCCTTCAATTACACACTAGTATCTTGGATGAAAGCTGTGGACATATTCTATTTTAAAAAGCAAGTCCACTTTTAACATTAATTTGTGATTTGAATATGCAACTATCCTTGCTTTGCAGTGGTCACCGGATTCTGTTTTTAAGAACTAAACCTATATCTAGGCAGGAAGGGAGGGAGAGCTGTGCCACTTCAAAAATTATTCTAGGTGACATTCTTTCCTGGAGCAGAGCTACCTCTCTTTAACCTCTCTTTGTATATGTATCCAGCATAGCAGCAGACTGGAAATTTTCTGCTTTTTTCTTAGCTTCCACTCTTACAACTGCTAAATGTCTCCTGACTTTCTGATAACAGCAGAAAACCAGCATTTGTCAGAAAACCATGAATTTCATTTCATCCCTTAGAGGAGAGAGTGAGCAATGCTTATGAGATTCCCTTCTAGAGATTCCTCCACAATCATTGAAGGAATTATGCTCACTGCCTCACAGAAAAGACTATCTGGTATCTGGAAACCCAGAAACTCTACAAATTCCCTGAGATCTAAACACCCAGCAGAGATAATGAGTGGGAGGCCAGAGCTAGCAGTTGAATTTCAACCTGGTTTCACTCATCATTGAACACAATCTGATGTGACTCTACAAGCAGAGCCCTGCTTATGCTGAGCCTTGTACTGTGAGAGGATCGGTATTTTTTCATGGGGGAAATAGGAAGGTTGTGGGGGGAATAGTCTTGGGGTTAGAACTGATCCTGCATATCTGCATATGAACTTATCACCTGTAGTCAGTGGACACAGGTATTTCATAACTGATTTATTTGTCTTGAAATAGGTGTCTAAAAGAGCTGAGTTGAATTGTGTCCTAAAATATGTGAATCCCTTAAGCTGGATGAAGTAACATCCCTTCTGCACTGTTGTGTATAGACAAAGGAACATGTAGAGGGATAGTCTATGAGAAATTAAATCCTAGCTCATTTATATTCATGATTTCCAAAATTATTCTTGTTGCTTTTGTTTCATATAGGCCTCAGGCATTTTGAAGAAACCTGTGGAAAGCACTGCTCCCATCCCCTCTTATGCAAGCATTTCCTAGGGTGATGAAGGTGCTTGTCTGTTCTGTAGGAAAACTGTGCTCATGTCCCTCTTTACCATTACATTTGCTATGGACTCTGAAGCAAGAAACTGTGTGGGATATCCTACCTAAGTGTTCACCATGTGAGTATAGGCTATTCCAGCCCATCATCTGCACCTTTCTGTCAACGTTCTTCCCAGCTGTTGAGCGCCAGAGTAGCATGTTGGTCAGGTTGCTCTCACTGCCTGTCTGGCTGGCACCAAGGGTGGATGTCCAGGTCTCTTCACAACAGCTGAGCATTCCTGTCACTGCAGAATGGAGGATCTCCCTCCCTTTGTGATAGTCTCCCTAATGGAAAAGTCTTAACTGATTGGGGAAAAAGGAAGTAATTGATCAGAAATCATTGGTTACAGCAGGAGATAACTACCTTGGTATTCCTGTTTGGAGCTAGGAGGGACAGGAGTTTGATTTCCAGCTCTCCATATCCTCAGGTGCCTTATCTTACCTAACCCAATCCAAACCAAACCAAACCCAATGCAATCCAAAGGTTTCTGTTTGGTCGTGACTAGAAATTCTCTAAACTTTAGTGATACTATCAATAAAACACCCATGATTTCCCTAAGAAACCTTAGGTTCATCACATCCCCTTTTCTTATGAAACTTCTAGACTGAAAAATCTACTTAAATTCCTCAGCAATATTTTTCCTTTACCTCTCTCTAGCCATAACATTGAGTGTCCCTGGGGAATAGCATATGCCATAGGACCAGTGGATGAACTATGGCTGTGTTTTTCAAAGAAATCAGCTGGATGAGGAGGAAGCTGGGGTTAATATGAAACATTGCCCGACACCTCACATTGTCTCAAAGAACATATTTTCTCTCTTCCCCCCTACATCCCCCTTTATTTTTCTTTTCGTTATTAAATGAGGTGGATCAGGTTTTCCAAAGTTCATGAAAAGGAAGTGCATCTCCTGGTGCCAATGTTTATATACAGAGATGGAGTGCCCTCTGTGACATTCAAAAATCATAGTCACTAGAATGTTAAAAAAGGACATTTTGTTTAAATTAGGTGGTTGACTGTTGCCTTTGCATTATCTGTGGTTTTATAACTAAATAGAATATTTCAAACTTTTCATCTTCAAAGCCCTTTATAAGCATTTACACATTAATCTTTGTAGTAATCTTGAGCAAGATCATTACTGTTATTCTGTTGATGAAGAGAGTGGAGACAGAGGACCTAACAAAAATCACATCGTACTTACAAGTTGCCCACCAGCACAACTTCTGTTGCGGTACTGATGAGAGGACATCTGGTGTGGACAAGCCAGCAGCAGCCACCAGCATGGATTGCACACACTAAAGTCAGCCCTGGGCCACAATTAGCTATATGGTTGTTGAATTAAGTGATCAATCATAGCAGTGTTATAATTATTCCTACCTATTGATGGAACTGCAGTAGTGGGAACATTCTTTGGACCAAAATCAGTACAGGCACAGCAAAACAGACTTGCCCACAACCAAGCCTATTAGCTATTGCAACATAATTCTTGTATAAATACTCCCATTAAGTTCATCTGGAATGATGAACTCTTAACTCGGGATGCTCTGTAAGTCATGGCTAGTTTGTGGAGAGGTGAAAATAGTAGTGCCAGTAATTCAGTTTAAATGGCTTTTCCTGTTTGGGTTGGTTTGGGTTTTTTTTGTTAGGGTTTGGTTTTTTTTTTTTCCTTTTTCTTCTTTTTCTCCCAAAGCAATTGTTGATCTTGAAAGCAGATGCCTCCAAGTCTGTCTTATTCCTCCTAAAGGAGTGTGTTGCAAATACTCTCACATGGCAAAGGGGCCTGCCTCCCACAGGGCCTTGGAAAGTAAAAAAAAAGGAAGAGGACATGTGGCAAAAATTGGGGATGCTGAGCTGTTCTCAAAGAACAGTGAGTAGCATTAGCACCATGAGATGCTAGGTAATGATAAAAATTCAGCGCTGTCATCAGAAGTACTGTGGCCCACATTTGTACTCTCAGGTGATCCAGCCTGCAAAGCCTTTCCAGTTGTCTGCCTCAGGACAGCAATACCCATGTTTTTATAACTCATTTAAGGATAGCTAATTAACTTTAAATTTATAACTGGTATTCATCCAGATTATTTTACAACAATCATCAATCCTCAACACTTTGACTTCACCTAATTTAGTTGAAAAGGTGAAGTCAAACCCATCCAAGCCCCTATATAAATATTTTTATTTAATTTCTCAAAGCTAGCTCATTTTAATTCACTTAACAGCTCTTCTTGACAATTAAAAAGGCATTTTGAAAGAGGCAGAACTACCTCATCATTTGGGATTTAAGTCAACTATTAGAATCATGGGGAATGTTGCACAGAGGCAGATTATGTTGTGTATGCCCTCCTGGGGATTTTTCTTCCTGCCTCTATTGCCAAAGACAAACTCTGCAATATTTGCAGATTCAGGGTGATTATACCTCTGCTGCACCAGAATTCCCTGTTTCAGCTCAACCACTTACACACACCACCCTAAGAAGAGCCTGTTTCATACACAGATTTAAAAAGGAAAATTCTCACTTTTTGTCCTTGCTTTTCTGACTCATCGCTGAAAAAACACCAAGGAGCTCTCCTGTCCTTTGCAAAATCTCACATAAGCAACATATCGTCCGGCAGTCAGTGCCTCTGTGAAAGGAAGCAGCACAAACACTTGCAATTAAACTAAATTCAACTTTCTTGAAGCTGAAGAAAGAAGGAAAAAAACATTGAAGAAACTGGGGGGGAAAGCATATGCAATGTGAGTTCTTTTACAAATGCCATTCTTGCTTATGACATTGACTTTTTATGTCAGACTTCGGTGGAACTAGGTCTTGAATGACCATAAGATGCGTATTAGACATGATTCTGCAATCTCACCTACTGTCAGTCAGCATTAACTTCTGCACAGTTACTTGTTAGCAGTGTAGTTACTTGTTAGCGGTGTGCAGTCTGTGTGGACAGCAGGGTAACTGTGTCATGGTTCAACAGAGACACGAGCTAACACTGCTCTAAAGATTTGTAACTTGGGTAATTTCATGAGGATAGGGATTCACCACTTTCAGCACCTACTAAGATCCAGAAATAATGTAGCTGCTTTGGTTGAGGATGACCCCCAGGCTAAGAGACCCTACTGGCCCTGGGCTGCTGCTGCCAAGCAGCAAGTGCTGACCCAGGACACTGGGGGATGTGATACCTCAAGCACTAGCTCACATGAAGGCAGATGCTTTGCAGAAGCCTGGCTCAGTGCAAAAGCTCTCATCTCCTCCCAGGTGCCCATGTACTCATGGGGTAGGTGTGTGCAGAACTGACTTCAGTTTGGGATGGCTGGCACTGCCCTGCAAGACCCAAGCTGACTCGGTGCTCCATATACTCTCACTCATCTCTGCCTTCACGTATTGTCCAAGATTCACTCAGTCCCCACTCCTCCCTCCAGACAACATAGGGTTAACTGGAGCTGTTGGAATGACTGAGCCTAAATCTTCATTTTCTCCTGAAAAAAAATGCTACAGAAAAGGCTTAGGTAGAGATTGGTCTGACTATGAAAATAGATGTCTATCTAAAGACTAAGAATAAAAGTGCCACCCTAAAATGAAAACCCCAGAAAAAACTGAGAAAGACTGAGGAGAAATACATCCACTTAAAGATGCTCCAGACTGTCTAGGTGGCAGCCTGCTGGGGCAAGCGGCCCTGGGTTAATGGTGTAACCTCTCACCCCTGGAAACTAGTTTAAATCTTGCCTTAGGGTAATAAAGGAAAATTGCATCTGATGGTGTCAAATTAGTCCCTAGTGGACTTTTCTCCACATCACAAATTCACCACAAATTTCACACAATTTGTCATAATTGGCAGAATCTGCTGGGGAGAAGTTTAGGCTCGGGATTTGTAGACTGGAAGTCAGTGGCTGTTTGCAAATGACTTTAGCACTATCAGGCCTTTGCTGTCAGAACAAAGCCCTGGATTCACCCCCACTCTTCAAAGCAAGGGAAACAAATAGAGGAACTGTCATCTCATGACAGAATTAAACCATTATTCACCTCTAGAGCCAAGGAGGTTTGTCAGAGACAGACCTAACTTATCCCAGGTTGACATCAATGCCTCATTCAATGAAGTTATTTGGGGTTACATCAGTCTAAATGAGATAAAGAAATACAATCACATGCTGGAGTTTAAAAAAAAAAGTTTAAAATAATCGAGTATTTTGAAAGACTGTGGCCTTGACATAAATAAAACTACAGATTCTGATGAAATGTGACCATTTCACATGGACCATGGTGTGTGAAATACCACTTTGGAGATTCCCCCTGCCTGAGTATGCAGACGTACATCTGCTTTGCACACAGGCGTGTATCTAAGTCTCATGCTTGCTCTGTACACACAGAACTTGAGGATAAATGTCTGTTCCGTGCATTAGAATTTTGAACAAATGATTTTTAAAGAAGTAAAAAGAACCTTTTATAAGATTTGAAGAGGAATTACAAGGACAGGGGAACAAACAAGAAAAAAAAATACGTAAAAAGCAGCAGGAAGGTGGGGGCTGGATTAATTCTTATTGTTTACAGGATGTCAGGTCCCTTTCCTCTTGGTTCTGGTACCAGAGTAAAATCATCTCTGATGGAGCTGGAAGCCTGCTAAGAAATGGACTGGAGAATTTAGCCCAAAGTCTCTTCATTCAACAATGTAATTTGAGAAATCAAGTCCTTATCTCTGAATGCTGTGAGAAAGAGAAAGTGTACTGATCCATGTGGGTGTTGGAGTAGTATCACTACCTACTGATGCGGTCTGATGTTACTGTACAGTGTCTTTGAAAACATCACTCCCCTTTTTTGTGTTTTTACTGGATGTCCTTACCACAAGTCGTAGGACTTGTCAAACGGCTGCTTTCCAGATTTATTGACTTTGCTTATATCCTGTTGAAAATTCTTAATAATGGTGCTGAATTGGATATAAACATATGCTTAATGTCTTTGAACATGAAACTTAAGCACTTTGCAAAGATTAGCTGAAATAAGTGGTAACGAACACTGCCACTCCTGCCAGTCCCTCTTCCCAGCCCGCTGAGCTGTGCTGATGTGGCATTTTGTAGAGAGCCCTCAGCACAGTGCCTGTACTGGATAAACAGGGTGGTCACTGCATAATGCAAATGAATGGTATGGTGGACCACCAAAATTAAAAATATTTTCTTTTTTCGGTATATGCATGTATCATATATAAGCTTTCTACATAATTAAAATTAAAAAAAAAATGTAATTCAGGTAATCTTTAAAAGTTTGGGCTGAAAAGTAAAATTCTTATGTCTGCTCACATCTGTTTGCAGCATGCTTTGGAAGATTAATACCACAACTTTGCATCAAGCTATTTTTTAGGATAGTCTATTATATTGCAGATCCCTGCCTAGCTCTCTAATATGAGCAAGCGCTGACGTTTAAATAAAATAATCTATTTTCTGATGAAAGTGATTATGTGGCTCAGGCTTTGAATGAAGTGAGCTTCTATAGCTCTGAAGGCCAGCTACAAATCTGTGTTAAGTTCATTAAGGTGAAATGTACAGGCTCAAGTCCTTTGGTACTGGGAGGGTGAGAAAGGGAGAAAGAACTCAGAACTGAAATATATTTAAATCGTTTATTAAAAATAAGCTTTTTTTCAAAAGTACTCTTTCATTTCCTGTTTTTCTAAAATGAATGAATAAAAGAATACATAATTTCTACAGACTGCACTGACTCACAAAACCTCCTACGCCATTTGCCACTACTTAAGAGTAAAATTGATCTGAAATTCAACTTCAGCTCAGTTCCATCTTCCATATAAGCAAAAGAGCAAATGATTCCCAGCACGTGCACAGATGCACACAGACACGTCCATCCCCCATCACACATAACCAACCTCAACCTATTCAAATAATACCTTCATCAAAAATACTGATAGAGGGAAAGGTCACAGGACATCATGTTAAACGGGTAGCTGAGGTGAACTAGAGATGGTGTCATGGGCAAGCTCTGACAGCAGAGGAAGGATACAGGGCTATACTTACACTAGTCATGGTTTCTGTACAAATCCATGTAGCTGTTTCATTTTTCCTTAAAAAAAATAAAAATACATCCCTTAACTATTTTAATCTAAACCAGCACACTGTTAGCTAGTGAAAACAGTGAAGTCTCATCTTTTTTGCTGGCTACTTGCTAACAGCATAAATTAGACTTAGAAAATTCTTTTTGCTGTGGATGTCTGAGGCATAAATAACACCATATGTTCAGCAGCAGTTTAAATAAAATATCATTCTTACCCTGACAATGACACTAATTTAGGAGCCATGGCTGTAATCAAACTGCAAACACCGAGCTGTTCTGCTTAATCTTTGTAAAATGCTATATTTATTATACTTTTGTCAGTAAACTATACAAAATACTGCACTATCCTTGCAAGGGAAAATGCCCATCATCTTCTAGTTCTGTGCTGCCAATCAGAAAATTTAAATGTCATCAGGAATGAGACACAGAGTGAAAAACTTATTCCTAAGAACATATGGACCCCACTGGCCTCAGGAAATATTTGAAGAGTGCACACACATTTTGTCAAGATTTTTGAAATCCCAGTGGGAAAGGAAGGAATGAAAACATGACAGAGTAATTTAAAATGGCAGGTATTTGCACTTTTCTTGTTCAACACTGGAAACTGGATACCCAATATTAATAGAAGTCATTATTTTTATTACTCCTATTAAAAAGGCTAACACCTGCCATCACCAAGATTTCTGAAAGTGGTTTAGTTTTTCCTTCTCCTCTGCAGTGGTGGTTATATTGCTCTGGGCAGGGGCAAATGCCGTTACTTTAAAGACTGATGTCTACTTTGTCTTCCCAGGAGATTTTACCTGGAACAGTCTGTTCTGAGCAGAGGGAAAAATAAACCCTCACTGCTGGAGCAGAAGCAGAAGCCTCTGAACCCAGCAGGGCCACATCTTTTCTTCAGAGAGGGTGCCCTGCTGCCTCCATGTCCTGAGGATGACCTGCCCCACTGGAGCCCAATATTGGAACTGGTGGAGACATGTCCTGCGTCAGGATGCTCAACCCGGTGCCATGGGGATCTGCTTTCCCCTTAGCTCTTTCTGTTATCTTGGAGCCTGATTTTGGAAAAGTTATTCCTTTCCCATATTTCCCTCTGCACTTTGTGGGAGTTATTCGGATGGCAACGGATGAGCCATTCAAGGCTGAACAGCTTTTTAAATCCATTTCTGTAAAAGTGGAAACAACTTAACAATTGATGACAGGCAGTTGAATTCTTCCTCTTCCCGAGTACATTTCACTGTCTGCTCCAGCCACTTTGCCTGCTCATTGATCCCACATTCTCAGGACCCTGCTGGAGATGAATTAATTTTACTTTCAAAGTCCTGGAATAACACTTTTAAACACCTCATTCCTGCTATTAGAGTGTCCTTTTCAGAGCTAGATATAAACATTTCTCTTGTTCCTTTTTTTTTATTTTTTTCTTTTTTCTTTTGCTGGTGAGACAGATTTTATAAACTTAGATAAACTTTTAAACCTTCTAACTATATGCAAAAGTGATCTGGGGTGTCTGACAGAAAGACTGATACCAGGCAATTTTTGCAGTTGCTGCTGTTGTAGTAGTCTCCCAGCATAGGCAGATAGCCACATAGGATGGTGGTGGAAAATTTTCTATCACCCCTCAGCCACAGAATTTTTGAAGGCATTAGACATATTTTTCAGGCTACTGCTTGAAACATTCCCTTGAGAGCACAGAGGGCTTGGATTTACTGCCACTGGCACAGGATATGTGTTGCACTCCTCTAGTTAGAATTTTCCCTATAAATCATACACAAGCTACTTACTCTTGCCTTTGCAGTAAAGAAATGAGAAGCTTCCCCCTGGTGATGTACGGCTTAATATTAGATGCTTTCTAGTAGTGTGTATCTGAAATATTGCAAAGCTGGAACATTTTATGGAGATAGGTTTGCTGCGCTGACATTCAATGCCACAAAGCACTGCCACAGCTTCCAGATTTCTCAGAGGTTTTCACAGCTTGATTTCCCTCAGATTTGAGGACACATGAGTCATGCTACCACCAAGAGGGGAAAGAAGGCTTTGATGATAGAGTCCACCTCAAGACTGCTGCTTCATCCGGGTTTGTTGTGTGGTTGTTGGGTTCCTCAGAGTGATAGTAAACAAGTGAGGATCTCACAGCGGTGACGTTGTAAATATATTCCTTCAACTTTCAGGCTTTTACTGCTGTCAAAACCCCCTAGAGACGTGTTTTGTGGCATAACAGTGCTGAACGTCCCACTGGGCACAGGCACATTTTCAGTGGGTGTTGTGGAGAGAAGAATCTGCCTTGATGAAATGAATGTGTGCTATTAAAACCTCAGAGATAAGAAATAGGAGCTGCTGAGATAGACCAGGTTGGTACAGATTTTCATATTGGTTGCTGGTGGTGCTGTGCTTAGAAGCAGATTAAGCAGTCAGATTTACAAACTGCAGGAACAAATGACATTTGTGACTCTTGCAGGTGGCTTTGTGCCTACATGAGAAGATCTGGCCAGCACATGCTGGAAGAAGGAAGAAGTGGTGAATAAGAAATATGAGAGATGTTAATTGACAAGAGTCTTCATTGCATGCATCAAACTCCAGGTTCTGAGACTTGAGACCAACTTCAGCCCTTCCATGGGGGCCTATGGTTAACCCTCTGTTGTTTCTAGTGGACACATAAGCAGTGAGGGAAATTAGAAGTGTGGACTGGTAATTACCATTCCTAAATTTCAAAGTTAAGACAAGTCTCTCTGATGAGATTCAGTGCCAGATGTCTGGGTTGGCACTGGATGAGGTTGCTTCAGGAACAGAAACTGTCACCACATCAGTATGGCATGGGACCGAAGCAAATGAACTGTACTGTGAGAAGCTGCTTAGTGCAGTGCTGCACTGTGCTGGTTATATTGTTTCTGGCATTGTTGCTCATCTCTTTGCACTGTGCTGCACGGTGCAATGAGAATGTGGTCTGAGGTAATGGAAGGGCATAAGGTCTGGCTAGAAGTTGCCATTCCCAAGGCAGACCTCAACGCTGCCAGTGCAAAATCAATATGGGACTTTAAACAGTCTTTGCTGTAGGATGCAGAGGGATTTGTTTCCTTTCTCTTGTACTCCTTTTAATTAGGCAAACCCCAAATATTTATTTAGTAAGCTTTTGCTTTTCAGCACTGCTCTAACACGTAGAGCAGGGATGCTCAGTTAGAGGCTGGCAGGCAAAATCTGGCTTGTAGGTTTGATCTCGCCTCCCAGAAACGTGTAGACAGAGCCAACACAGCATGTACCAAAGTAATCCTTTCCTTTTTCTCAGGGAAGACATGTGGCTGGAGGGGGAAGTATGTGCTGCCTGGCTATCTTTTCCCACTCAACCTCTTTCTCCAACATGCCAAAGAAATTGCACTGCATACTGCACATGCCTGCACTAGAAATGCAGGAGACTGGGGAAGGGAGAGGAAATATCAAGAAATTGATGAATGGGAAGGTAGAGACAGCAGATATTGGAAATGGCTGCATCTGACCTTATCAATCTTTATCTATGGATGGTTTATGTAGGCTGTTAATGAACCATGCCATGGGTGCAGAGACCCCAGAGCAGATCCATGCATCACTAATTCCAATTCAGCAGGATTTATTAAGTCAGTCTTCACAAAATGCAAGTCAGCTGTGCTAATTTCAAGGCCACTCAGTGACTTTCCAGTGTTGGCCAGGCTAATAAACTCTGACAAGCTTATTCTGATTCCATGCAGGGGCAAAATGGAGGCCTCTGCTCTGCACTCCTGGCATACTGTAGTGCGGAGGGTTTATTATGGCTTGGGCACTGCAATACTTTGCTTGAGGCTGGCTGCATTCCCCAAGACAGCAACATCTTAAGGGCTCTTCCTACCAGATTAAGAGCTACCACAAAAGCATGATGCAAAGTACTGATCAGCCTTACTAGGGAATAAACTCATTTTGCAAGTACCAATTTGTTGAGTCAATTGCACTGGTTAGGTTTACCTGGCTCAGGCATTGTCAATCCTGTCATTGCTACCTTGGAAGCATGAAATCAACAGGCTTTAAATAACGTGCTCCAGTTCATTTGTTGGAAGAAGAATTGCCTGTCCACACTGTAACCAGACCAAAGACTTGCATCTGCATCTGCTAGGAAGGCTCAGATCTGGTGTTATCGTTGTGGACCCACGGCCAGGCACAGTAGGAGCTTGGAAGGGAGTGGAGGAGCAGAAGCTGGCTCCAGTTTCAGGCAGACGCAATGGTCAGTGTCTCAGTGCTGCTCAGTCTGCTGGCCCTCTGCCTTACTTAGTCAGGGTTTTCACATCAGCTAGGGAAGTTCCAGCCTCATAACCATTCTGCAAGACCCCTTGTGAAAAAAAAGTCTGACATCAAAGCATAATAAAAATCGCTGCTTCTATATTATGTGGTAGCTCTCCCATAATTAAAACCCACTACCCAGATGTTGGGTTCCCCATAGAACAGTAAAAGCCCTCAACAGCAGACAAGTGATTATGAACATGGGAATAAGACTTCAGAGATATAAAGCTATTTATATCAAAGAACACTTCCCTCATGAACGAAAGCTTCTTGCTGGCTCAGAAATCCAATCCAAAAACTTCCAAGGCCTTTGACTGTTTTCTTTGCACATTCTCTGAAGACATGTTGGTTGAGGATGGTTTGCAGTCTTTCCACAACTGCTGTAGCATACATAGGTTCTGCTTTGCAAAATCATGGCAGCACGCGCATGATTTTAGGAGGTGGGTGGCAAGAACATCCAGTGCACGTGCACTGTTTCTATACAGGTGATAGAGTGCTGGGGTGATGACAGCACTGGATTTTCTTTCTGCTGATTTAAAATTTATTTCACATATGCTTTGCCTTCTGCTTTAACCAGATGATGATTCCATTGATTTGATTGCTATCTTATGAACCCCATATCATCTTATATCACTTTGACTGCCTAAAATGAAACAGCTCTCCCATGTGAGAAACAAAATACTAGGCCAACTTGTATGCATACTGGTGATGGTGATACGTGTCAAACTGACAAGTAGCAATAGATGAGAATAAAACACTTTTAGTGAGATAACAAATTTTAGAATGATAAGGAGTGCTTCCAAAGGTCAGGTAACCATGTTTCAAAAGTGCCAGAGCTTATTTCGATCAGTAGCCTCTACTGTCATGACTCAAAATACAATTTATGTTGAATTATCACAGTGGCAGATCTGTGGTCTGCATGTCTTGTCTACGAAAAGGTGAAATCACTTGATATTAGATCTTCATATTATATTTGTGTATGCAAACTAACAACTTTCTTTTCTATATTTGAGAATTCTGGATTTAGTTAATTGTGCAGCTTTCTGCAACTTTTGAGTCTTACGTGATATTAAACCAGATCTTTTCAGTCTCCAGTAAAGCAAGTGTATGTCTTCCAGCTGAGCCTTTACAATACAGAACTCTCAGTCTAATAAAATACCACTGACAATGATACTGCTCCATCCTCTCACCTATGAGGTGAGATTTGCATTTGTTCTTCAAGGGAAGAAGTTTTTCTTCATCAGTCTGTAGATCTGGAACAGTGGGTTTGAAGCAGCCCGTGGTGATTTGCTCATCTCACTAAGCTACATTTTAAAACAGGTATGTCTTTCAGTTTCATGGTAAATTAGTATTAGTGTCTGCAGGAAAACTTCAATGACTGGATTTAGCCCCTAGGGCACCACATGTCCCTTTCATCTGGTCAAGGTAATGCGGTGGACTCCTTATTAACCTACTCCTCCTGAAACATGGGCACACCAGGGAGTAATCAGAAGGTGAAAGAGGTTGATATTTTGGCAGGTATCCCATTTACTTTGGAAAGGCCCTGGAAATAGTACCTGCCCAAATTAGCATAGGTAGGACTAAATTCTGCCTCTTATTTAACACAGATTTTGTTACTGAAGTTGCTGGGATCTGAAGGCACTCTCAGGAAAAGGTGGTCTTTTTGCAGAAGCTCTAGCATTTCCTTTGTCTGGCCAAAGGGAGCAAGTCTGACACAATCAAGGGGCTTCACAGAGCACAGCTTTTGCTCGAAAAGTCCAGTTCACAGCTGTGGCGTATGCAGCTGGCTTGCAGATAACCCTAGCCAGGCCATTGCCATGGGGTAGGTGTGTGCCACCAGGCAGTGCCACCATGGCTGAAGCAGGGATGTGAAGCTGTCTCCTCAGCTGCCTGTAGCACAAGAGTTGTTGCACAGTGCTGTGGATCTGCAAGACCTGTTACTGTGAGGGATGAGCTAGCACAGGAACCTGCTGTCAAGGAGAAATCCTCACCAGCTCTTGCCCAAATGACAAAATGGCTCTTCTGCCATTAGCCCTAATAACCTGCCGCTTCCTCCTGATGCACTGCAGCCAGTGATGCTCAGGGGAGAGCAGAGAGCTTCAGTTCCTTCGTCCTCTTGCAGGCTGGAGTTTCTGATCCACATTTTGCTCTTTTATACTGCAGGCAGGCAGCACAGCTTAGTGTTTCTGAAGCCGTAAGTGAGGAGTTGATCCAGCAATAAGCATAGCCTGTGATGATTTGGTTTTTCAGTGGCTGTGAGCAATGGGTATTACTCATGTTGTACCTCCAGGATCATTTGAGTTTGGTATGAATCTAATCTGCTGCTGAAAGTGGTGGTCTCATCTTGTCCTGTGGGCTTAGTCTTTCACTCGCACAGCCCTCCCTAGTGCTGTTACTAGCACTTATGTGGGCCTGTGGTGAGCTGGATCAAAGAGGGCATCCCACTGCAAACTAAACTCTCTCACCCACTCCTTTAACCATGAAAAACTCCATACTGATATAAGCAAGTGCTACCTCGGAAGTGCTCGATCTGTCTCTGCTAGGAATTTACCACCCACAAATGACTCAGGATACCAAAGTAGGAAATTAAAGTGGCAGGAAGCAACTTCTTGTTGCTTTCCAGCGGTCATGGTATTTGTGTTATACTTGTTTTTAGACTATGTCCAAATGCCAAAATTGAGTAAGACAGATCAAAACTAGCTTGGAATAACTCAAAACACTTGTGAATTCACAACATCTCTGAGTATAGGCCATCAAATTGCACCTGCTTAGTTCATGCAGTATTATTTTGTTTCATATAGTGCTTCAATGTTCCCTGCTATTTGAAAATACTATACTTAAAGTGCCAGAAAACCTGATTGAAAATACGTACAATAAACTCCCCAGGGCAGTTTGTGAAAAAGACAGTGTAGTTCAAGTAGCATCACACATGTTTAAAATTGCAACAGACACTTTGAAACCATGTGTTGTGCAATGATCAGGGTGCTAAATCATGTGTCAAAGCTGAGGGATCTGGTTTCTCTGAAAAGTGCTAATGTTTTTTGATGCTGAGTAGAAGCTGTGTTTAAAAGAAATGATCAGAAAGCAAAAGCCAGTTTATGAGAGCATTAGTGCTTCAGATGTGGTTTATCTACTTAGCAACAAACCCAGCCTGCAGCAAACATATTTTGGACACACGAAACAAATCATCCTATCTGCACATAAACCTCACATAACAATTTGCCTTGGTAGTAAAAGTAACCAGTGATTAAATTGCTGCAACAGTGAAGTTGGTAAAAAGCGATGTGTCAGAGAAAACACGTTGTTTAATGGTAGGTGCCCTTCTGTTGAAAATGAAGGCTTAATTCTGCTTCTTGGCCAAATCTGAAAAGCATTAGTCATTTCAGTGATTTGAACTTCATCCAAGACTTTTTCAGAACTGTTCCTAATAATCTGTCTGCACTGTCTTGCACTTGGAGTTGCCCCAGTATGTGCCGGCACATATGTTGCACCTGACATACTTGGAGTCACTAAGCCCGACCAGTGTTTTTATCTAGTAGCTCGCTATATGCCGCCTGTACTATGATAAGCTGGACCAATTGTTTACCATTTCCCTCCAAAAAAGTCCGTTTTCATTCTGAAAAATGGGAGCTACTAAGACCTAGCTAGGAGAAAAAAGACAAGAGGAGCTGGAGCAGTCACTAGCAGCTTTGGGTCCAGAGGGAAGTAAGCAGCCTTCAGTCGAGACAAACTGGGATTCTTTGGCCTCTGTCAGAATAATAAGGAAGACCAGGCTGGGGAGGACAACAGAGAAAAGCCAGCCAGACAGCAACCTATAGACCATTGCATTTACTCTTACCGTGGGGCCGTTAACTGGTCCAGCTTTTGCCTAGTGCTGTCAAATCAGTTATTCGAGTGTAAAATATTCCCTGAGCTAAAGTGAGATTTTTCACATAAAGCTTTAGTTGAGGGAAGGACACTTATTTCACTTTTGATCCCTAGCAGATGTGACTCAGGACAGCCTCTAAGTAGAGTGAGCACATTTTCAAATATAACAAAAATGGTTTATGGGATCAAATGGAGCACAATACAGGCGGTACTGATAGAAATCCAATAGAAAATCAGCAGTTCTTGCAAATGAAATTGCAGAATGCACAAGCATCGGCATATTGATCCATCTGTGGGTTTTCTTACCTCACTTGAGCTTTCAGAGGAAATTGGGGTTGGAAGCCCAGTGTGTAACTTCAATCTAGCGATTGACCTGAGATCATTTTAACACGCAAGCACTTGCAAAGTGCACAAATCCCCCAGCAGTTTCCTGCTGGGCTTCTGCAACCTCATTTAGCATGCCATCCCTATTAGCCCAAATTTCGGACTTTGCCTGCACAGTGGTACAGGGAAATTTCCTTTGTAGCAGAAATTTCAAGGCAGTGTATTGGAGAATGAGCTTCTAGTGGCTTTTTTGTAATACACAGATTTTGTCAGTCTTCAACGTACTCTGTCACCAAAGCTTAAAAGAGGTTTGCAAACACAGGCAGATAAACTCCTCCCAAGGTCCTACTGCTTAGCTGAGCTCTGCTCTCCCAGTGCCACCTCAGCCTCAGAATACGCTAGCACTATATGCTAATAAGGGATTAGCCTACTGAGTCTCTTTTCTCTTCCTTCACAATGCTCAATCCCTCCCTGCTCAACAAATGAGATGGAAGCCCTGATATTTGGTTTGCTTTGATTTCAGGAATTCTAGAAGTCATCACCAGTACCAATAATACAGCAATAACTCACCTTTCATTACAATCCCTTCAACTGGCAGCATTAAAGTGTTGTAAACCACAAACCTTTGGCCATTTAAAGGCCATTTTATAGGGAGATGTTTAATAGCATCCCATTTCTGCCTTGATAGAGTCTTGCTGATTTGTGCATCCTTGTGCATGTCCCTCATGCAGCTGAGTAGCCTTTAAGTTACCCCAGAAAGCATGGTGATACAGTCCTGGCACTCTGTTCCAATATTGACAATAAGCATGAGGAAATGCTGTAATTACTAAAACCTGCTGTATCCACTTGTAATCTGTGTGATCTTCTTAACAAAGCCAAGCTGCCTTCCTCGGATGCCAGGTTGCTCTACTGTACACCTCACGTCATGAAATCTGCTCTGGGGCTTCAAAATGAAAGTTGGATTAATGTCAACAGCTAGAACAGGTCTGTAGAGTCTGTGTCTTGCCATGTGTTAGAATAAAAATCCTATACAGAAATATGGAGCATAGCAAATAGGAAGGAAAGGTTGCTGAGTTGGTGGGCTGTGAGCACTTCAGCGAAGACATATGGAAAGGAACAGGGTCTCTCCTAACACATAATCAAAACAATGCAAAGTAGTGCCACTTCATGCAGCGCTGTGAGTCACAAGATATGTCCTTATGAGTCCTAGCACATCATAGAAGGGGTGTGCATGTCTGGATGCAGCAATGAGAGGATGGCTTTATGCTGTAGCTGTTCACATCCACACTCGGCTAACCCAGATGCCAGGGAGCACCTAAATTAAATTCACCAAGGGTGTCATATTCTGAAATTCTCAGTGTAGACATAAGACTTAAGGTTTACTCTCTACTCTTGAAAAAACTATCACATGACCTTTTTTTAAGCAATAGGACATACATGGTCCAAGTCAGCATTTAAGATGAAGATCTGGATTTGGGGACCAAAACAAAGTCAGTAGCCAAAAGCCAAGCTGAAGGTCAGGGGAAGGGCTTAGCAACAACAAGCTTCAGTTGTCAGCCAGCCCAGGAGCAACTGCAAGTTCTGGCTGGTCTCTCCAGCCAGTAACCCAGGGTTACTTTAGCATGACCCAAAGCAGTTGCTCATTCAGTCATTCCTGCCAGGCCTCACTGGCAGGGAGGTCTGATCCAAATCTAGGACCCAGAATCATGCACTTGGTTTTTTTTTTGAGAAAATAAACAGAGCTAGAGTTTCAAACTGTGGGTGTTAAACACCCATGAAAAACTTGCATGGTACAGGTCATTCTCCCTCCTCAGCTTGAAATATTCCACATGAAAATCTGGCAGACCATATCTAAGCAACAAACACATTTGTCCCACTGTGGGATCTATTTTGAGACAATACTTAACCAAAGAAGGGTTCAGCCTGAGCAAAACATTTTTCCCAGTCACTAGTAACTCGCAGAAGCAATTTTCAAACGTGCTTAACATTAGACAAAGTCTTCTGTTAAAGCTAATGTCTAAATTCGTGGACATCTACAGAAGCCAATTAAAAGCAGACAGAAAACACTTTTGACAGTCTCTCCCACATAATTTCCTGTGTTGGAAACACCGTAGGAAGATTAATATCCAATGAAGTCAATATGAAGAAATAAAGAAAGTGATCATCCTTTCAGCTTCTTTCATTTGTGTAATTGTCTCCTTGCAAATTGTAATCCTGTCAAATGTCACGATGGTTTTGTAATTTTGGTTTGTTTTTTTTCAAATGACAGGATACTTTAACGGCCATTACTAATATCTCCTGGTATGCAAAGCATGACCATGATACAATACAGGAAAACTTCACAATTTAGAGAGCAAAATGATTAAATGCAAACCTCAAAAATCTTTTCCACTAGTGTACAGATTTGTATGAATAGATTTTTTTAGAAGAGACTTGCATATTGTGGACAGTATTCTTATGTTCCGTAGGAGTAAAAACTGAGTGATGATATCAATGGCATGATAGTGCAATTTCTTTGGGAACTTAAAGTAATTTGATTGACTTTAACGGGAATCATTCCACGTTTGCATTAATATATCTGAGAAAAGAACTCAGTATTTATCTTTCCTTTAATCATTGAAGTAGCTCCCACTTTTATAAGAAATCTAACTGAAGCTGATGAAGTATTTGTTTGTCATGTATGGCCCAACTGATTTATTAGATTTACACAAATTGCAGATTCCACTGAGGTTTGTCATGTGTTGCCTAAACTCAAGTTTTAGTAAAGATTTCAAAAATTCATGCTTTTCAGATATGACATTCTGCCGTGATGATAAAATAAGTATCATAACATTTTTTTAAAATTGCATTTCATAGGAAATTGAAAAATACATTTGTTGCAATTCTAAATTAAAGCTAATAGCAGAACTTCTACATTTCTTATAAAGCAAAAATACCTGTTTTTTTTTTTTTTTTTTCCTCAGCTTTATTCATTAAAGCAGGAATGAGAATAATTTAAAATAGATGATTCCATGTTTTCCAGAAGGTTGTGTGTGGACTTACTTGTAATTCTGGAAATTCCCAAGAGATGGAACTGAAAATAACACCACAAACAATAGCTTCTTCAGAAAATTTTTAAGGGTCTCTGAAGTGTATAGTTAGAATATTGTATTGCCTCAGGACAGTTACATGAACAACAACTTTGATGGTAAAGCCACCGTACACATAGTCTCTACTACCTCATTACCTCATTACACCTTCTCATCCTGCACTGAAGTTCAAGGCCCTTTCACTTATACTGTCAAAAGCTATTTGTGGGTTAACTTATAAATACATAGTAGCTTTGTGGGTTAACTTACAAATACATAGTAGTTTAACTATAAATTAAGCTACTATGAAGTTATTCCAATTATTATAAAAAAAAAAGATACTTAGCAAGAATAAGAAGAAACAAAGTTCTTACAGACGTGGGGCTGCTTTCTTTCATAAGAAAAGATACTGGGAATTCTAGCTAAAGTTTTCCCTTTCTCTTTGATTTCATTTCTGTATTGGATCAGACTGAGCTAGAGTTAATTTTCCCCAGAGCAGCCCTCATAGTGCTGTGTTTTGTACTGAGAGCTAGAGAGGTGTTGGTAACACACCAACGTTGTGCCTACGGCTGAGAAGAGCTCCCACAGCACAAAAGCTGTTTTTTTAACATTACACCTCCTCATCCAGTGGGATGGGATGGACAAGATCTGGGGAGGGTACGCAACCCGGACAGCTGACCCAAACTGACCAGAGAGATATTCCATACCATATGACATCAGCTCAACAATAAAAGTTGGAAAAAGGATGAGTGGTGGACATTGACTTGTCCTTGAGAGCAACCACTATGCATATTGGAGCTCTGCTTCCCCATATGGGCTGGACATCACCTGCTAATGGAAAATTGAGAATAAATCTTTGTTTTCTTTTGCTTCCATGCACTATCTTGCTTTGCTTTTCATTAAACTGTCTTTGTCTTAACCTATGAGTTTCATCTTATTTTCTCCCCCTGGTCCAGCTGAGAGGCGAAGAGAAGAGGAAGTAATAGAGTGGCTTGGTGGGCACCTGGCTCCCAGCCAAGGTCAAATCACCACAATTTTGTTGTTTCATTTTTCCTCTTTCCTGTCCTCCTCTTTCTGTTAAACCAGATCAAGAGGTTAAGCAGGCCCCTACACATATGCTGAGACTTGAACAGAATCATATGGTAAGAATGAAGCTTTTATCCGTCGAGGTCCCTGGCTCCTCTGCTGCAGAATAGGTCAAGCTTGTAGTGAACAAGGCAGAGGATGACAGGGAAGGAACAATCTCATAGGAAAGGAAGCCAAATGCTCTCCCAGACAACCTCGATTCCATCACGACACACTTTCCTGTGCAGAGATTTGAAAAATTTATCCATATCATAATTCATTGCATATGAAGATGGCATATTAGCTTGCAAGCTATACATTCTTTGGGGCTTCTCATGGGTATGGAGTCCAAATATGAATATATAGAAGAGGGAAATCTAAGCCTTTCATAAATATCTTTCCATATTTTGTCTGGATGTTTTTGGGAAGTATAGTGAGATCTTATTTCCTGGAAGCTTTTTTCCATGTCTGTAGTTTGGAAGTGTTCAGAAACCCACAGTCTAGCTGAAAAATACACTATATGCTTCCAATGTAGTCTCTGCTGTTTGGCTACTAAACTCGCCATAGCGGCTTTAATTTTGTTTAGTAGTGTGACCCTAGTTCTCTCCAGCAAATATGATTCCAGTATGTATAGGCAGTCTTTGCTATCCCGTTTGGATGATTTTCTAGGCAATCTGCTGGGGTACTGCAGTATTGATAGCAATGGAAAAACTATTACTTTTTCGTTTAAGTGTTAGTACTTTTTTTCAGTATCCAAATATCAACACGGGATTCATTTATACATTGTGTTAATGTATTTTATTTTACTAGTCTCTATTTTCTTGACTTATTTACATAAACTATCACTCTTCAACTCTTCCTTCTTGCTAGAAACCAGTCTGTTATATGGCAAAAATCTTCCCTGGCACTTCTGCTTTCTGATACACACAAGAGATTGTTTTGGTTGTTTTATTGCTGATCAATATTTCTGGTCAAAAATACTTCTTCTATCTCATGCTATTTTACTGTTAGCATCTCAAAGATCCTCTCTCAGAACATTCAGTCTGTAAGCATTTGTGGGAAAGAGCTATTTGCTTCTATGAATTTTTTCTTTACTGTTTTAAACACAAGCAACTAATGACTTATTCTTAGAATACGGATAGAGCTGATGCCAAGGAATTTCTCCAGAGCAGGGAATTTTTGCTTGTTTTGCCAGATTTGCAGCAGATCCAAACTGATACAAATTCATTTGAGACAATGACATATTACTAATTTTTATGGTGATAATCTAATGCATGTTAATTTAATTATTTTATAACATCGAATTTTAGTGTGTAGGTATCATTTTGATTGATGCATATGTCTCATGCTAAGAATCTAAGGAAGAAAGCTCCAGGAATAAATTTAGAGGTGTCAAAAACTGTAGTCTTACAGTTATTTATCTTGGGAACTGTAGATGCAAGGCTGGTTGCCATTAAGATTCTTTTCTGCACAACAGTGTTTCATCTACCTCAGTATCAACAGGTATCTGCTTTACTTCATAGTTGCTAAATTCAATCCTTACATAGTTATTTTAGGAGGCCTTAATGTCTGAAAAAAGCAGTCAATAATGGTAAAATGGAAAATTAAAAACAAAAAAGCTCCCAAGTCTTTGATAGAAAGATTATTAATGGTAGTCATATAACCTGGTATTCATAGTGCTGTGTACATCGTTCTGATCAAATCTGCCATTTCTCACCATTTCACACATCAGATGAACAAAATGGCACATTAAATTGGCATTTACAGAACAGAACAATTGCCACCAGGAATTTCTGAAGTTGGTTTCTCTTTTTTTTTTTTTTTTTCATATATCCTTTTCCAGTTTTGTCAGTAGAGAAAGAAAGATCAACATACTTGACCAAGACATTGCAATCTGTCTGCTGTGAGCTGTGAGATCGTACTGATTCATATGCTTCTTTTAAGGAGCATGGATTTACTAAAAGCAACTATAACCACATGGGAACAGTCAAGGCAGGCAAGGAAGAGAACGAATTAAAACTGAAAGAACCTGGAAAACTGTCTAGCAAAGAATAAATGTTTTGCAGGAAGGAAGCTATGGAGATATTACCCAAACCAACAGACTGAGAAAGGACAGTAAGTGACATTGCCGGACAGATGATGTGGAAAGGAGTGCAGCCAAATGGCAATTCCTGGCTAAAGCCAACAGCAAACACAACCGTGCAGTGTTGAGCTGTGCTGTGGCCGCCTGTCACCATTGTTATGCATTTTTTTTTCTCTTTAATTACAGACTAAGATGTCTACTGTCTCAGAACACCTAACTTTTTTTTATTTCAGCATTTGCTACCTCTCGGAAGCTAAGATTGACCACATGTGCAAGCCTACCCAAGTAGCATGGGAGAAAGCAGAAACTTGAGCACAGATGAGGAAACATGGGCCTGTCTGCCATTTTGAGACCCGTACTGGTCCATGCAACAGATGGATCTTTCCAGAACTGGACGTTTGAGCATTTCCAGAATCAGAAGATGGACTCGAAATATGCCAGTGTCTGCTGCCATTGTGAAAAGGGAAACACTATGAGAAGGCTATGTGTCCTAAGAAAATCAGAAAGCCCAGAAAGCCCATGGGACTGATGCTCTGAATGATTCTGGGATCCATAGGCTGAACATCACTTTGTCTACCTCATCCAAAGGTGAAAAAATGCCTACACAAACCAGGTCTGCTCAAGGCAGTGTCATTAGTTATTGTCCCTCATGACAACTGGAAGAGGTAACAGTCTTTCTCACCTTTTTCAGAGAACAGGCTGTAGATGACAGATTTCAAGGAGAGCATTATTGAATACCCTCTTGCCCCTAAGAAGGTTCTCACTCTCCACTATCAAGGGAGAGGCACTAAACCACACAGACACACTCACACTGTGTCCTTCTTACTATGCTCTAGAATTTTTCATTCCTGAAGCAAAAACTTAAAAACTGTTGCAGCTACAGGGAAATGTTATGTTGCATTCCTCTTGTTAATTCCTAAAAATGAAAGAATTGCAGGAACATGGGAGATGTGGTGTGACCATTTTTCAGCCAGAGAAATAAAACAAACCCAGAAAGACAACTGTGCCACAGTCATGCTGCGGAGAGTGTCTAGCATGGAGACAGAAAGAGCATTTAAAGTATTCTCCTGCTTTCTACATTTTAAAGTAGTTGCAATGGGCACTTCTGCGTAGAACAAACTGACTTCTTCAAATTCCCTGCAGATGTCCCTTATTCCCTTTGTAGCTAAAGACCAGTGGAACCTGGGAGTTTCACTTCAAACTGTCAGAATTCAGCAGCAGGAACTACCAGTAAAAAAAAGAAAAGGTGGTAGACAGCATACAGACCAAACAGACTTGGAGACCCAGTCTTTGATCTCATTAACTTTTAGTTGCCCACCTGTAAGATAACTAGTTTGCAACTCTCAGACTGATCAGTGGTAATATCTCTTGTTAAAGACAATGAGAGACAGAAAGGGAGTCTTACACAAATACATGTATTTATACAGATCTGTTTTCAAATGGAATTGTGCTTGCAGTACTAGGAAGACAACAATGGCTATTATGGTGTCTGGAAATTCCTCAAATAGCACTTAGGACTTTTGGAATTAGCAAAAGTTCTCCTTAGACACTGCAGATAAAAGTCTGGCTCCGGAATTCAGTGGGAGTTTCGTCATCAGTTTCAGTGGAGTCTCGATTTCAACACACAAGTATGACGTCATAGAAATGAGAGATGGAATAAGCTATTTAATCATTCAGAACAGACCCAAATTTTTTTTTTTTTATTTTATTTTTTTTTTCTTCATGGACTTTAGTGTCTGAGAACATTTCATCAACTCTTTTTTTCTGATTTGTTGCTTTCCTTTCTTTCTAAACATCTCAGACCTCTTCTTAAACTGAGGAAATGNATTCAGAACAGACCCAAATTTTTTTTTATTTTTTTTTATTTTATTTTTTTTTTCTTCATGGACTTTAGTGTCTGAGAACATTTCATCAACTCTTTTTTTCTGATTTGTTGCTTTCCTTTCTTTCTAAACATCTCAGACCTCTTCTTAAACTGAGGAAATGAAAAACAGGACCAACAGCTTGGAGATCCTGATGTTCCTGACCAATGGGTCCATTCCCTTCTCCCTTCCATACTTGGCCAGCCCCAATAGCCCCTCATGCTCCTAGAAGGATGGGAAAGAGCTTCTGTGCCTCCACTTCACCTGTAGGATGCTTTCCTGATGTAATGTGCACACGAAAATCACTGCCAACTGAATGACCCACAGCAGCCTCCAGGAGCCCAGATTTGGCCACTATGACTTTAACCTGTTCTGTGTCAGTTCAGCATCATACTCTACAATGGAGCTTCTCCATCCTTTGTAGGCTTTACACACCTGCTTTTTTATATGATCTAAAAAATCTCTGTTAAGTCATGTCCTAACCTTAACAATTACAATGCAAAAGCAAGACGAAAATCAAGATGATGTTCTCCAAGTGGGAGAAAGATGACATCTACTCATAAGATATTGTTTGAAATCTTAGAAGATTTGGTCTACATAATTTAAATTGATATCTTCAGTCAGGCAGCTTTCCTAAAGTGGAAGATAGGTTGAAGAGGGAGTGAGCATGAAAGTCAGGACATCCTTATTCATATCTTGGTAACTTTATGGAAAGCAGTAATTTAATGGAGCTTCACAGATCTTGTGAAGAGAATTGAGAAAGTGGCAAAAAGTTCCAGATATCTCAGGTTATTAAAGTAGCTAAAGTAGTGGATTACCTGCAGAGATATTTTCAGAAGTGTCAGAGGACCTCACACTTTTTGATCACAATCAAGTCTGAGAATCTGTGAGTACACTATCTGTCTGCTTGCTGCTTTTGACGGTCAGGCTTGGAGACACTGAAGAAAATGTCAATGAGTAATGAACTGCTTCTCTTTATGCCTTTTGAGAATTCACTGTTAAGAAACTTTAGAAAATGTTTTGTTTTTTTTCCCTGCCTTATACTTATTCTGTTCTTATTTCTGCTTCATTATTTCTAGCTATATGTCTTTGCACAGTCTTCTTGACCCCTGGGGTGATGCATCCCAAAACGTTCATAAGGTACTGAAACACACGATAATGCAGGAGGGATGGTGAAATAGGCTTCCAGGAATAAGTGCAAGCACAGGCTCCTACAGGGTCCCATGGCTGCATTACAGTGCCAGTGAGATGCTGGTATCCCTTGGTCTCCTTCCTCCCACATTCAGAGATTGGATCATCTCAGCAGTCTACAGGTAAGCTCAGTCTTATTGCCACTCACCTGATGTAGATAAAGCTGGCCAACCTCAGCACATCAGAAAAATGTCTTTTTCTTTCTTGATATTTGTGATGCTGAAGAATATGAAGGATGACTTGTGTAAAAGCTTAACCAGGCTGTATTAATGTGTTAGCATTTCTACTCTTTCCTCATTGTTTGTCCCTCGTGCTTCCAGTTTAAACTACGTTGTGTTTCATTAGCCCTGTGCGTTAGTACACAAGGTGTATGTAATATCTACAATGCTGATGCTTAGGTGAGGGCTAGTTCTGTAGCTTCTCTTTAGTGCCAGTTTCAAAAGAAAAAAAAAAAAAAGGCATTTTTGGGATGTACCTAACACATGTACTTTAGAAATCTACTTCAGGGAGAGATGAACAGGGCCTTACAGGATCCTCTTCCTCTAACTCTGAAAGAAAAGTTTAGATGACCAATTCAGATGTACACATTTACACTGCTGACACACATATGAAGAAAGAGGAAGTCCAACTAGGTGCTTATTAAGACATCTGTATATCTGGATGACATTTTTGTTTGAAGGTGCTGAAATCAAGTCTTACAAACCTGAAATAAGCTAAAAGCTAGAAACGGATTTATAGGTTCTAGATATTCAAATGCGAAAACTGAGCCTTTGAAGTTTGCAGTGAAGAAGTATATTCATCTTTTCACCATATTCTAGTTCCTCTAACACATAGTTTTATCCCTATAGGGCTACATCCTGTATCTACAGACCAAGACGTAAGGATCTGGTGATCTGGACATCTGTAAAATCTTAGGGTCTAAAAGATGCAAACCATATGTTTGTCATGTCAATCAAATCCTGGAATTAGACTCATCCGTAGAACTGTGTTTTCTCTGCTGATGTATGGGAGACATATATTATACAAAGTATAGATGAAAATACAGGTCTAGGTGGAGATGAAGAGTACCTGGTAAGAGCACTTTGGAGAAGAAATGCGTTAGTGAATATATTGCTTGCTCGTTGTGGTGGATATGTACATTGCATTTTGCATGCACTTATCTAAGGGCCTGAACTGCAGCCCAGTCTAAATTATTTCCAGTTTTCCTCTCTTTTTATCAACAGTTGTGTTCTCTGGAGCTTTAAAATTTAATGTGTCATTGCCAGCGAGCCAGATCACATTCTTTAAAGTTTCTGCATGCAAAAAAATAGCATAGCATATAATTTTAAAAATGACTTGTCAAGAACTGCATAGCAAATCACACATGATCTCTCTTTTCCAATTAAAAAGCCTACCTTTAAGAAACGTGGCAATAAGCAGAGGCACATGGGCTGTTTGGCATCCTGCCTGAAAATCCCTGCAGCCAATGAATAATGATTACACTACAGAGCATCTGCCATCCAGAAATAGACTGTACTGTCTTTTGAACCTGCTGTTGTGTCTTTGTACACAACACAATGGAGGTGAATATATTTTTTCTTCTGAATGCAGTGATGAGCCAGATTTTAATTTAAATTAGAATTGTGATTTATCAAGGTCCAATAATACATAATTCTAGTAAACTATTAAAATACTTCATCCATTCTGCTTCAGTTTTCCGATATAAAGGTTAAGTATTTTGTTCCTTGTTACATAAAGGTAGAACAATTCTAACAGAAAGTTGTTTTCCAGTAGTGTCCTATCAAAAATTTCAGTGCTGATTGAGATAAATGGCTGACATCCCAAAACAAAAGTTTCAGACAAATCACTAAACACAGAAAGCTGTCAGGACCAGTCAAGCCATTGCAAGCACTTCTCCACCCACAACAGGAAAAATATTTTCATTCTCATCAGAGACTTAGCTGATAAATCAAAAGTCAATCGTCCCTTTCTTTACAGTCAGAGGCATCCAGAGAAAGTGCTGAAGGGTCACAAGGAATAAAAACATCTCAATAAGGTTGGGTAGAAAGAAAAAGTCATAAAAAGCTGGAACAGTTATGAATTGGAGAGAAAGAAGAAAAGATCTGCTTTTTTTTTTTTTTTTTGAAGTCATGATGCATTTCTGTTAGAAATTAATAGGCAATCAGCACCTTGATATTGTCACCATCTTTTCATCAAAACAAATCAACTTGTATAGCCTAACATTAAAGGTACTTGAATATCAGACAGTGACACTTCTGTTTCTCCTCTATGTTTCAATGACTTAAATAGAAGCCACAGGGATGTAGTCTGAGTGCTGAGCACAAAAAATAATTATTCTCAGTTCTTAGGGCTTTCAAAAAATATGATGTTATCAGCTGAATAGGAATTCATCAAGTTTACATATGGACAGACTATTCCAATCTATGCTTGGGTTTGACGACCAAGTAGAGTTTAAAATGCAAAAGATTGCATGTTAGGAGCTTGTCAGTACTGGAGCAGCACTAATAGAAATACCAGCTCAACTCTCCCATACATTTCTAAGTGACTCAATTTAAAAACTCGAGGGTGTAGGATATAAAACTGAACACAACACATATAAAAAGAAATGGCTAAACTAGGAAAAGGTTTCAGAAATTTTGGAATTGCTGGATTCAGCTTTTCTCCAGAAATCCTGTAGAAAAAATTAATACATATTCTGAGCAAGGCTTCATTTTTGTTTGCTTTTTGATGCTCTGGAAAATATGTTAATTTTAGTCAGGTTATCACAACTTGAAAAAATGTACAAAGGTGGAAAGGATCTCTTGTGCACTGTGATACTGATTAGGACATTAATCTGTAACTGGTTATGTATTAGCACTATTGTTAGCACATTGGCTGCACAAAGGTCAGAATGTATAAAATTGTCTGGATCAAAGTCATAAATGAAGTAACCAGACATCTCTAGAGTCATGGCTTAGAAAGTTGTCTTGGTTGATTTTAAAGTATATTATCTTCTTTTTCTTCTCTTTTATATATACATATATATAGATTAAAAAAAATGTTCAATTGATATTTCAGGTCTGGACATCTAGCCCTCAGGAAATTATTGAGGTTTTGTAAGTCTATAAAGGGAGCTACATATTTCTTTATTTGCTGTCAATATCAATAAAAGTGAAATGATAGTTGTAATTTTAATACATGAAGTGAAATTTATCCTGTAATAAAGCTATTGCTAAAGTGAAAGAGCTTTTAAAATGTTAAAAGACCCTGTCTTCTGATAATTTTCTGATTTTTTTCTTTATAAGGAAAGTTACACATTTGCAATTGCTTCTTCCCAACATCACTCTCTTATTATATATCAACCTTGGTTCAAGCATCTTGATACCATTGTCACTCATCAAACCAAACATTACTTGGCAACAGGCAAGGGCAAACAGATAGGCTTACAGTTTGCTTTTATAATTAGCTATTGTGTCAGCATGAAAGCTAGGAAAAAGTCTCAGGATACGTGTCCAAGGTACACAGTCATGAAGTGCCATGCAAGACTACCTGCTAGGCTCATTTGCAGCAATGACTGTCATGAACAAATAGGTATGTAATGATTTGTGGTGTCGGGCAGGGCAAGGACAGTTTCAGTGATTAAAATATCTCATCACTGAAGTTATATCTAGAAATTTAAGTGGAAATGGACCATGGCAGGCCATCACAGAAACCTGAAATCAACCCACCTAATTTCAGGTTCTTGGCAATGACACTTAAGTTATGGGCAGAGAATTGCTAAATTTCTTTTTCTGTCAGTGGAGAGAGAGGATCACTGTCAGAGACAGATGTCTAATGTTATGGGGGATGAGTGAAAGCACAGCTGTTTCCAGGCATGGAGAAGGTGACATGTATTGCCTTCACATCTTTCCACATATATTCCTATAGAAGGATAGTTTACATAAGGTGTAACTGAGCTGCTGCAATTCAGACTTCCCCCCACTCCTGCTCACAATGAGTAGATGCTACCCATGGTAGGAATATCTCAGAGTATATGGGTTACATGAGAATCACCTCCTTAAAGTACTTGCCTTTATAGACTGAAAATCACACTAGAGTGTTCTTCGTACATTATAACACAGTAAAAAGAATTGTCTGGACATAGAGGAGTGCTGGGTGGAGATGTGGGAGTAAGTAAGCTGATCATCGACGTGGCTGCTGGAAAACACCACTCAGGACTCTGGTACAAGAGGAACTTCAGGATCTTCTTAGATCCCCAGTAGCCCTCCCAGGGAATTCACCACCACCAAAAACTGCTTGTTGGGCATGATAATTTCTGTGAGTTGAAACTGTGTGTTAAATGCAACTATTCTCACCTGACAGAGGTTTTGTACTATGTTGAGCTATGTGGTTGCTACAACAGGACATGCAAGAAAACCAGGACTACACTGTTCAAAATAACTTTTATGAAAATATATAGACTAGTTTTGTGTTTTGGACACAATTCAAAAAAGTGAGATTTTTTACTCAACATATACTTCAAAATGTTTCAATACTTTGCTGTTGTTGTTGTTGTTGTCAGGTTCTTGTTTATCTTCATACTTTTGTTCTTTATTGTGAATACATCCAGTCAACATTTTCCCGATGGTAGAACCGCGCTGTGTAATGTGCACATGTGTTTTCTTGAAATGTAATGAATTTGAGATGCTTTCAGCAAAACAAAGAAGTGTTCTGCAAATTCTCTTCATTCTTGACAGTTCTGCCCTAAGGACAGGACTGGTGGGTCCCCAGCCTTGGGCTATTGATTTTGCCTGAAAACAGTGAACCATCAGGACCTCTTGTTAGCATTCAGAAAAAGTTGATTTTTCTAAATAGCTGCAGGATAGAGGAAGAGATGATTGGTGATTAACTATTATTTGGCCCAGTATGGACCAAATATTAAAGGAAAATTTGCTCCTTTACCCTATCATATTTTCCTAAAAAGTTTCCTTTTGTTTCCTTACTAGCTCCATTTGCAAATATTCTTTTGGAATAATTCCAGACTAATGGCTTAAAGTTTCAGGACATTCATTCAGTCATTTTGATCCACAGCATGATGGAGATAAGGGGTTAGGTGTTTAACTACTTCAGTGATAACAGAAGGGGTGCAGAGCATCCAGACCTATTTCACTGAGCACAACAGAAAGCAGAACATTTTCCTGGAGCCCAGAAAACATCTACAAATACTGTGCTATTATGTGTCAAAATAGACTCCTCTGTGTTCCAAGTGGATTCACGACACTTCTCTATTTCACTAACCAGACACTTACTGCTCCCTATCTTTTGTTTCTCCGGATTAAAGCAGCCGTAACTTGCAAGCATGGATTTATCACAGAGGTGACAGGAGAGAATTTGGTTCTCTGAGCCATCAGCCAGGGCAATATGTGTTCCCTTATTACGTGAGGCAATTGTGGCCACATGGCTGTGGTCAGGCCTCTGTTGTGATCAGGGCTTCAGCTACCTCCTTCTTCAAACATTGCCCCTCCAAGAGCCTCACCCCAGTTGCCTCTGTGGGCAAGATTTGAATAATAAAATAAAGCTAACTTCTGTACACTCTTATCCCTCCTTGCGGAAGGGATTTGGGCAGCTGAGGGGCTGATATCTACAGTGCACATATTTGTAGTCAAATGACTAGAGTTTCATAATGTTAAGAAATTTCTAATATCTATGACAGCATAAAATGTTCTGAAAATGAGGGTACTATTAGCATGATGTGAATTGGTTGAATTTAGAATACTGGAAATTTGGCCTCAAAAATGTGCTGTGGAGAAATGTACTTCTTCAGAAGTGAGTATGGTCCCTATTCCTGTAGTACAGAACCACAGCGAGCATCAATATTTCTATCCTCAATATGTGTTAGAGGGGCAAATGACATAATTCCTATTTGTGCTTGAAGAACCAAGAATATGGGCAGATGTACTTTCACTTCACTAGCCAGAGTAGTTTGTCAGTTTGGCGCTCTGTCAAAGCCCACCAGAGCTTATTGCCAAATCGCTTGCTGGGATGGTATGACCATCGGTTTGAGCTCTTAGCTCTCAGGCTCTGCTCATCACTGCTAACTTAGACCTTATTTGCTATCTTCAAACCACTCTCACAAGTACTGTAATGGCACATCTGTCTATCCTTTGAGGCAGCAGCAATGACTGCATCGATAAAATAGAGAGGGCAGATGGGTTCAGCTCATGTAATGTCAGGAGGAGGACACTGCAGCGCAAGAGAAGGGCAACACCCTCCATTCTTCTTCTGTCTCCGCCCTGTCCATAAACAGAGAGGGAATTTCCCCAGGCTAAACAAGTGGGCTCTAAGATTCTGTGATTTAGGTCCAGGTCTCCTGAGCTTTAGGTTGGTGGCTTCAAATCCAGATCCCTGGAGCGAAAATAAAAGAAAGATTATTTATGGAGAAATTAATGAGTAAAAATGCTTTGTTGGATATGAAAACAAGTTGGATATGAAAACCAAACAGACTTATAGTCCTTGCACAGTCCATTTCCTAGGGGTAGAAGATCAGGTGCTAGTGAAAGTATCAATGAGTTCCTCTAGCATTTTTAAAAAACTATTATTAATATTTGAACAAATCCTTCCAGTTACTTTCTTCACCAATACTAAATTCAGCAGAGCATTAGGTAATAAAAATACATTGCACAATAAAATCCCAATGAAAGTCTTATATCAGCTGAAAGATAAAAAGATTAAAAAATAATAATAACAAATCTTATTACACAAGCTGCTGAGGGCTTGTGTTTCTGCTTCCCATGCACGTTGGTGTGCAAAGGCTGGAAGGACATGAACTCCCAGGTCCTCTTCACTTCAGCAGGGGAGAGGCAAAGAAGTTGCCCTGATGCCCAAGGTAGGTTGTTGGTTTGCTTTTGCTCCCAAATTTGGGGGTGGTTCTGATGAAGGAAAGAGCATTAAACAGAAAATGTTTTAGTCCATAATACAGGTTGAACGCAGACTCTGCAATGCCTGGGATAAATTTATCCTCTAGTGTTCTTTTTTCACTTCACTAACTTCACCATATTCATGATGTGCGGGATAAGTAAACAGAAATGTGGCAAAACAGATGGGGCTTTTCTAAGGTAAGATGCTGCCTTGTACCTTTGTTTGAACAGAACTGGTCCATAATGCCTCCTTCAGTGTATGGCCATCATGGACTATTCCAAGTTGACAAGACTTACTTATCTATGATACTCAACTTCTTGTGGTTTTTGTTTTGGTTTGTTTTTTTCCCAAGGTCAATAAAAGCATCAAAACTCAATGTTGCATAAAATGGCAAATAGATGCAGTAGAAGAGAAAAACTAAAAAAAAACCCAACCCAACAAATTACATCAATGCTGAGCCAGGTAACCGAAATTCTTAAGAACGGATGTTAGTTAAAATTCACAAGAACAGATAAACATTTCAGAGAGAAGGAAGTTTATCCTTCAAAGATTGTGTTGGAATTCAGGAGCCAAGCAGCAGAGATGCTATATTAGGATTTGTTGAGGCTTTATGCCTGGATTCATAGATGGCAATTCCTATGTACCCATTAAATGTACTTTAAAAAGTTACAGGCTGTATAGGACATCCAGAGTAATTTTCTGTGGTCATGGGCAAACAGCATAACTAGTTTGCTGGCATTTCAGTTTTTCTGCATCTTGTTTTAAATTCTTTAGATTCTCTGTACTATATAAAAATGTGATAGTTTGCATATAGGGAGTTGTGGTTTTGTTCAGATCTGTGGTTTTTGCATCCTGGAAGTCTTGTTTTGAGAGCAAATCTGGTCATTCCGAATTGATTACACAAAAGCTATAGAGTAGGTTATAATTTCCATGGTGTGTGTAATATGTGGTGTAGCTGATTGGGTGCTCAGAAATTGTGGTAGACCCTCCAGCTCGCTAACTTCCTAGCTCAGCAGATCACAAGCCTTCAGATATATATATGTCTCATAACAAGGACGGTGATTTTATTACTGTAGGTCTAATTAGATATCCTTTAATGTTGCTTTCACTCAAAAATCTTGGAGATGCATTTCATCTGCATTTGGTCCTTTTCCAGATTTGTTTTAAAAAAAATCAAGGAAAAAAAATTAAAATATTTATTTTGTAGCTTTGCTACGATTTAAAAAATATCACTAAATACTTGTAGCAGATTGCAGACTGAAGAGAATTAAAATAAAACCTCCCCAGGAAAAGGAAACTTACACCAATTTAAAAAAAACCCTCTGCATGTGTAATTGGATCCCAAAATGTAATGAAATGTTGGCTGAACATTGTGCTGCATACCGAATACTCCCTTTAACAAGCTGAAATCTGAAAACAGTGGAAACATAGGTCAGAGTTTCTGCTCAGAAATGATAGTGTAAGAAAAAGGAGTTGTATTAGAATAGGGTTCCCATTCATAAATATCTTTATGTTAAGCACTGTTTCGAAGAGATCTTTTTTTCATGAACAGCTAGAATCAGAAAGGAACAAAAGCGTCAAATAAAAACCTACAAGGGTTTAAGAGAACTGGCACATCTTGTTAGGAGACTGACATTTTTCCTCCTGAGACAGCATTGTCACTTGGCAGAAATTAGGAGGAGAGAAAGGAAATAGAAAATGAAATTTATACTCCAGCAACAAATTTGAGTTGGAGAATTTTTAACGGAAATATCGTCTCTCACAAAAATAAAATAAAATAACACGTTTGTCTGCAGTTACTGGATCTATTAATAACACAAACTCGAGTTGACACCATTCTGCAAAAAAAAAAAAAAATGAAAGATGGGATATTGCATGAATGCACTTGCAAGAGACCTCCCTCTTCTTTCCCACTCTGCAGCTCTTGAGTTTCCCATACAGTGTGGGACAAAGATGGATCAGGCAGAGAGTGAAGGTGGACAAGATTGCTGTATCTTCTGCTGATGCCTAGACAGAGGAAAAGATACAAACATAGGGAGAAATAGCTAGTTTAGGTCCAGATTTGCTTTATAGGGCCCTAAACTTCACTGAGGTCTTCAACTTCATTATATTAACAGGATGTTATTTAAAACTTGAGATGCATTTTCAAAATCGAGGCAAACACCAAGTCAAAAGAATTTTAGTTTCTCATTTTCTATCCCTGTGACAGGTCTAGTAATATTCCATTCTATAATTCTACACAATTGCTAAAATCCAAGGAACAGGAATCTTGCCAGACCTTTTCCTTAAGTGTGGCAAATTAACTTCTCCCTTGTAAAGTGAGTGAATCTCCTCTGAATTTTACTGGCTGACTATGTGGCAGCCATGCTGCTTTTCCACAAGGAAGAAAAGTAAGTGAATCTCTTCCTCATTTCTTTATTGGAAATTGCTTTAGGGTTGATAATTTCAAATTTAAATTTACTACAACTGGGAGAGTTCAGATCTTTCTTCTAAACATAGGAGTGTATCCCCCCCGCCATCCTTAATGTAAAGATATTCAAGCTGTTGGTTCAGAAATGTATGATTCTCATGGAGGTTCTATTTATATCTGCCAGTCCTGTGTGGCAGATCCCTTCTCAGATATCGTAAGGTCTCTGGACTAGCACTAAATGTCTGTGTATAAGCAACAGAATCAAACCCATTAATACATTTGTCACAGGGTTTTCAAAAATGTTTTGTCACTTGTCTCCCACTGAAAATCACTGGAGGTTCATTTGAACCATTATCATCATTAGCAACCTAAATAACTGGCCTGAAGAAGTACTGTAACCTGTAACCACGCAGCTATTGAATATCATGCATAATAGCTGGTTCATGTCTACAATATAATTTGCAAGACACCAAGAAAGGTGTAGAAGTGTATCTATGGGCAGGATAAAATATGGGACTTTAAAATCAGCACACAGTTGACTATGTTTAGAAGATACCTTTTTTTTTTGTTACTGTATAAGCATTATAAATATTAATTAGTAGTATCAATCTGTAATCATAGAAATATAGAATTATATGTAAATTTAACTGGTTTTCAGTCAAAAAGTACTACATACTTGAAATTTTTAAACACATTCTTAACAATGTATTTGAAAGACAAGCCATATTTTGTCCATTTTTCATCTGTCTACATTGCCACTTAGCAACTTTTTCACATAATTGATACTCAATTATCTTAATTTTGTCCAGTTCTATAATACTAATCTGGGTTTACTGTTCAAGTTCTAGCTCAATATCATGTATCTTCTATCACAGTCTCACAGTTCATAATCCAGTCTTTCAAAAGGTGATAGTGACACAACGGAAAAAACAAAGCCCAGCACCAAACAGCAGGTCAGACAACATAGGAATTTTTCACATCCCAGTCACAGAATCTTAGAATGGTTTGTGTTGGAAGGGACCTTAAACATAACCAAGTTTCACGCCCCCTGCTGTGGTCAGGGACACCTTCCTAAATTAGGTTGCTCAAAGCCCCATCCAGTCTGGCATAATCAATCCTTCCAATCCAACTGTGATTGAAGTGTTATTCCTTGCCTACCTGTGTTTGTTAATTCAAAGACAGAGAGAGAATAAATTTCCAGGGTAGCACGACTTAGTGGCATTCGAAAGATCCCTGCAGTCCCTTCCCTATCCCTCGAATTTCTCTCCATTCGGTAGAAGGAAAATATCATCCCCTGTTGATACACTAGGAAATCCTTCAGCAGGAATAAATGATGACCTGCCAAGACTGCTTGAGGAGCACTCATGACAGAGAGCCAAGGGATCCCTCCAGCTGTCATGACTTCTCTTGCATATGCTTCATAGACCTGCAAGCTTTCCTGGTATGATGCACTGCTTCTGTGTTCATCGAGGAGCTACAGCTCTTCTCATTCAGTACTGAGTCTATGGCTCTGCAAAGATTCTTCCTCACCATTTTGCATTTATGCAAGTTTCTCTTGCCTGAGATGGGATGATGCCTTGAAGGTATAGGCATCTTTTGAACAGACTGAACAACGAAAGTGCATTCCTTGGTACAGTCCCCACTTTCTGTTGCCATGCCCTGCCTGGCTCAGCCCCAGGGTTGCCAAGCAGCTGAGAAGGACAGGCCAAGCTTCAGTCCCCCTGGAAATGTGTAAGAACAGTTGTAGATACACCACCACAAAACCATGGTAGCATCCCTTCACTTTTGTCCTTGCAAGATATCTTTCCCCTAGAATAATGGAGCCATTTACAGCACAGAGATAATGTGAAGTCATCAGACAAAGTCTGTCACTCTAACAGATCCCTCAACGAATGTGAGAATCACAGAATCACAGAATATTAGAGGTTGGAAGGGACCTCAAAAGATCATCTAGCCCAATCCCCCTGCCAGAGAAGAATCACCTAGATTAGGTCACACAGGAATGCATCCAGGTGGGAGAGGTATATCTGATTTCTTCACTTTGGCCCTTGAATTCAAATTTCACCTCACATTGTGGCTGACAGGTTGTGCAGCATATTGGAAAGCAAGGACCAGCCTTTGTAATGACATCTCCTACCATCAGCCTCTGCTAAATCAGTTTCCCTTGGATGAGGATGCCTGGACAGAAGAAAGCCCAGGAGTTTTTCTCTTCTGTAGTAGACAGAGCACTTTCTCGCTCCTGGCTGGCATAAAGTCACTGACTTTGCTGGACCTCCAACAATGTAATACAGATGAAGATCTGGGCCAAAATACATCTTTAAAATATATATTTTAAAATGTTTATACCTAGAGGGGAGAAACTGAGGACAGAGAGGACTAGCTGTGCTCTGGCCCTTGAATGTGTGGATAAGTTAAGTGTTGCAATTCAGCATCCATACCTTTAGGGCTGTGAATAGGGTCTCACTCACCTCTGGGTTTTATTCTTCTCTGTCTTCTCCTCCCCCCATCCCAACATGCTTGGTATTTGGAATTTTTGAAGTAATTTCCTCCCTTGGCCTCACCTGGGATCTCTGCTGTCCCAGAACCTCCTCCTGACCTCAGTGTTGTGTTTTCATTTAAAGTCGGGGATGTCTATAAATGTCAGCAGTACAGGGCAATTAGAAGTTTGAAAAGGCCTGTAACATAAACCAGCATTATAGTGAAATGGATACTGCCTTAAGCTGCCTGAAATTCACTTGCTGTTGGAAAGACAATATCCTGCCATTCTCCCATGGTGGCCTTCAATTGAACACATTTGGCTGAGGGTTGACCCATTACTAGGATAAGTCTCTGCATGGCTTGAAACAATGAAGAAACACAGGGAGAGAGAAGCCAGCAAATTGAGCTGGTAGTTAGCCAGCACCAGGCAGAAATGTGACACTGGATTAGGCCTTTAATAGCTGTCTGTGGTGCTATCTGTGAAATCCAATGCTCTCCTTGTTTCCCTGCATTGCAGGGCAGAAGCATGTGGTCAGATGTTGAATGAAATTCTCCCCTCTTCTTTTCTTTTTTTTTTTCTTTTTTTTTCTGACTAATAGCCTCTAAAACATACCTCCTGTAACTCTAAAAATAAACATTCATTGCAATAACAATTTGGTTCGTTAACAAGGTCCCTTTTTTTCATATGTCATCACACTATGTTAATTTACGATATTTCTGAGTAGCTCTGTCCTTGTTCCTTCAGTGCACACATGCTGCTTTCCCTCCCTGCTCTGAGTTTCTACACATAAACTCTGCTTCTGCCTTCACACCAGATCCATGAAAGCCACTCAAACACCCTCAAAATTCAACATAATCTCTCATTGTGAAGAGCAGGAAGAAGAATTAATTTTCTGCATAAACTGTGTTCTGGATTCAACAATACTCGCCCTTTTTTTCATGATACTATCTAATGCAAAACCAATATGGTAAGACTCTCTCAGAACCTGAGAGTATGTGCTAAAGCCAAGCAGAACAACAACAAGATAAAAGCTCCAAAGTCATCCATTCCATGGACTTTTAAGCAAATATGTATATTTCTGCAGAGAGCTTTCATGGAACCTGTCTCTGTTCTTAAGACGACATTTAATCTTATTGCACTTTGTTATATACAAAAATCCATGCAGGCAGAATTTTGCCAATTTTCTGTCAGGGAATTTCTAAAAGAGATGTCTCTGATTTATAAATGTTTGGGTTCATATATGATTGTTTTTCCTCTTCGATCCTAGTGTGGAAACACAGAGACAATTTCTTACCTTGAAACATGACTGCGCAAGTAATCATGGTTACTGTAACGCTGGTCTACTGTCTAATACATACAGGTGTTCTTTTGTGGTAGCTTGACCTTTCTCAAAGATCATACTGCACATTCACCTGAACATATTTAATTCACAATCAGACCAGAGTGCCCTGATGTAAAACCCTCAAAAGATTGCCATCAGTCTTTGGTCCAGGTTGTGAAGGCTTTTGAAGGTATGCTCTACCAAAGTGGTAGGATTTCAGCACAGTCACCACATCCCACTAGGGACTGTCTTGGGTCAGTTGCTGTGATCATGCTGTGCTGTCCCAGGAGTGTCCATGGGATGCATGGTTATATGCTTCTACGATGTGCATGTTGGAAAAAGAAGGTATGGCAATATGATACAAAGGCTGATTTCAGAGCATGTGTCAAAACTTCCTAGTCAGTATGATGCCATTTTGACATCTGCAATAAAACTAGTCCTCTACATGAGATATGCAAACAGGTCACGGCATGTGAAAATATCAGAGGTGACAAGGGAAAACCAAAGTATGAGATTGGAAAAAATGTGTAATTTACTACACAATGGTCAGTGCAAGTACTTGTTCCAAGCAGAACTAACTTCCTAGAAGAAAAACTCTGCAGCTCCATAGGGTATAATACGGCTGTTCCAGCACATTTCTAATAACCCTGAGATATTTTGCAAACAGCATGGTGTGAAAGCTTTATCTCTGACCTTAGCAGTCCTATTGCAAAATTTAAAACATAAATAGTCTCAAGCAAATATGTTGCTTACGCAGCAATCATGCCTGCACAGCAGTGTAGTGTTGTGCTTCTCATCTACACAAGGGTCAAGTTCACCTTTGGGAAAGAGGCAGGGATGCAAAAAGGCCATTAAATTTGTCTAAAAATCTCTGTATGTTGTTAGCTGAAGAGAGAGAGAGAGTTGCATGAGATCTGGAACAGGAAAAGCTTAGCATAGAGGAATATAGAATTTTATTGTATTTTACTTTTGAGAGGTAAAGTATATGTAAGCCTTTAGTTATTTTTATGGACTCTTGAAAGTTGTATAACATACCCACTCCAATCTCTAGCCTCTATAGTACCTGGGTTATCTTCAGTTATGGAAGATATAACTGAAAAGTTATATCTTCCACTAACAGTTTTTAGTGATGAAGGAGTACAGGAACCATGATATTATTAACTGAAAGCTCTTTTTCTTCTGTTAATACACAGCCATCCAAGAGTTCAGTCTATGACTCTACAAAGAGCCACATTTCCCAAACTATACGGTCTTCCATGGTTCACAGATCTTTGTCAATGGTTTTCAGAGGCTGGATACTGAAAGCTTAATGATCCTTATGCTGTGAGTTATGCTCTGCAGGGAACATAACATTGCCAAAAACCTACTCTGATGCTAGTTCTAGATGCAGCAATTTTCTGTACCAAATCAAACAAATCACTCATGGTTACAAACGTGAAGCAGAATTGGTCTATGCCACCACCCGGCCCACAGCCTCCAGGGTCTTCCACTGATCCTGCCATGTTTGCAGACTCGGTTGGCATCCACCAGCATGTAGTCCCTTTGGCCCATGGTGCTCAGTCCAGAGGTTACTTTGCCAGAGTGGAGGGTACATTTACCTAATTTCTTTTACTCTGCAGCACAGATAGAAACTCAAGAGCCTTCACTACCAGCATTACAATCTCAGAGGCATCATCTTGAAATTCAGCGTGTGTTTTATCTGCTTTACTATCTTCAGCTAGTATAGGGTAAGGACATGCTCAAATGCTTTCCAGAATGATGGCCTAATATGAAGGACAGTTCTAACTCATATAAATTAGTGCGCCTCTGAGGAATATTCACTTGCTGCTTTGATTTGGCTACATTTATAGTCTCCTACTGGGACAAAGATATTCAACCATTGGGATAAATTCTGCCCTCAGTTAGCATGGTGTAAAACTGGATTGCTCCTTCAGTAAAAAGCAGTCATTTCAGCCTTAACATAGGCATTGCTTAGAAGAGGATTCAGCTGCAGCTTACAATATTTCTTACAATACCAGCTGTGCATTAGCCACAAAAACATCTCAGAGAGGCTTGGTTTTTTTCAGTGGTAAATGAAAACAGGTAATCCCTTCTTTAGAGATGATTGTGTGGGAGGAGTTTTTCTCCTTCCGTGAGAAAATCTTCATAGGGCTGTAAACCATCTTCTTACTTGAAACTCTGGCTCTAATCCTTCCTACATGACTTTAGACCACAGTGAGTACAAGCCAAGCCCAAATCCGTACACAGCGAGCCACAAGATTGTACAGCAGAACACCACCAGTGTGCAGGCCAAACACAGAACAAAATGTGGGATGCCCATAGACCACCTGATTACCTTCAGGAATGACCAACATGACAGGCAATGGAAACGGCTGCAGCACATGAGACTGTGCTCAAGGAAAATGTTGAGACTACTTTTGCCTTCTCCGGGGAATATTTACAAATGATCCTAAGGAAAAGTGGGCTGAATTTTCTGGGAGTTCAGATTAATTTGAGCTCTACTGAAGTCAGTGAGGCTCTGCCAGGATATATCAGCATAAAATGTAGGTCACTATACACAAAAATATATACAAGCCTATTGTCTTGTGGTTGAAAATTGCACAAATTGGTAAAATCACATCCGTTTCCGTTCTGATCTTATTTCTATAAAAGATGCATGGCCATTCCCCAAGTCCTCTATTCATAGCAGCTGACTGAATACACAGGAAACAGAATTATCACTGAGTTTACAATCATATTTGTCATGCATATTAAGTACCTGCAAAATCTACATCTCCATTAGTGAACCAGAGTGCCAAAGATATAGGGTAATGTATTTGTGGAAAAGTCTGTAAACAGGGACATAAACCACGGATATTTTTATTCAAAGAAACTAGAGATCACAGAATCATAGAATTGTCAGGGTTGGAAGGGACCTTAAAGATCGTCGAGTTCCAACCCAACTGCCATGGGCAGGGACACCTCCCACAATACCAGGTTGCCCAGAGCCCCATCCAACCTGGACTTAACAACTTCCAGCCAGGGCTGCTCTCAAGCCAGTCGCTGCCTAGCCTATATCAGTGCTTGGGATTGCCCCAACCCAGATGCAGGACCTTGCGTTTGGTCTTGTTGAATCTCAGGAGGCTGGCAGGGGCCCACCTCTCCAGCCTGTCAAGGACCCTCTGGATGGCTTCCCTTCCCTCCAGAGTGTCAGCCACACCACACAGCTTGGTGTCGTTGTCAAACTTGCTGAAGGTGCACTAAATGCCATTGTCCACATCTCTGACGAAGACGTTAAACAAGACTGGTCCCAATACTGATCCTTGAGGGACTCCACTTGTCACTGGCCTCCACTTGGACATGGACTCACTGACAGCCACTCTTTGGGTGTGGCTGTCAAGCCAGTTCTTTATCCATCAAGATGTTATATTTGAATATGTTATGCAGAAACCAAATAAATAAATAATTACCTTTAGATGAATTCTCCTTGACTCCTGCATTCTTGAACTGAAGAATTTGCATTAGTGAACTTGTACACGTTCTCTCTGGTATGTTTTAAAAAGGCAAATACTGAAAGGCAGTAATATACGTATTTTAATCTATTCTCTTGGAGGTCTGACAGCTAGAGCTCACGAATGCAAGACAAAATGAATGAAAGTCTACCTTGGGAACCTTGAGCAAATTCCTTGTGTACCACACCAACACTTTATTGCATAATTCAATTTATTGCAAAAGTACTTTATTTTCATTACACATGACAACTTTACATTTTTGCCCTGTGGTCTACTCTTTAATACTTTAAATTCAGAAATTCTTGCTTCTCCAGACTTACATGCACATGCAATTTAATGAATTGCAGAAATAATTTATCTGTGAAGAGTCACAGTACAGTGATTGCATCATCATAAACCAAATAGAAGTCTGTTGTAATGGGCTACTATCAAATAGACTTTAGCTACCACAAAGAGCACTGAATTTTCAAGCTGAACAGTGATTTCTCTTTGAAATCATCAATGTAGCACTATTCAGAAGGCACTCAAGCTTGTGTCCTCATTGATAAGATGAAGCAGAATTTGTTGGTCAGCTACTCTTGGTGAGTGAGAGAGTCAGAAGAATGTAGGAAAATAAAGAGAAATGACCCTCTAGGAACCTGTTCAGGTCTTTAGTGGGATGACTGGGGACAATGGAAGAGAACTAGAAGCCAGAAGGTGGGAAGGAAGTGGAAACCTGGAAGAAGGACAGAAGGTGGAAGGAAGCTGCAGCCAGGGAGGAGCCCAGAGCAATGCTGTGCAGAGAATAGAGCATGGGGACACATCCCACATAGGAGAGAACAGGTCCACTATGCCTTTCCTGATGAGAGATGGGGAAAGGGATGTAGACAGGCAGAGAGGGGGATATTGAAGGGACATGATCTAGAGAGACAGAGCAGCATAAAGTAGTCCTGGTTCTCTGAAATTGTTTTGGAAAGGATGTAGAAATCACAGACATCATCTGGGAATCCTAATTCAGAGAAGAGCAGGAGAGGCAAGGTGCCAGAAGGTCAGATGTGAGGGATGGACGGGGCAGAAGAGAAAAGAATTGGCAGCTATATTTGGAAGAGGTGACAAAGAAGTCTGTGAAATGAGGTCTCCAATTATGCTGGGGAAAGGGAAGGAGATTCAGTGGAGAACAGCCTGATGGTAGCACGGTGATGAGCTGTGAGGAAGGGTGGTAGCAGTGGTGGAGTGAGAGCTAAGGATCTTACAAGTAGTAACTGGGAAAAGTTTCCGGAAAAAGCTGAATCTGAAAACTCAATGAGATTTTGCAGAACCACCTCATTACGTTGTGCCACCTTGTGAGGAAGGCTGTTTAAGTCTAGCACAGGAAAAACTAGGAAGAGCAGTATCTCTCCTCTTTCTTGTGATGGCTGTGCCTTGCTAAGCCACTAAAGTTTCCTCATTTCATTGCTTTTCAGCATGTAGGATATGTAATACTACACACTAGCCTGGCTTTCCCTGACAAAGGTTCCCATTTCAAGCTCCAATAAATAGGTATGGCCGAGTCTACAGCTGATTATTTTTTTCCGTGGTTTTTAATAAGTTTGCCTGGGGTCTTGCAGTCAAATGAAAGACATGCTTCATGGTCTGGAGACCTTATCATCTAGGTGGGATTTGAGTGAGATTTGCAGTTTCAGAAGAGTCCTACCAGGGGTTGCACAGACATTCCTCCCAATCATCGCACCACATTTTTCACAGTCTGCAGTTCTGGACCAGATTTAAAAGTCTGACCCTTAGTTGTGGGTTTCTGGGTTTGGACCAGACCTGGAATATTTTTGCTCAATATGCTTGACATTGTTCTGTGCCTCTCTTTTGTCAAAACCAGCAGAGGGGACCACAGTATTCTAACCTCTTGTGTCTGCACTGAAACACAGCCCTGCAACTGTGTACTTTCCAGCTTGCTGAAATGCTAAAAGCAGTTACAGAGATCTCAAGGACAAAAGGCCCCCTAAACTGCTTGTGATCTGCTTAGTGACCCCATTGTCAGTGCTTGTACTCTGGGAGGAGCAAAAGGGTCACAGGGTGTGAAAATAAAAAATAAATAATAAAAAAAACCCGAAAGAGTGAAAGTGTCTTAGACTGATTTTCTCTACCCCATTTATGTCCTTTTCTGTCAAACGGTGTTCATGGTGGTCAGGGCAGTGATGGAAACTGTGGCAGAGAGCAGGAGCATCCCATGCCTTCTTCCACTGCCTCCAAAAAATGGTAAAAATCATTAATGGTTTATTCAATGAACTCTGGGGCAAGATTGTAAATTACTGTATGTTTAGAATTGTTATACATGACATGATAATGGTTTCTATTTCAAAGCACATTAAAACCCACAGCAGTGATGTCTGTGGCAGCCCAGATCTTAGTAAGCTCATATCACGTTTACAATTACAACCTTTCTTTTGTTTCCTTTTTTGTACAGCATATATTTGATATTTTATTTTTATATATTACATTTCAGGGAGTCTATTAGTGAAGCCTCATGGCTAATTCTGGAGAACTGAAGACATCCAAACATTACGTACCCAACTGCACCAACCACCTGCTACATTTGCATGACAGAAGCAGGGAGGTGGTATCAGTCTGGATTTGCTACTTGACTTTTGTAACCAGCACATGAGAATCAGAAGAAACACCCATATGGCTCATGTGTGCATGACATATCTTATGACATATCCAAGCCTCTCCTAGGACCAAATGTCAGCTTTGTTTACAAAAGTAGATTCAAATGTTGGTTGTAATAGCATGGTTGATACTGCTACCTCAGAGATGAACTCAAATCAAACCTTTTGTGGTTTCCAGTTGCAGCTGGTTTGTGTTCCCTTCTCTTTCTCATAGTCTTGGGAGAGGACAGGTGTGTGACTTTCTACAACGCTCAGAAGTTATAGTAACATTTATATGAGACGGGAGACGTTTATTAAAGTGCTCCCACTGCAACAGCACCTATCTAAACAGAAACCCCAGCATGCCAGGAGCTACACGAGTAGGTATCTGACAACAGTGCCTGCCCCCAGGATGCTCTCAGCCAGTCAGGCAAGCAGAAAATGGAGGAGAGATGCAGGAAAAGTCCCTGTGCAGGTCCATGGGAGAGTCAGGATCTGGGGGAGGCAATTCCAGTTCCCCAGATCTTGAGTCACAGCAAGGTTTTACTGTCACTTGCCAAAGCCAACCAGCTTTTAAATGAAGAAATTAATTTGTGGGAGCCCAAAATAAAACACTCTGCTTTTGGGAAATTGAACTTTTATCTCTTTTACTTAAAATTGTAGCCCAACATCAAAATAAAGCTGGTATTCTGAAATGACGAATTTAAACTCTCTTGTCTTAAGGCCACCAAAACAAAACATTTAGACTTTAGAAACACCTACATCTTCCCTTCGCCTTTTTGACTCAAGCAAGTATTTCAGTTCATAGCTGTATTACAAAGCAGATGTATTTTATATTTCCCCAAAAATGCATTCACTCAGGTCTACACATAGCCTTCCTATTTCTGAAGGGAAATAAATGAAAGGAAACATTGTGTTTAGCTTTTTTTAACTGTGTGGTATATGGAAGCCAAAATACCAGTACCACCCAGTTGCTATTCAGGCATCCCAAAGAAACATCCCTAACAATCTCAAAGCCCATCTTCCTTTCTCCTGTCGGTGAGGATCTTATACCCAGCCTGATAAGTTTTCTTTTGGCAACCCTACACCTCTTTATCACAGCATGAACAAATGACATCCACAGCTACAATAAATGGAGGCAAGAGGAGAAGGGTCTCTCTATCCAGTCAGATTCATTGATGAGCAGTAATGACTCTGTGGAGGTCTCACATGGGGGCTTCAGCTGCTCGCCTCACGTGACCCCCTGCTCGGTGGATGCTGCTGTGTGGTGGGCAGATCGTTAGCAAGCACCAGAGGATTGCTTGGCCCTCTGTAACCCTCCACCTGTTTTTATTGGGTCGCAACTTCACATGGGAAGGATACTGACAAACTGGGTTCAGATGGAGCCCTCTGAAGGGTCCCTTTGCATTTCATAAAGTGAACTGTAGCAGGATGTAAGAGGTAATCCAGTGCATTTCAATATGACAAAAAGTCTTCCCCCCCCCCCGCCTTTGTTTCTCCCCATGTCCTTCTCCTCCTCACCACAGCCTGTCTCACTTCTAAATATAGTTCTAGTGAAGTTGATGGGTCTTGATCTTTTAATTCATTGAAGTTGAATTTCTAATTGCTTATAAAAAACCTGTAATTTAAAATATGCAGCAAAAGTAATCCAAGCGAATCCTCTTTAGTCTGATGCCTAAAGGTGAGAGAAGGTGCCCATAGTCAAGTGGTAAAAGCAAAATATGACTAAAAGTGAATGGATTTCTCTGTGATGCACAGAAAAGCTGTAGTTATGGATCCTGCTCTTCCCAAAGCAGCTTCTGCTCCACCTCTTCGTATTACTGCACAATGTCTGACATTCTCCACGTGATTAAGCCCCTTGGGGCATATGGCAGGCTCCCTGGCACCCAGGAGGGAGCTCTGACCTCTGCTAGATTGCTCTCAGTGGATAGGGAAGAAGTTTCCAGTGTGATTTTGTCTCCATGACAGGTCAGAAGATAATGAAGCCTTTAATCAAAATCCTGAGTTTGTGGCAAGGATTGAACAAGACTAATTGGGGAAAAAGAGAGAGTTCAATGGAAAATGACTGCAGAAAGAGCCTCATATTGATTAGTATTTAATGAGGGCACCTTTTAAAATTCTGGTAATTTTTCTAGAACTGAACTAATCCACATTCATTTACTGGATATCAGTAGCAATAAGGATGTGAAAGCCCAGGAGGACAGAGCAGAGTCAGTTAAGTTCATTTTGTGAGAACTACCAGAAGGTCTTTAGATGGATGGTGATTTTGTTTGTGTAAGAGCAGAACAATGCAATAGTTAACATTTTCCTTGGGGAAAGAACACAGCTTTCATATGTGGTTCTATGGAAATGAGAATTCTGGTGCCAGTGTGGGGTTGGGAAGCTACAGCAAGGCAGATAAACCCCAACTCTTCCAACTGGACATATAGCACAGTACTTTGTAAATAGGGACCCACTTGTTTCAGGTAAAAAGTGAGAAGGTAGTAAAGCATATGATGAATCCCAGCAGCCAAATTGTTGGTAATTAAGGCATTGAGTGGACAGTCAGTATGCCTGTACGTGGCTAAGACAGGGTCTGAAGAGACCCAGCGGTTTAGGCAGGGAGAGGCCAGATTGTGAGCTCTGACAGTCTCACGGGTAGTTTGAGGGGAACTCCTGAATGTCAGATGTGACTTTCAGTGTGACTATGCTATCCTGGATCTGTAGGGTATCCTGAGTCCTCCAGCAAGGGTGAAAAATGCTTCATCACTGGTGCTGAATCTGACACTCTCACTTCTGTTTGGGAGCCAGCTCTCCATCTAGGCCAACCTAATCGTAAAGTGAAGCAGTGTTATCTCTTTCTATGTTCTTCATATCATAAGTTACATCTTGCCTGTGAGCTGCTCTTGAAGCTTTCCCTTTTCACGGGCACCAGAAACAGATGGTAGATATTACAGATCCTGGTTAGATGGAGATTTGGGTGAGGAGCAGTTTTAGACAGTGCCCTCTGCAACACGCTCCACAAAGGCCGATGCACACATGCAGCGTGACAGCTGCCATGCCAGTGTGCTGTAGGTTAGTGGGAGAACTGGGTGAAAGTACCAGCGGAAAGCAGGGAGGAGCACCGAGGCCTTGCTTGCATCAGGCACCACGCCAATCCTCCGCACCACCGAGCTGACTCACTCTGGGCTTGATGCACAAGTTGGGTTTCTAAGGGCTGTTGTGTGACCTGGCTGTGTGCGTCAGCATGGGTTTGGGTGTGAAGCGCAGCACAAGTTTCAAACCCAAAGGCTTCAGCTAATCCTCTGAGCGCACGTCATCCTTCTTCATACCAGATGCTCTTGGCTGGCGAGTGCAACCCCAAATGTCTCTGCTCTCCCCCTCTCACTGCAGCCCCTAAGTAATACTGATAATCCAGTCAGCCTCTTCCAGAAATGAGTGTTTTATCGGCCAGAGGAAGCTTTCACCCAGGCTATCTGGCGGAGCAGCAGCTTGCCTTGGGAGCAGCTCCTCCGGCGCGCAGGCTTAGGGTTTCGCTGTGGGAGCCATGCATCTGGATCCTGTTCGTCTTCCCTGCAAGTAAGGGAATCCGAGGAGTTTGTCTTTGATTTCTCCCATAACATCAAGTTATGTAAACATGCTTGCAGCCGTTAACAGCTCACCATTTTTACTGTTTGAAACATAATCAGTTTGTATAACAATATGGGCTGATTTGGGTATCCAGTCCAAAACACCCTGCCTGCTGGCTAAAGGTATATAGTCATTAATTTATGGAGACTGTGCTGGCCTCTTCGAAGGGCCTTTCAGAATCGCAACAGTCTATTATGATGCCATAATGCAATTCAGCATTTCCAAGAATTACTTTTGTTTCCTTCAGAAGAGAAAAAACATTTTTGAGGGGTATATTTTTTTTTGTTTCTGACCAAACAGAATGATTTCTATTTATGTACCTAAAAAAAAGAAAAACATTCCCAGTTTCTTTTTTCTTTTTTTTCCCCCCTAATTGTTGGTCTGACCCTCTGACTTTAGCAGGAGCTGGAGAGGCATGTGTTAGTACCTAGCTGAAAAGGCTTACAGGCATCCTGCCCGGAGCTGCATGGGTCCCCAGACAGGTCCTGCCACTACGCCCCGTGCACGCTTTGGAAACCAACCACAGACACTCAGGAGTGTGTGCCTTGGCAAACCTGAGCGCAGAGGAAACTATCAACCATTCAGAGCAATTGTTGACAATTTCCAGTCACCACTAATTGCTTGGGGCTTTCTTGGACCACAGCCACATCTATACCTTTGTGTCCTTAATCACTAGGCACCCTTTGGATAATATGTCACACCTGGGACACACGATAATTTATCGCTTGCAGATGGATTAGCATCGCAGCTCGCTTAGATAAATTTTACTTTAGCCTCGGTCCCAGAGGTCCTTCTTTTATAGCACAGTTTTATCCATTAAAATTATGACTTCCAATATTCTGTTGTATTTTATGGCTTCCATGAGATATTTATGACCCTTACTGTTTAAGTGGACATTTCTAGAGATTTACTGCAGAAATAATTCAGGCAAATAGCTCAGAAAAGATACTGCCAGTAGCTTACAGTTTAGTTTGGTGTTGTTAAAAGGCACAGAAAAGAGTGTGCATATTTAAGTATGGATTCTTAATGTGTAATACTGAAACACCACTTAATACATATTCAAAAAGCCTTATCCTTATGGACTAGTTCTAGACAAAATCTGAACACTGAGTTTTAATCTTTCAAGTTCCCTCTTTTCCCAAAGTTGTTCATATTCTTTGTATTTCCGCAAATTGCGAGAGATGAAAGAAAAGGCCAATTAAGAATAATTCATAAAGTCAGACAAATTAGAGTCAGCAGAGCCAAAATAGCATATGCAGTCCATCCCCTTGCTAATGCAACATTACTCGGTAGCACATTTTCAGTGCTTATACTGCTATTGTTCTAAATGTCCCACAGAATTAAGTATATTCCTTGTATGTTGTGAAGAGCTCACAGAGTTTATTAGAAAATCCCTTTTTCACTCTTTCTTTATTCTTCTTTATATCACAACTGGTTTCAGATAATTTGAAAAGCTAAATATACATCTTATAACATCTGCATAGAGAAGTAATTTCCCTGAGATTTATTTTGTCATAGAAATCCAGAACTCTGCATTAAGCTTTAGATATAAAGCAGGTGACTGCAAATGGTTGCAGTTTCCCAAGTCATTGGTTATCAGAAAAGCTGAAAGAAAAGACATTTTCTATAAAGCAGTTGTTTCTTATAAGTTGTATTTCACCAGTGAGCTTTGCTGCCTGTCACAGATGCAATACTCAACTAGATGAGGCTAGAAGTGTCGCTGCTCTTTATGGAGTAATTAAATCAGTTGTTTATCAATGGATTTAGTGGACACAGAGAAAAGCCAAACAAGAGGAGTCTGAGAGGAGTATGTGACAGAATAGCTCTTAGCTCATACATAAAATCTAGTTTATAAGTCTAAGAAACACGCACCAGGTAAAATCCTAGTCACACCAAAGTCAGGCCCTTATGAGAAAATTTGTGGTTATTGTGTAGTCTCAGCTGGTTTTTGAGGTTCCAGGGGGACCCACAAGTTGTCTGGAAGAAATGTACTTCCACAGGCCTTGTGAGGGGGGAGATACGAGAAGTGTTTCTCTTTTCCTAGCTGCTTAGTTTTGTCCTAATTGGGCTAATGCTATGGGTGGCCAGGGCCCCAAAACACAGAGCTCAGGTTGCAGTTTGACAGAGCCACTGGAGGCTTAACCTGTTGCGAAGAGAAAGTTGAGCTCTGTCTGTTTGGTCCTTTTAGGACTAGAATTGGTCATCTGTTTTATACTGTAGAAAGTCTCAGGATTAGAAAAGTAGCCTCCATGGCTTACAGTGTGTCTCTGTGAGAAGTGACTGATGGTGTTGGACAATTCTGTAATACAAATATTTCCCAGGTTTTTTTTTTTCTGTTTGGGGTGAGTATGAAGCATTTTACAGCACTGCAGCACAGGAGCAGAAAGCACTCTTGTTAGTGTGCCAGCTTCCATGTTTCCAGTATGTGCCTGTTTTACATCCATCAATGTCCTGGTCCCTTAGTGAAGCTGCTCTATTGGGTAGCTGAGAGGAAGGTCTCCAAGTGCCAATTTGGGAATGGCACACCAGGTGGATACAGATGCTGGGCTCAACAGGTCACAGGACAGCAAAAGATATTTCGTAAAGTACCTCACTCCCACGGATTTTTAGTGAAAATCAAAACAACAGACTTATCCAGACATGTAAGTTTGAAACACATACTTTGTATTAGGAATTAGATTTCTAAACCAAAATTTGACACATTATTACTGTTCAAAATATGGAAGTCGCTACAGCATCAATAACTTTTACTCATCAAGTTAATGTAATTCAAGACAAAAGATCAAATCCCTGCCTGAAGCTGATTCTTCAGTAGATTTTACAACATAATATTTCCCCAATGAATCAACTTGTATGTGTAAAAGGTAAGAATATGGCCCTCACAAATGCTTAAAGGACCTGATTCCAAGAAGGTTTATCTGTTTGCAGGAGCAAATTCATAAGACAACAAGGTTTAACTGTTAGTTAAAGGTAGCCTGTCCTCTTCTGTCTGGGAGAGAGATAAATGTGTCTGTGGGAAGATACCCTGACTGCATGTTGCATCAGCTCCACCTACTAAATGGCTCACTGGTCCTAGCATCTCTGTCTCTGTCAAGGAACCACAGCTAACAGCAGAGCTGTTACAGAAAAAGTAGAAGTTTAAATTAAAATAACGTGATTTAAATCTGACATGGGTCTTGGACTGACCTTTACACATCGCAAATTTTATTCTTCAAGTTTCTTTCCTTCCCTCCCACCCCCAAATATGCTCCATTTCCCTTCACTGTTCTCTGCTGCTGAACTCATTCTATAGAGTTTTGTAACAGAACTGAAAAAAACAAGAAACAGACATGCTATTGTATGTTCAAGCTCATACAGGACTCTAAAACTAACCTTTGTTCTGGTAAATCTCATGCAGCATTGACTGCTTTGCTGGTTACTTCATTCATCATGGGGAAAATGCATTTTACTGACTACCAAGTACAAGAGCCAAACAGTGGCTCTGTCAGTACTACATGGTAACCATTACCTTTGTAATTGCATAGTGACTGATGTACAGTATGATGTAATGACAGGTTAAATAAATGCATACTAATTTGTCCTGCTAAAAGAAAGGAATGCCAGCACATTAACACAATTGCAAGTTATTTTATATGATTATACATGAAGCAAAGATATACATTTATTGTAAAAGTCATGAGGAGCTGCTATGTTTCAACTTCTAAAAATTCTTTTTCACCTTTAAAATGCTGAGAGATGTATAATCTCTCTGTGCCCTTGTTAATAGCGTTTGCAGAAGAAACTTTTCAAAATGTGCTAGAAATTTTGGATTTCCCTTGTTATAAGAGCTCAAATGGGTTCTTTTTGGTAAAACGTTCCATTAGAGATTTTCATTTACTTATTGAAAGCTCAGTAACCAAATATGTTTTGTTAACTACCTAAAACAATGCAGTCCTGAATTTTGGGTAGTATAGAATATCAAAACAGTGTGAGGTCAGCTATTTATAAAAAAGCCCCAAATCCTCACGCAGTTAAAAAAAAGATTTTTGACTAGAGATATAGATGTGAAAAGTGTCAGCAAGACATAACTGGGAAGTGAGGAATTAATCCAGATAAAGTTTCACAAATGAAGAAATAGAAGTAATGTTAACGGCGCAAAGTGAAACAAAACAAATCAAAACAAAAAAATAATTGGGAGTAAAACTTGGAGGTTTTCAGTTTTGTACAGAGAGCCCTAACTCAGTGAACCCAAACAAAGAGTTTGAGAGTGCTGTTCCCCTGAGCCAGAATGACCAAGCTGTCACAAAACAGATTTTCCTTCAGTTTGGGTGTTCCAGTTAGTTAGTTTTCATCCCAGTTCATCAAAATCCCACATTTCCCAGTTCACAACTTTTAGGTAGGAGTGCCTCTACTGCCCTGCCAAAACGGCAGGAAAGGACAGGGTTACAGTTGTTCTTGCTTTGGATTTGGCAGGTCCAGAGAAAAAGTAGGAAATTGAGCAATTTGGAAACTTGTGTGCCAGAAAAACTCATCTAAAATATTTTAGATCCTTTCGCCCACACAATCTCTTACCTCTTTCCCACATCCAAATTCACTTTCCAAAACCTCTTCTCTCTAAAACTGATGTGTCTTTCCTCCTGTTCTCCACATTACATCTCTCCTTAGTGTTTTAATGTTTCACACTCTTACAATAAGATGTCTTCTTTTACTTTGAAAAAACTTGGTTCTGCAATTCACAGATCTTTCATGCTTCCAGCAAGCTCTTGGGCAAATAATAGTTTATGGAGCAAAAAGATTAGTTTTTCCCTATCTGAGAAAATTCAGAGTCATCTAAAGTTGTAATTTAGCTTTTTTGTGTTCTATATGCAAAACTGCTGTGGAAAAGTACTTCCTTGTAAATGCAGGGATCTCTGAGAGAGTTTCCTCTGTTGGCGATAATAATGTCAATAGCAATTTTCTAATACAGCAAAAAAAGGAAAGGGAATGACAACATAATTAAAAAACCCATATGATAGCCTGGAAAGTAAGGTTTTCACTAGATACAATACATACATGCATGGACAGAATGGTTCAGGCCTTGACAATGGTTGGAAGTCTTTCCTCTCTGGTTGGAAGTCAGCAATGTCCCCATTTTGGTGGAAGTGGTGCCTAAACTGAGAAGTTATATCCCTCTTCTAGCCTTATCTTATGATAGACATAGACTTCATCATTTCAGGCTGGCTACGTGCAAAGGGAAGAGACTAAATGGGACTTTATGCTGTATTAAGGAATAAGAGTCATAGAAGAAATGCAAAAGCATTCCGGCTGTGTTTGTTTCCTGCGTGGCAAGATGCCAAACATGATGGAGCTAAATACTCTAGAAGGTGCCAAAATGCTCCTGCTGCACAGAGAGGCTTGTGGCATGGGCTCATCTAACTAGATCCACAGGAAAAGTTGGGTGAAAGCAGCATCCATCAGGGTGGTCTGTGAAGGGGAGTTTGAGTGGGACCAGCCTTCTGGCATCATCTCTGCTGCTTCTACTATCCAGAAAAACAGGCTTCACACACAGGGGTAAGAAGTAACACTGACTATGACAAACACAAAGTGAGAAGGTGTGAGGGAACAGACAGAGACCAGGAGCTAGAGAACCAAGGAGAAGCAGCAGCTCAAGTAAGATAATGGGTATCATGTCATTGTCCTGTGGTTTCTTTCTCAATTTCTTAAAATTAGAAAATTACTGTGCCCTGTCGTGCCAGGCACAGTGATATTTTTTGCACATCTTTATGAAGACACATGAACCTTGGGAATCTTGTCCATCCTTTCAGCTATTTTGGACTAAAACACAACTGAAGCAGTGAAATTGTGTAGCGATATCTGGAGAATATAGCTCCTTTCTAATTCAGAATACAAAGCAAGGTTATGTTCTTCCATATAAGGAACCAGTTCCTCTTTCTTTGCAAACAAAGAGTAGGTGTTAGAAGTTGTGAGAAACTCAGAGAATTTCGCTTTAAGTTACAGAAGAGCAGTGTGATGTGAACAATCTTCAAATTATATCTTCAGAACTGGTTGCACAGTACCTTCTATACAGTGGCTGGATGTGGGAATTATTGCTGTATCATTGCAACATAAATACATAATCAGCCTGCCCTTCAAGCTGGGAGTTCAGTTTAGTGAAATTATACAGTTACCAAGGAGGAAAAATTGCCTAGCTTGACACAGGATCTTAGTGAATTCTAATAACTGTGTAAAGTTGCATAATTGCATCCAGTTATTTGGCAATACTTTTTTTCTCTAATTTCTGCTTACTGCCATGTAATTATGATATAATTACATGGTTATTTCACCTTATAGAAGCTTTAAGCAGAGGAATAACCCTTAGACAAAGTCAATATAGCTTTCCTAAAGCTTGATGCTATGCAGGACTAGGGAACAACAATGTGCAACATGCCAGGTTTCTAAACTGCCTTTGAGTCTAATCTGGGAAAGTCAGTCTCGTTCTGCAAATTTAACTTCCTTAAAAGTATTGATCTCCATATACAGATTTAAGCACAAAGTGGTCCATTTCCAACTAACTGCTCAGAGATTGCATGTGCTGCTGGTGCTGCAAGGTGCTTATGGCTTCAGGAATGAGTATGTTGGGTTCAGGAGCACAGTTCTTTTGAACCACTTTTCTTTTGTCTGCAAGGAATTGTAACAAGTCTTTTTGTTATGCATGGGCTGGGACAGGGCAGCAGTGGAATTTGGGGGCCCCTCCCTGTCCCTGGACTAGATAAGGCACAGACAGCTGCATGCCACGCTGTCTCCCACTGTCTGCCAGCGATGGGAGGGCTTTCCTTCTACAGAGCTGGGAGGTAATTCAACCTCCATGCCAGATCGGGCTTGGGCCAGGGCCGAGCAGTGGTGGCATGTTGTGTTAAATTACACTTGCATTTTTTTTGTTATACAGTATGAGCTACTGTTTGGGGAGATTGAAGTAAGACTACTCAGCAGACTTTACTCTGACACGTTGGGGCAGCCTGGAGCTGAAGATGTTTTTGGCCAAAGGGCAAAGTGTTTTCTGCCGGGTCTCACACATTCACCCTATCACCCCTTCCACACATACCAGTTATGTGAAACAGATAGCTGGAGGCCAAAATACCCTTCCAGCACAATAATCTTTCCACAGGCAACAATTGCCCTTGTTACTTCAACCTCTTGTCTTGGAAGAGCTAGGGCTATCAAATGTTATTTTTCAAATGCTGCAGATCTAGCACTGAAAAAATCCAGAGTACATTGAAACCTGTGCACGTTGACCTGGCACATGGGTGCTGCAGCACTCCAGACTACCAATTGCTTGTGACCTAAGTAAAAATTAACGGGCATAAACAAATACTGAACGGAGTATAAGAAGGCAAAGTTAGGCCGTCCCAGTTGCATTTGTGGAAAAACAGTGCAAACACTTGAGAACTGCAAAATGTGAATTTTATGTGCCTCTTCAGGAAGGCTCAGTTGATTACCTAAGACAAATTATTTGAGAAAATTGAACTGGAATGAACACAGACAAAGAATTTTCTGGCGAAGTCATCATTTGGGGCAGTGCTTTCCAACAGTGACCATCTGATCACTGACTCTTCAAGGACAGAACCTCACCTCAGCTTTTTTTCCACAGTGTAAACTTTCAGGATTTGAAAAAAAAAGACATAATTGTCTCTAGGCTTCATAATTTGATGGAAAGAGTGAACTCATAGATGTTAATAGCTACTAAAATGCTGGATCTGGAGTGTTCAGTGCTATATGACATCCAACAGGAAAGATATACACGTATCTCTTTCTATCGGATGTGAAGGCCAAAACATAAGTACGTTCTAATGAATAGCAGACAACTTCAATCAATTCATAGTAACTCTTATGGTAACACTCAGTTTTATTTTAGTGAAAGTTGCTGCCTGTTTTAATTTTCTCTAAATCATGTATGTGCATATTTTGGATTAATATAATTTGTAAAGGATTGAAAGCCTAATTGCCATTATTAAGCATTAAGGCAGCTGAGCTGGCTTTCAAGCTCTGCATATCTCCAGGCAATCACATTTGAAAATTAATCCAGCAAATAGTAGTTTTAAAAATGAGTGATTTTAAAATAAACATTTTGAAAAGTACTGTTTTCTCAATTCACTGTTCTGTCATTTTAGAAGTGGTAAACGTACCAGTTTAGCTATGCAGCTCTTCTTGGCAACATCTCAAATTGTCTTCAGGTACGTCTATGCAACTCCCCTTGATTGCAGAAAAATCTGTGTATGCATATTGGTATTTTTTTTCATCTGAAATAAATGCTTCTGCATTAAATGTCTTCACAAAACATAGTTTCCTCTTCTCTTCCGTGTTACAATTTCTTTTTGGCCTTGAAGTATGCTAATGGTAAAAAGTATTGAAGCAGAAAGCACAATCAATCCTATGTAAAAATAGAATCAACCTGGCAAATTTACAAGTAATGCAGCTTTGTTATTTAGAAAAAATTTGGTGGAACCAAATTCTCACTTGTAAATTACATCTACAGAGGGCAGAGGTAAAAATGGAAAAGGAGGCAAATGACGACTGTAAGAAGATCACAGTAGAATAGGAAGACACTTGAAAGCCATACCACAGAAGATATTGTCATGATGTCAACAAGAGATAAGCCTTGTCATTGAAGGAAACAAGTCCTTTCTTAGCTGCATGTAGTGCCCTCAGCTTTCAGCACTGAGCAATGTCCTGTAATCTTGCAGGTTTCTTTGAGATGATGGTCAATTGCTTTTGCTTTCTTGGACAGACCATAGGTATAAACACTTCCCTTGTGATTCACAAGTATTAGAGCGAGTGGGAATGTCAAGCTAAGTCAAGGGAATTCTGTTCCCTGGCATTGACATTTTTTTTTTTCGCTAATATTATATTTCATTGAGATATGACTTTTCAAATCAGGAAATATGTAAAAAGTGAATGTATTAACTATGTCCAGCAGAATAACATTTGGAATTGATGTGGCCAAGACACTTGTTAAAATGTGTGTTTTGCCTTCTAGATTCACTAAGACTATCAAAAAGTCCATTAGAAACAAGAAACAAGATGGTAGGATTGACTTTTCATTTTCTGAGCTCTGAAGACTTGGAAATAAAAGCAATATATGATAAAACATTGTTCTCAAGATAACCATAGTTCACAGGAGTAATTTAAATTTACAGTCTGTACGTTGTTATCTTGCTACAGTCTCCAGATACATATTTTATATGTTAAGAGGGTATTTCAGTGCAGCTCACTTTTTCTTCCGACATTCTGAACATTAAAACAAAGGGGAATTAATCTCCATTTTTCTAGCAGCAGCAGAGCTGATGTGAATAGCTTAGGACTGCACCAAGAACGGCCACCAAAATTGAAAGAAGAGAGAAGAACATGCAGAGATCAGTGTAATCTATTGATTGTAACTGACTGGTTACAGCTGTACAGAATCATAAAGGAAAGTAATTTTATTAGATGTCATCATTTTGCTGTGATCTTCACTTCAGACTGAAATGCGTCTGTTCAGTCCCAAAGTGATTGTGTCTCATTTTAATCACTCATGCAGTTGCAATTGACAGCACGAAGTTCTCTGTATTTTCTTTTGTATGTTAAAGAAATTCTTTTCTACTTTCTGGTTTTCTCTTTCACATACTACCCTTTTATCAGACTTTGCTAAAAGCCATTGGAATTGAGTGACTCCACCACTGCTACACCTCTGCTTCTTCCTCCTGCTACATTAAATCAAAGTGCATAAGACAGTATAGCAATTTGCTCCCAGGACTGTGATCAGTGTTGCCCTGGAGTGTAGATGAGTTGAGCATGACAGCTAGAAGGACAAAGCATGAGGTGGGATAAAGTCATATGCTGCATAAGAGTCCAAAAGGAGCTGTAAAAATGTGGTCACTTAAAAGTGCAAATCTGGTTTATTTTTCAAGCATTAAAACCAGACATTGCCTTTGGCAGTAGTTTGGAGAAATGTGCCTTTGTAAATTTCCTGGCTGAACTAAGGAATTAGTCAACATTACTTAAAGACTTGAAGCTATGGCCTAAATAGTAATCATCACACTTGGAATTGATGCTTTTCTCCGCAGGAAGCAGATGTAACAGAAAATATGAAAGTGATAAAAAGTTTTGGTTTTCACCAGTCCTGAAAGTCTTTTGGGGATGTTGTTTTATTTTCTTTTTTCACGATCATGTCATTCACTGTTGAGAGCTCTACTAAAATTATTTGTCCAAATACAGATGGACAAAACTAGCTGGTGACCGAAGAATATTTTGGTGCCGTTGGCATGGCAGAAAGCCATTGAGATTAAATGGTGATCTATAAAGGATACTCTATAATCCCAAAGAGATTTACATCGGTGAAAGCAATAAAGCACATTGACATTTTTATTAATATTGATGACTGGCATTTAGAATATTTAGCAGTGATGAGTGAGTGGCTATCCAAGTCAGAAGTGAAATTCAGAACCATTCAAAATCTCCTCCGAGTCAAAAATTTACTTCAGTTCCTTTGTAATGAAGGAATTACATAATGAAGGATAATCTGGAATTCATGGCTTGCCTGGCGATCAGCTGCCTTGAAGGAGGGAAATGAATCGGCCTCTTTCTATGATGCAGTGCTTTCTCCCATTATGTATGGTCTGTCCTGTGACACTTAGTTTCAGACAGTTCTTCATCCTGATATTAATCTTCTCAAATCTATACCATAACTCAAACAGATGTCTCAGGAGCCTTATCCAGAAATTCTGGAGGAAAAGAAAACAAAGAAAGAAGAAAAAACTTGATTTGTGACAGGAATCTCCTGATCCTTATAATTCTTCACTTTAGAAGGTTTAAGATAAGCAAATCATATATGATTTCAATTTAAACATGTAAAAATCTTAAATAGTCTCACAGCAAGGATTAAGGAATTAATGAAATTCAAGAAGAAAACAAATATATTAGAAGATTTAAATAGCATCCAGTTTTGTGAAAAGCAGTCAACAAAAGAAGTATGATGGACACTCCTCTGGAAGTTTCTGAAGACATTTTCCTCTTATACCGAAATGAAAACCAAATCTTCTGGAAAGTGAGTTATATCAAAACTTCTGCTTTCAGGGCAAAAAGGTTTATCTATCTGTTTGATGTGCAAGATCAAACTCAAGACTTTCCAGTGTCCGATTCAGAGTAGATTTTTCAGGTGAACTCCATCTAAGTACAGGCAGAAAACAATGTCTGGCATCCTGGTACCTAAACACTAAAAACCAAGTAGAGAGGGATAGAGAAAGAGAGTGGGATTTACTCAACCTACTTTAGACACCTACAAGGTAGATGTCTTCATGTGAACTTGTGGCTCTCTTTATAATCAGAAGTGCTTTCAGACTGAAAGTAATACAGGGGTTTCTGGGATGCAATTCACTTACCATAATTAGGTGTCTGTCACGATGTTCAACTCTTTAAAAGTCAGCTGATGCTGAGACTCCAGTGTTCATTTTCAATATGTGGTTATGTATCTGAAACCTGGATTTATTTCAAGTCCTTTCCTAAACTAGTTTATGCTCAAAAAGGAGTGAAATCTTCCTCAGATAAGACCTCATTCCCCAACAGGTACAGAGAAGTTCACCACTTCAGTTTAATTGTGTCTTCCTCAGCCTTTGAAAGCATGTAAATAATTAGTTCAGAGGGAGACATCTGTTAAGTGAATATCTAAATTTAGGTCAGGTATATAAGATCCAAAGCTTCTCCTTCAAATCTCTATAAGAAAAAAATATCTTCCGTGAACATTTTATTGAAGCCAATACTACTCCAAACAAGGCACTGATGAAAGAGCAAAGTTTCATCAAAGCTTCAACTTCATGAATATTTTCCAAATAGATTGCTTTGAAAAGGTGTAATTCTGTGAGTTGAAAAAACTCATCTGTGTCTTCCCCTCACACAAACAAGAAATGCTGTTTGTTGAAACACAACATAAAGTAGTAGTATCACCGGGCAAAAGTATAACTTGTTGAGGAGTGGGGGGAAAGCAGCCATGCTGTTACCTCTAGCATTTTACCCATCCTTATGAAAACACTTATGTGAGGGCTGCCTGGCTCTCAGGTTGGGAAAGAGATCAGGCCAGTGCAAAGAGTGGTTGAAACAAATGCACCATACAGTCTTGCAGAAAATGTCTACTTTGCTGCTGCTTACCTACTTCCTCTTCAGTCACGAAGAAAATAAGAGACAGAACATATTACACCTGCTATTTTATTGCATTTGCAAGTGTTATGTTTTCTGTTTGGTAATAATGTCTGTTACTGTTTATTTTTAAATTCCTCTGCCAAGCTGACATCATGCTCTGCACATTACAAGAAAAAGTACTGTAGGGATTTTTGTTTTTTTCTTATTTTCCAGAGAAAGTAGTGTTGCAACTACTCTTTGTGAATGGTACCAGGAAGCCACCAATATGATCTCCACTCGAAATCTCAGGCCCTATAGTACTATATTTTCATGTGTATTCTACCAAACCTCCAAGTTTCTGTGATTCAACCTCAGGTAATGAATAAAATTTGAGGTTTTTAGCTCATAACTTATTCTCCTACCCAACTGCTGCCTTCAGTTGCCCTGGTCTGCTCCCTCTAGTCCAAGTACTTCCTCCTTCCCCTGGCTCTCCACAGTGTTGTCCTGCTTTTTCTCTTTCCCCTCAGTTTGCTTTATCAGCTTTCTCTTCATTCCAAAACTTGACACCGAAGTTACTATGTTGGTGGTTGATTTCCATTTTAATGTGGACTTGAAAACAGTCTGACTGTTATTTATATTAAGGAATGTGAAAGAATGAAGAATGAGAGACTCCATATATTAAATTTTTTTCTGTAATTTGTTTTCTTGTTGGTCCTGAGCACTACAAATTCTTCTTTAGGTTGGTCCTCATGACTTCTCTAGGAAAGGAGGCATTCTCCCTATTTGTTTATCTACATCAACCCATGTGTTGTGGTTCAAGAGTTAACAAATTGAGAGGGGAGGGACAGGTGGTAACTGTAGGACCCTGAGGGATCAGAGGGCAGCTGATAATCCCGCCTCTTCCCTGCCACACTGTAAAAAAGACAGGAAGTTCCTGTTAAACTCTTCTTTTCTTTCATGCTCGTCTGTGCTGTTGCTGGGCTCGCACCTCAGCGTGGCCGGGCCTGTCTCCATGTGCTCTTCACAATCCATCCCCATTCGTGAGCTGGTTTTCTGTATGCTTGTATATCCCTCTGCCCTTCATATTCCTTTTCCCTGTTTATCTCTGTTACTTATTAAATTTTGTTTGTAGTCTTAACTTCCAGTTTTGTGTGAGGCACTTTCTTCCTCATTTGCCTTTTTTGCTCCCTTGGGAGGGAAGAGGGAGGGAGAGAGAAGGCTGATAGGAATCCTGCTCTGTGGGGCTTGCCCTGAGAGTTAAAGGGAGGCACCATGATCTGCTGGAATTATTCTGAGATTATAATAAAGTCCTTAGGAGTCTGTGCTCCACCTTGTGTGAGCTCAGTTCAAGTAGATTTTATTCACATGATACACCAACATGTAAACAAAAAAGTCAAATTCCTGAGGCACCTGAAAGGAAAAACAGGGCCAGTGATAGAAACAGCATCTCAGACTTGTTTTCATCCTTCACTGTTAGGATGTTTTCAATGTTGAGAAAACAGGAAGTAAAAAACTTCAGGATTCTATAGAAATTTGACAGTACCTGCTTCTCCCAGTCCACTCTGAGATCATTTGTCTTCTGTTGTTTTTCAGAGAAGTGACTGTAATAGACACAGACCAAGGGAAAAAAAAATCTCCTCCCAGTTTCAATGTCTGTGTTTTATCACTTTAAGAAAGGCTTTAGAAAGAAACTTAATAGATTGGAACAATCAACCAGATCTTGGAATCAGTTCCACAGTCAGTGAGACCCTGTGCAGATCTGAGAGGCTGGGGAGGGAACCTCTAATGATCTGGCTGCAGACCAGGATCGAAAGACATTTACCTTTTATTTCACGTGACATAAAGCTAATGCAATGTTTTAGAGAGGGTGTTGAATGAAAACATTGGCTCCGTGCCTCATTTGAGCATACAGAGAATCAGAATCTAAACTCAGAATTAAACTCTGAAATTTACGGCTGTTTTTTATTGGCGTGCTGGAGACAACAAAAATCCCAGCTATAAACCACTGAGAATTGGAGGAGAGTTATCTTCCAGATCAAGACCTTGACTCTGCATCTTGCATGTAATTCAAATTTGCTTGCTCATTTCCCATGAGAGTCATCTTTGACTTGGTCTGTACTGGTAAATTGAAGGTGCTTGGATAGTTCTCTGGCACAGAGCCAATCCACATGTGAGAGTCTGTGTCCACAATACTAATGGCTCTTGCCCTGCAGAACAGGATGGCTGCATCCCAAACTGTCCGCTTGAAGTGATGCTTGGTCCACTGTGGGGATACTTGCACAGGCCACCTTTGGAAAACGGCCTGGATAACCACACCTGCTAAGATAAGCATGTGGCTGTAAACAGCATGTGTGGCTTGAATATACAAAATCACCCCAAACCAAATTATGTTAAAGAGGAAGATGACCGCAAACCAGAGTAAACAGTAATCAAGGAATTACAAAGAGACTGTTGAAACAAAAAAGGAATCAACTTGAAATAGAAAAGAGGGATCCAAATTTGTAATGGGAGCAGAGGTCTTTTCAATACTGTCCTGCATGACATCCTGGTCTCCAAGCTGGTAAAACATGGGTTTGATGGATGGACCACTCGATGGATAAAGAATTGGCTTGACAGCTGCACTCAAAGAGTGGCTGTCAGTGAGTCCATGTCCAAGTGGAGACCAGTGACAAGTGGAGTCCCTCAAGGATCAGTACTGGGACCGGTCTTGTTTAACATCTTCGTTGACGACACGGACAATGGCATTTAGTGCACCTTCAGCAAGTTTGACAACGACACCAGGCTGTGTGGTGTGGCTGACACTCTGGAGGGAAGGGAAGCCATCCAGAGGGTCCTTGACAGGCTGGAGAGGTGGGCCCCTGCCAGCCTCCTGAGATTCAACAAGACCAAACGCAAGGTCCTGCATCTGGGTTGGGGCAATCCCAAGCACCGATATAGTCTAGGCAGCGACTGGCTTGAGAGCAGCCCTGAAGAAAAGGACTTGGGGGTGCTGGTGGTCGAGAAGCTCAACGCGAGCCATCAGTGCACGCTTGCAACCCAGAAAGCCAACCGTATCCTGGGCTGCATCAAGAGAAGTGTGGCCAGCAGATCGAGGGAGGTGATTCTCCCCTCTACTCCACTCTCATGAGACCCCACCTGGAGTACTGCATCCAGTTCTGGAGTCTCTATTACAAGAAAGATATGGATGTGCTGGAAAACGTCCAGAGAAGGGCCATGAGGATGATCAGAGGGCTGGAGCACCACTCTTAGGAAGACAGGCTGAGAGAGTCGGGATTACTCAGTCTGGAGAAGAGAAGGCTGTGAGGAGACCCTATTGTGGCCTTCCAGTATCTGAAGGGAGCCTACAAGAAAGCTGGTGAGGGACTTTTTAGGATGTTGGGTAGTGATAGGACTAGGGGGAATGGATTCAAACTAGAGGAGGGTAGATTTAGATTGGACGTTAGGAAGACGTTCTTCACCCTGAGGGTGGTGAGACACTGGAACAGATTGCCCATAGAGGTGGTGGGAGCCCCATGGCTGGAAGTTTTTAAGGCCAGGTTGGATGGGGCTCTGGGCAACCTGGTATTGTGGGAGGTGTCCCTGCCCATGGCAGTTGGGTTGGAACTCGGTGATCTTTAAGGTCCCTTCCAACTCTGATGATTCCATGATTCTATGATCTTGATAACAGCAGTAGTCAAAATCTGGTATGCTACCTCCAGTGACACCCTGCAGCACCCTGACCTTGGGCAGGCCAGGCACAGCTTGGTCCTCATGGAGCAGCCAGCTCTTGGCAAGTGAGAGCACACCCTGACTGCGTGTCCCAACATGCTGGGGCATCGTCAGGTTTCAGGGAGCAGCAGGAGTAGATGGAGAACTGTGATTTATCTGTTGTATTACTGATACTAATCCCTAATGGGTACTTCATTGACTGGTGGTTAATTACTATGATAAACAACAGATCACTGCAATCCTGATTTAACTGAAACTCTGTGAACTCAGTGATTTTCCCCTGTGCCAGAATGTGCTAGCCCTTGACCTCTGTGTGATTATGGTCTGCAGGAGTTCTAGGTTGATCAAGTAAAACAGGGCCAGGGCCTAGTCTAACACTTTGTAGAGTACAGACAATCAAACTGCAGTGCCCAGAAACACTTACTAGTCTTACTTAATTTACCAGTATAGATGTAGCCTAGATTTTCCTCATGAGAGGGCCAGCATCCTATCTGCAACATGTGCTTCATCTGCTTCTTTGGAGATTACCTCTTACTAAATGCCAGGAAATAAGCAGTGTCCATAAGAGTAACATAAGAACTTGTGCAAATGTAAGAAAATCTGGAGCACCTTTTTATTTAAGTGAAATGTAGCTATTGTTGTGGAAATTAGCACAGCATCAGCTGGTGGGCAACTTGAGTTATGTACACTGGTTCTTCACCTTTCTATTCTCATCAGATCTTTAATGCTTCTTTGTTTACGTATTTTCACAGTGAAATTGTTAAGTGCAGGCTAGTTTGGACCTAATACAGGTATGATGGTAGCCAGAAGTTCACATCTCTAACTCTACAAGGTTTTGGTGTCAGTTCCTGCACAGTCTATGAATGGGAATCCAATCTGACAGTGGTGACGCATTACTCCTTGTCGCAGTTTAGGGTCAGGACAGCCCTAAAACCTATGCTCTCTGTTAACCCCCCTCCCTCCCCAAAGGGAAAGAGAAAAGGAATAATGAAGAGAGACTTAACGATTAGAAAATGAAACTAGAACAGCTTTAACAAAAATAGAAAAAATAATAAAAATAAAATGGAATATATACTAATACATACAAGACCAGTATCAAACCCAAACCCCCCTGATTGTAAGTACATCACCATCACCACTGATGTCGTGGAGCAGGCACGGGGAAAGTCCCAGACAGGGCCCAGCAGGAGGCGGGAACTGTGTCCAGGAGCTGGATTCTGGTAGTGGATTCAGGAACACTGATCAGGATCAAAGACAGAACAAACAGAATCCTCCTTGGATTCCAGCCGTTGAAGGAATGAGGAATAATCTGAGCAAGGGCCCAGAGCAAGAGTCCCCGAGCTGAGAGCGACCGAACAAGGGTCGCCAGCAGCCAAATATGGTGTCTATGGGATGGAATACCATGTTGAGCAGTTTAAGGGCACCTGACTGTCTGCTCCTCCCTGCAAGTGAGGCTTTTACTTTCTGCACCCCCCAACATGGTGCACAGGATCTATCAGTGGCCTTGATCTGCACACCAGTCCCTGGTACTAACTCTAAACATGGAGCGTTATCACTGCTAGAAGCAGCCACTGCCTGAGAAAACAGGCTGCTAATTTCAGAAAGTGTCATTAGTTAAAGGAACTGAGCTGAAAAGTAATATCACTGAACAGAGTTGTTCTCTTTTAACTCAAACCAGGACACCTGTGTAATACTGGTAATAGCAAGTTGCTCTTGTGGAGAGCCAGTTCATCTTTCTTTGGCATCTAATTCAGTGTATAGTGAATTGATAGTAGAAATCACCTGACTCTGCTACTGAGGGAGGAGGTAGCATCTTGGAGAGCCCCGAGAAGACCAGGTACTCAGTTTGAATGTCAGACCAGGCAGGTAGGGTCTTCCTTTGGAGACTGTGGACATGCCTTTTCTCCACTGGGCAAGCAGTGGTGCTTGACTAGCTGCCTGAAACCTGGTACAAGTTTGCTGCAGGCAGCCTGGATCTCAGCTGATGATTCCTTTGGGCCTGATCTAACACCTACTAAAGAAGTTGGAAATTATCCCACTTGTTCCATTGAGTTTCACAGGCTTTTTTTACATCTGCCTGTCTCCCTTTCTTCTCTCTTGTGATTAATATAGAGTGTACAATAGAAGAAAACATTTAAATGCAAATATTCTCACATGAAGGCCAGTATTTTCTGGTTTTTGGAGGTGGGCAAAGGCAGCAAGGTGCCTTTTCATACTACTTTGGTGACCATTGATTGCTCTTCAGACATATCTATGGAGTACAGGGCTGTTCAGAAACCCCCAGGCTGGCTCTGAAGGAAATATTTGTACTAATAATGGACTAGTATTTGTGGTTGCTTTAATTACATGTGATTTAGAGTAACAGTCATAAAGCGTAGAACAACAGTCATAAAAAAGTAGCACAACATTTTAAATCTGGCTATTCTCAGAAGAGACTCAATGCAATCTAGGGAAGGAAGGTAGAATAAAAACCATACCTTGCATATACTTTATTGCTCTTCTATGGCATATAAGACTACATACAGTAAGATTCTTCTATTGTTCAGGAAAATTAAAAAAGAAAACTTAGATTCTAAAAATCCTGACATATTAACTAATGTTAAAAATATTAGTGCTGAGGTGAAATCACCTCACTTGTTTTCAGTGATTGTATTGTTAAGTCTGTTTTGTCTATAGCCCGACCCAATTTTTTTCCACTCACTCCTTTTATAAATTCAAGCCTAGCTCTACGAGGGGATCTAGGCATGACATCATCACACATAACTTGCTGACTGCTTCCAGATCCTTGAGGCAGCTACTCACCTCATGGCCACTGAGGAGCACAGCTTCCATTTAAATTAACAAGAATTAGGCTCCTAAACATCTTTCTAATGCATGCATTTAAGTGCCACTGGTGAGCCTGCCATAATTTGCAGAGGAGGGGTGCCAGTCAGACAATACGCCATGACAATAAAGTCACGGCTAATTCTTGAAGTGATATCGTCTTCAAAAGATAATAGTTAACAAATGTTTTGGGCTGTATCTGGAAAGTAGTTGAACACTTCCTCACATTGTGAATGGAGGAGTTAGAGCTTCAGCTGGGATTCACAACCAGCCACTAAGTAACTGGGGACATGCCTACACCAATCATTTGGAAATACTGACATCCTCTCTCTTCAACAGGCTAGGCACTCATCTTCAGCATATGTGGGTCTGAATTTAATAAACCAAGTCTTCTTTTTAAACCAAGGTATCAAAATCACCTCATTTAGCAATAAGTGGTTGTCTCACTCTTTTTGTTTAAATTATGGCCAGCAGTGGTGGCACTCGGGTTTCCTGTTATGCATTAGTCTGCACAACAATCTCTACTCTCTGGACTACTCTTGTATTTTAGGAAATGATCATCTGTTGAAAAATGCTTGAGAAGTCCAGACCAAAGTGAACAGGATCCAGTTTGCCCCTCCAGCTGCATTTTTTTTCCCACCATGCAACACAGTCAGACTTGTCTCTCTGGACCGTAACTCCAACACTATTACTTGTTGCAGTGGCTCATCTGTAACTATAGGGCAGTACTGCCTTAAAAATGAGATATAAATTCTATGGGTTTAGAAATCTCTGGAGAGACTAGAGTCCAGGTTTCCCATTCATGGGTGAGTACTCCAACCAGTAGACTCATAAGCGAAAGGTTGTAGCATCTATTTTTTTTCAAGAGGAAGATTGGTAGTGGTGACTAACTTTCAGGGAAAAACAGAGGCATCCTGCATCAATGTCAGCAGTAAGGCTTTGGAGAAGTGTAGGTGTCTGAACTTGACTTTAAGTAGCATTTAAACTTTCTGGATCTTTTTTTTTCCCCCAGACCTTACAACCTTTTATGGACTAGTTTGGAGTTGTATGTGCATAAACTGCTGTCACTGGGATCATACACCCATATTCAAGGAATTTTAGTGTCCAGGTTTGGAACGTTGCACATCTTGCCTTAAATTGCACAGGAAGCTCTGTGGAAAGGGCCAGGAACTGAATATGGAGCTCCACAGGTCCTGTAGAGTTACTTAACTACTGACTTGTTCTGGCTTCTTCCTCAGTTGAAGAAAAGTAGACCGTACTTATTTATTACAATTTAAAATTCCGTAGCATTGTCTTTCCTAGATTCCTGGGTTTATGGGTTGTTGGCACAGTAGTCATTTGGATCATCTATTAATTCTACTTTCAGAAAAAGAAAGAGATGACTCTAAGCGTCTGGAAAATTCTATCTGATTTGAGTTCAGAGATCCATCTCCTAAATATTTGACTTGGCAAAGCTTAGGAAACATTGTCATCTTCAGCTTAGAACCACTGTTCCCCCCAAAACCTTGGAAAATTGTATAGTACAATCCCATCAAAACAGGACTTTTCCTCCTCCTCCAAGTCGTGATTCTCCTTCTAAGAGTTTAGCTGCCTGTGATCCCAGGCTTAGTTTTGATATAGTCCAGCTGTGCAACCTTAACACAAACTTTACAAAAAATGTTAAGTTATGAGAAAGAACTGTGAGAAAGTACATAGACTAGAATGAGCCAAATTAAAAGGTAAAATTGGAGGCAGAGGTAACAACTGAAGGATTCAAGGCAAAAATCACTGACAAGAAGAGTTATAAAAGCTCACGGGGGAAGACCGTGAACTGGAAGATAACAACACAGGGACACCAAGAACCAGTTTGCTACCAGGAGCAGCAGCAAAGGCTGATGCTTTCCACCTGACAGATGCCTGTTTGGCCAACAAAGTCCTACTGGGTGTCTTCTTGGGGATGGTGAGCATGCTAATGCCTAGCCTAGTACCTAATGCTAATGCTTTGTTCCTTACATCCTAGGTGTCTAGTGTGTGCACTATCCAATACATAACTGTCTTGTGGTTTTGGTGGGGTTTTTTGGGCATACCCTATTTGCAGGGTTTGTCACTTCATACACGGTGAAAGCTGCCTGAATAAAGAGAGCTAGGGGACAGAATAACAACCTGTAAAAACATGGCTCTGTGCTGCTATTACCTAACACAGCATAATATAGTATTACTCAGGGTACAATTAAATCATTAAGTGCATTTTTATATTGCATGTTTCCTTCCCAGGATGTGCTAGTTGTAATGGGTTGGAAAACTACAGCTGCATAGCTGCAGACACATGCCAGTCTAACTCTGTAACACAAAGAACGGGGAGTATCCTAGAGGAGTTCAGTGTTTGAAAAGAAAAACATTGAAACCAACACAGCTCTCTCACATGCAAATCCTACACAGACTTAGCAGAGGAAAGAGGTTATTGAGACATATTCTAACTTTACTTTTGGGTAGTGAAGAACAGAAGATTAAGAAATAATACTGCTAGTGCAATGTGTGATTGCAAATACCCCTAACACTGGCAATCAAAATATCTCATGTGATGTTTAAGCATCAGCTTCCACATTACTACCTGAAGAAGAGTAGTGGTACTTAAGGTCTGCATGAGGTGTCTCAGCACTTCTCAAGTCTGGGCATACAACCTAGGAAGGAAAAATCCTGATATATCAAGAATTGTTGACAGAAGAACGGCAGATTTCAAATTTGGGGGGTGCCTAAAATTAGGAAACAAAACTTTTATCATTATTGTGAAATTTTATTTCATTTTGCTCTAGCGGGTTAGAAACTGCATGAAGCGACTATAGTAGTCTGAATGTTAAATAGTCAACTTGTGATTATTGGCATGTATAAAGTTGTCAAAACGTTCCCTCTCTTGATGTAGTGTTAGCAGCTTCTGGATCTTTGTAAATGTTCTGCCTTCCTCAGCTGTTTATTCCTGTATTTATTTGATAGTACTCCTTTTGAGTATAACTTCAGTTATCTAAAGTAGGAGATGGCAAAGCAGAATATTCTGGAAACTGCATATTAATGTATCATGCCTTTTATTTATAAACTCCAGGCTTCTTCAGATTTTTCTTTTATTCCTGTATAAATGTGAACTTTTCAACTTGGATAGTCTTGCACAGCATTAAAAAAAAGTACAAAAATTGCCAGTAGAAACATATATCTTAAAGTCATTCATGTTCTGACATATAAAGTCCACAGTTATTTTATAACGGTTACTTTATATTGCTCCCTTTCTTTTCTTCCTTTCTTTTTTTCTTTCTTTTTTTATTTTTTCTTTCTTTTTTTTTTTTTTTCCTTTCTACATTCAACTGATTATGTCCATGGAAACTAGCCCTAATTGTAGCTTTACAGGCACAGGCAGGCCATGTTTTCCATCATTGGCACATACTGATGTAACTCACTGGGGAATAGCACAGGACTGAGCTGCTGTTTTCTGTTACATTGCAAATCAGAACGAGGTTGGTATTTGTGATTAATTGGTTTTGCAAGTGATCTACCAATTCCCTGCCAGATTATCATGTGATAAATAAAAACATCATCAAAGATACTAGGCTCAGCACTGATCAAACAGAAAGATAGTCTTTCAAGGAAGATGTTCCTAGGTTTGCTTATACAATAGTGGTCTTCATGACCACAGTTCATTTTACTCATAAAACCCCTGAGAGTTCTTCCTGTAGGTGCAGAGACATATCTCTTTATTCTTGGTGCAGGGCCACAGTGCAGAGTCTCTGACACCTCTAGGCAGGCTGCTATGGGAGATGAACGGACCATACCAGTGGTGCAAGTATGCCTGTCTGCTTTGGTAGATTGCTCTGTGATGTCTGTAAGACTTGGGAAAGTTGAGACACAGCTAACCAGAGAGGGAGTCTGGGAAAGTCTTTTTCACTATCAAGGCACCATTGAGACTTCTAGAGGTGCAGGGGAATGCAGGAGCAGAAACTCTGCAGAGGGTCAGCAGCAGGCAAGGACACTCACCAATCTCTGCTGGTCATGGCTCCCCCCTTGCCGTCCTGGGGACCACTCTTCTTTGCACCGTCAGGTGGGCAGCCTGCCCATGCAGGTCCATCATCCCAGCTGGTGGGGGAGAGAGGGCTCTGAGTGAGCTTCCCTCTCCTGGCTAGCCAGGCAGCTACCTACCACAGAGAGGGATGGTTCAGGCCAGGGGGAAGGTGAGCCAAGCTTCCTGCTTGGGAGCCAGCACTCGCTCCGCAGCTGCTGTGGTTCGGGAGGCTGCCGGCCCCTATGCAGCCGCCTGCCGTACTCGGTGGGAGGGCGAGGGAGATTTCATCTGCAGACGCTGCTGAATATCGGGTGTTAGCGCGCTGAGATGTGGGCGAGCGGGTGATAGCTGGCCTCAGCAAGACCTTGACAACACCATGCAGGCAATGACACTGGGTGGACACCGAGGCCACTCTCTTAATGACTGTTGCTATTTCTTTGCACTTTAACCCCTGTTTTGACTGTTGCTTGGGTTAATCCCTGCTCTTTTCTTTAGAGCCAAAGGTCCTTGGCAGAAGACAATACATGTCTCTTAAGGCGAGGGGCCGTCCCAGCCCTTGTGAGTCAATGTAAGAATTAAATCAGCTGGAGTACAAGGATTCCAGATAGCAGGCTGATGAGTGTGCTCTGCCCAGGCAGATAAGGCAAGCCTTCTGTCAATACAGTTTCGATCCCTGGCCCTTTCCAACTCACTCTTTTTGGGAACAGGTTTTTAGAGGAGGAAACTGAAGTGGAAAACTTTTATTGCGAGGCTCTCTGTTGTGCTTTTCCATAGCCTTTATAGTACGAAAAAAGATACTGTTTTGATTATTACTGTTACGTCTTTAATGTTACGTGTTAATGCACCATGCACTTGTCCTTGGCTGGAGTTTTTGCTGATTTTAAGAAAAACTCACTTTAAAACATCTGAGAGTTAAAAAATAAAAACATTTTTTTTTTCACTTTCATCCTCTGAGCTTTTGAGGCTTCTCTATGTATTCTACAGCAACTCACAAATTGCAAGTACCAAAATGTATGAAGGCGCATTAAAATGTGCTTTCATTTCTGATCTTTTTATTGTGCTGCATCAGATGGTGTTAAACTCACAGTGAATCTGGAAATACAATGTCACAATGTTGGGCACTGGAGGTTAGATGTTAGAAGCCATCAGAGCTCAGGTACATGTGCACTCCTAAGGACGCTACTCATTCAGTCATATTTTAGCAGCCTCCCAGGAGGAAGTTCTGATTTGTTTAACTCTATTAAGCTTAGATAAGAAAGGTAAATAATTTGTCTACCTAATATAAGCCATCCACTCCAAAATAAGTCTAACACTGGCCAATAACCACTCTAACATTTTTGTGGCTTTAGCAGCTTTGGAGACTGTTGAATGGCACAATGGGGAAAAAAAAGAGAGTGAGAGAATGGACGCCTGCTTGTTGCTTTAGCCTATTTGAGATGAATTATTAGGAAGGACAGCCAACACTTGGGCTAAATGCTAACAGATGTGGTGCTGAGTGTGCCATTTAGATGCTGGTGGTTTGCTGTGGAGTGGTAGGAAGTGGCCATAGTGGGTGGCAACAGGAGTTGGCGTCTGGGTGGCAAGTGGCCGAGGGGGTGCAGCCCCAGCTTCCCAGAGAAATCCCATCCAATGGTGGGGCTAGCACCATGTCTAAGGACTCGTTTTAATCTTTTTACCTGATATCTGCTAGGAAACATCTTGTTACCAGGCATGTCTGACAATAGCTCTGGACATGAGGCAGGAGAAAGAGCTCAGGTCTTTTCAGGGCCATGGGCAGCAGTAAAATTGCTCTGCTGGGTGGAAGCTAGTACAGAGCAGCTATCAAAGCCACTGGGGCTGAAGAAAGAGGCCTTCGTCAGCTCATTGGACTCACTCAGGATGTGATGAAGCGATACCTTTGTCATTGACATGTTTAGGAAGGGTTTTTGAAACCTCAGTGATGGGTTTTGGTGTAACATGAGTCTGGTATCCATTAAGTGCAAGTCTGGGATGTGCCGGGCAGCCATATGGTGTGACAAAACAGGCTGGCCACCTCACCTTGCAGACATCTGCCAGTTGTTTTCCAACAAAACTGTTTTGCAGCTTCTTGGTATGTAAATTACAGTGACATAACTGAGTGTTGAAACCTGACAAAGTTGTAGCACACTGGTCGAATGCCTTGCAATGTTCAAAGCTTCAGTTAAAGAGACAAAAATATTTTCAATGCAAAAACTGATATCGCGCAGTGTTGTAGAAGGTTAGTCAAGGAGCACAAAAAACCAATAACAAAGGCTTACAAGGAGAGATGTGATTAACTTATGAGCAGACCACAAGCCAGAGTTTTCTCAGAAAAAAAGTCATCACTGCACATATTTGATGGATGAAGGCATTCTTACCACAAGTCAGTTGCATAAAAAGCAGAGTATGGCCTGTTGGCCAAGATACTGTACGTGCCCTCCCACCTGCCTGTCTTGGAAAGGTGTTGGTGTGAATCCTGATTCAAGGAGAGTAATGAAAGGTTTCAACCAATGGCTGACATTTTTACCAGAACCGTGCTCAGAGGACTCACCTTCCTACATGCAAAGAATGTGAGTAGTTTCTGTCATGGATTATCATTGATTTCTTTTTTTTTTTTTTAATGGACAATTCAGTTTAGTAAAGAAAAAAGTGTCACTGAAAAAGAGATTGTCATGACTTCTTCCCAACCTTCACTGGGAGTTGGTTATATTCTGCCCTGTAGTCTTCCTGGGATGAAGTCTCTTCATTAAATAGTTCAATATTAGATATTTGTTCTTAGAATCATAAAATCATTTTAGTATATGTTCTCACCTTCATTTTTAGGATCTGAAAAGCCAGATCATTCATTTTTTTTCTTTGTTTTTGCCCGTTTTGACTGGTCAAACCCATTTTTCTAGGGTCAAACAGTTAATCATTGGAAGGTGGATTTCTCATCCGTCACTCTGGTTTCTTGCTTACAGAATGAGACAGGACAGCACTGTAGCCAAAAGGTTCCTGAAGCCAAAGCAACTACATTTTAAAATGATTGTTCAGAGTTTGTTGAATTTCATAGCTCTTCTTAGGAAAAAACTTTCCAGTGGACTGATGAGAGAAGCCCCGGAGTATCTTGCCTGGGGAAGCTGTGGACAGCTCACAAGCAGCAGTCTGTAGGCGCAAGTTAGATGAACATGTGTCAGGAATGACATAGGCAGTATTACCTCAGGGTTTAAGGGTGGCCTGGAGGTCTCTTGCAGTTTCTCCAGACATCTCAGACTGCCTGATAGAGGATCAGAGTCTCGCTCATCTCACAGGGAAGAGGCTGCATGCCACTATGGCCATATCTCATTAGCCTAATGCTCCACTTGTGTGGAGGTGAACTTACGAACTTTTTATTTTATGGATATTTTAACAGCACTGAACGGAAGGATTTTGGCTTCTCCTTACAATGTGATAGATTTTGCTGAAGAGACCACAAGAATTGGATAGGTAGCCTCTATTTCAAGTCCAAGTTTATACTGCTCTGAAAACATCTGTTTTAGCTTGACTCTTGCAGGTGGGAATGTCATTCCTAGTATTTTTGTGAAGCTGCTAAGATTGAGTTTGAAATAGTTTTAATGTTAGAAACACAAATAAACAATTCGTAGACTTTAATGCAGTATAAGCCACTCTGGTGCCTCCCAGCTAGGTCACTTTCTCAAGGGCACGATTATCAGAGCCATTCCCAGACTGAATTTAATTATGGGACAAAATATAACTGCAAACTCCATCTTTACAGGAACAAAGGCATCAGATTCCACACCATGTCTGTTATGTAGCAATAATGACAGAAAGGTCCAAAAGCTGTCTTCCAAACACTACTCCAAGATTCTGTGCCCTTGATATTGTGTTCACCAACTCAGCTGGATTTTAAGGGTGCTTGCTCTTTCTTATGATCAGTCTTCCATGACTTGGCCAGACCTGAATGTGGGTATCAGTGACTACAGAAAACAAAAAGCGATGCCTCTCTGCGGTCAGCACTCAGGCATAGATTTATCCATGCATATTCAGGAGAGCTGGCCAGGATGGGGAGAACCCTAAAACCTCCTTACCTCAGCAGTGCTGCCTAGGTAGAAACCAGACATTGTGTAATATGATTTGGACAGGCCCTTCCAACAGGCCTGTGTGTTTCAAATACTGATCTTTGTGGTTTTGAATGTCTTATTTAGACCTTCTTCTTTCTCTGTACCAAATTTTCTTAAGCAATCTAGCAAATGTTCATTATTATATCACATGCATCACCTGTAGTTGTAAAATGCTGGTAAAACACTGCAATAGAGACTGAAAAGGCCACAAGACAATGTAATTTAGAATTACAAATGAGTTGAACCGGGATGAGTTTCACATTTAACTGTTTTATCTCACTTCCCTCCTCATGCTGTGAAGTTAATAGAGAGAAACTTGAGTTGCAGAGCTGGTTCCAGACAACATCTCCAAAATTCAGCTAGCTGGAAGCAAGCTTTTGCCTCAGGTCTTGAACAACTGATAGAAATCAGTAGATATGCACTGATTTCAAAACTTCTGCTATTGGCTTATGCCACCTGAACTCTGTCCCATTTTGCACCTTGCCATCCCTCATCACAGTAGGTGGTGAGTGCACAAGGCACACACTGTTCTGTTCCAGTCACCTCCAAAAATGGGCCCAGTTCTTAAGGCAATTATGTGAATTTAGGACATATTTTTGGAATAGAAATTCATTTGTGAGAGAGAAATCATTCAATAAAACGGGTAGGTGGGTGTTTGGATAAAGCTTTTCTTTGTTTGGGAGCAAGGTCCTTATAAGCAAATCTCAGCCTACCAGCCAGGGTCATGACACTCATTCCGTAAAAGCTGCCTAAATATTTTTGACTTCTTCTCGACATTGTTACATTAAGGCTTATGAAACATTAAGATCTTTTCCTTCTTGTTTTTGATGACACGGAAAAGAGAACTGCATTTTTTTGACAACAGCAAAAGACCAGTTAAATGTGATTAATTCTTTCCAATTATTTAAGAATATTAACTGTTACAGTCACTCATCAAAGATTTCCTGTTACTTAAAAATACATTGTATGTGTTGTTTTCTGCCCTTCTGAACAATTAAGCATCTTTCTCTTTTTTCATGTTCGGTGATACTGCCTTGTAACGTGCTCTGTTACTTCTGAGTGAAATAACTGGATTTTAGACATAGCTTGAATGATTTTCTGAAAAATCTCTCATACCATGAAAATATACTACACATAATTACCTTAGATATTTTCAGTTATAAGATCTTATTTTAACTATAAGAGATCATATAGTAAATTAGTCACAGAGCAGAGTACTGAATGCATCATTATTTCCTAAATTTATCTAGGAAAGAATTCTTTTGTCCTGCTAGATTATATGATGCTGCAGGCCATTTTTCCATCTCAAATCAGAATGAAAAGTCAAATACTTTTGTATATGAAGAACTCAAGATGCATTCTGATCACAGTCAAACCATTACTTTTAGTATAAATTCACATTTCAAATGGAAAAGTTGTTAGGGTCCAGAAAATAAAGTTTTATTTAAGGGAATATAAAAAAAAACCCAAATAAAAACAACTGTTGAAAGAATTAAAATCGTAAAAAAACCCACGATACTTTCAAAATTCATGAATGTCTATGTTTTCCTATTGGCTGCTTAGGTTTTAATTGCTGGGCTTTTACCAATTGACTGAAAAGTTTCCTATAAAACATATACTTGATTTCTAGTCTTGCATCTATGCTCTTTCTTCCTATTCCCAGGATTATTCAGTTTCCTGTTTCAATTACAAAATGAATACAATTCTATATTTGCTAGTTCTTTAGCAATAAAAACCCACTTTCCACAGTGATGTTTTGGATGCCCCAGCCACATAACTCACACGATGATCTGGGTTGCTTGCACAAAGCATGGTTGTGCAGGAACTCGTTCATTCAATGCATATGAAAAGCATTTGCCATGAAGAAGAAAGATTTGTAGTTCATTCATGGAGCAGCTGGTTTTAGTCTTTGTTTCCATTATTTGTATTCATGTTAAAAATTCATCTTTTCTGTTGGACTTCCTTTATTTATTTAATTTTTAATCTATTTTATGCATATATGTATTCATCATTTTCCATTTTCCCTGGCACAAGCCCAGTACTCAAAAGGTATCATACTTTTTCTCTAAGCTCATAAGAATTAATGGTTATATTAACTCATATAAATAGAGACAATAATAAAATTATCCTCCCAGAATTCAGCAAAAAGGCCTAACTAAATAAAACATTTTCTGCAAAAATTGCATCTAGCCCACATACCTATCTGCAGCTATCTAATTTCATAAGTCATCTGTTTTTCTAGTAATTTAAGAATTCAGCACAAAAGGAGTTTCTCCCTTCAATGAATACTCTGAGGTAAACATGATATGAAAAGCAAAAAAAAAAGGTAGATCACATTTTTACAGAGCTATAGCCTTGAAAGTGTTGGGCTCTTGTAGAGGAAACTTTATAGCACTACAAAAAAGAATGTTATAATCCTTTGTGGGGCTAACTACACTTATTTCAACAGATCTGCTCCAGGGGTCTGCTTGGCCCACTAGTTATGCTTTCCATGCAGATAGCGTGAATCCTGCAGTTATTCTTGTCATCAATTCAGAACACATTGGCAAAAGATTTCAGCCTTGTGGTAGAAAAGATTGATGCTGAGCTGGAGACCTATTCCAAGAAATTAATGATAGGGTGAAAGGAGCCATTGGATGAGGGGCGATGGTTTTAAACCAGAGAAGGGTAGACTTAGATTGGACATTAGGAAGAAGATCTTTCCTGCGAGGGTGGTGCAACACTGGAATGGGTTGCCGTGGGAGATGGTGGAAGCCTCATCCCTGGAGACATTCAAGGTCAGGCTTGATGAGGCTCTGAGCAACCTGATCTAGTTGAGGATGTCCCTGCTCACTGGAGGCGTTGGAGTAGATGACCTTTGGAGGTTCCTTCCAACTCAGGGCATTCTATGATTCTGTGATTGCTTTTGGGCGAAGTAGTCCTCTCCCAGCAAACAGCAAGGGTCTGGGTCCACAGATGCATTTTTTTTTTCTCTCAGAAAGTGATTATTCACTGGTCTAATCATACTAAATTCAAATCTGATGGAGGCTTTCACTCTAGGATTCAAATTTAGTCTTTTCCTCCTATAGAAGATGCATAGCCAAGCCTAGACAGTCCATATGGAAGCCTCAGTATGTGTCTCTACCTCATCCATGCAGGGGAGCCTGCTGCAGGAGCTGATTGATTTAGGACTTGTTTTAGGACTATTTAAATTATCAATCAGAACCAAATGACTTTTAGTTGATTTATTGGCTACTTGAATCAACAGCTTTACTTACCACCCTGTACTGAAAGATCCAAGTACCTAAACAGTGTGAGTCACACTAGCCCATCAGTTGGCAGGGAAGTGGCAGGGAAGCAGCCAGTAAGAAACATCAAGGAGAGATACTCCCCCAAGTCCCTAGTCCCAATACCGTCAAGGATGAAGATGTGGCTGTTTCCAAATGGGCTCGAAAGCATGGTTTCTTTCCTGGAATCAGATATCTAAAGCACAGAAGTCCTTTCTTCCTAAAATTGAAGGTAAGAAATACTGTTCGTATTTGCAGTAGCCAAGTACTTTGGAGTGCTCACCTGAGAAGTGAGATCAAAATTCTGCCTTTTGGTTGATCTTCAGCCTTGGAGAAGGTAAAACAGATATTCAGCCTCTCAGGCCTTCCACTGTGCTATTTTAATCAGCTAGTATTCTGAGGTGGAGTTTTCCCTGCTTCTCTTGGATTGATGTTGTCCTTTGTGAAAGTAATTGGATATCCTCTAACCCAGGAACCTAAGCCCCACTCAATTCTTACATATAAATGACAGAGTCTGTAATGCAAATAAAAAGCTTACAAAAAAAAGGTGGTTTGCTTATGTTTTAATAAGGTATTTTACTATGGATTAAGAGGCACAAGGTAAGCCAACTGCAAATACTCTCCTGGGAAGTTAAAATCACAAAGTAGGTGACAGAAAGCCACACGAGTGCTATGTTGGGAGTACCACTGTTTTGCACACTGTGGGCCGGAGAAGGTGATGCCCCTTAAAAATGAGTAACTTTTTTTGGCCAAGGAGAGGAGAGTGCTGTATTTCCACCCTGAGAAGATTGAAGTGTTAAATCTCTTTGTTTCAAATGAAGAAAATGGGACAATTATAAGGACACGGCTATGAAGTAATATCTTGTCCTAGAATAAGCAAATAGCAAGTTAGAGAGTTCCTAAATCAGGTATTGCAGTTTGCGTAGCCTTAGTGAATTTCATCCTAGGATACTTAAAGAATTGGCTGCAGCAATCTCAGAAGCATTAACAGCTATACTTCTGAAATAGTGGAGGATACACAAGGTACTGGAAGGATAGAAAATGTCATACTTTTTTTTTTTTTTTTTTAACTTAAGCATCCAGGAAATATTGGAAGTAACGAATGGACATATTTTTGCAGGATGAGTTGAGTAACAAACAGTACAGACTCACCAGGAGCAGAACGATCTAATTTCCCTGCACAGAATTTCAATAAACTTTCTAGTCTCTGCAGTAACAGCAGATACACAAACATATCTTTATTCTACTTTTGACATAGTGCTATGCAGCATGCAGGTGAGCTAGAAAGGCATAGTCTTGACATTATGTGGAAGCTGTTGAGATAAATCTTCCAAGAGATTCATAATTATTCACTCTCCTATGGGAAGAATGAATGAAGAGGAGTTGCATGGCCAGGCTCTGTTCAGTGCTGTTGTAAGTAAGGTGGATGGTGGATAAAGCAGAGTTACTGCATTTGTAGATGAGCTGATAGTTAGAAAGACCATACACATGCTGGAGGCAGGAGTAAAATTCAAAAGAATATAGACTAACTGGAGAAATAGTCTAAAACAGGATTATTCCATGTACAGTAAGTACAAGTACAAGTTTCTACAGTTAGGTGGAAAAATAAGTTCATAGTGAGGAACAATCGACCAGACAGCAGATCTACAGGGGGGAAAAAAAAGAAGTTATGATGAATTGGAAGCAGAACATGTGGAAAAAATGTTAATGTCGTACTGAGAGATACAAACTTGAGTGGAGCCTAGAAGTAATGTGATAAAATCCTTCATTTTTATTCAGGTTTGAAAAGCCTTTACGAACTCTACAGTTTTGCTCCAGGGAGGATGTAGACCTACAGGAGAGGGTCCAGAAAGCAGCAGCTTGAATGTCCTGAAAACAATGTCTTTTTTCACTTCCTGAATGGAAGAAGGTGCTTCCAAGATCCATGACAGAGCTGTAAGTGTGGAGAGGTTCCAGAGCCTCTTAAACTTGGGGTCTTTAGACAAATATCTGCTGGGAATGATGCAGTTTGTATAATTTGTTTCTGACATGGAGTAGAACAGTAGGATATGCGATCTTTTGAGGTCCCTTGAAGCAGTCCTTGAGATTTCACCATGATTTTATGATTAACCTTATTCCATTAACATCAAGATCTATGTAACAGAGAGGCCAGTGGGGCTGCATCCTGGCTTGACCACACTGCTGCATGTTAATTATTCCTAAAAACAAGAATAGAGTAGGAACTCTGAATTCTGCTGGTGCTGTGACTCATTTTGCTGAAGAAGCTAGCAGAAGTACAAGCACCTATGTATCTGTGTTTCTCCAGTGGAGGAGATGCAGGTACACAGACAGCTAATCAATTAGCTTGTCAGGCCCTGTAGACCAAACAAGATTGGTTCTGGAGCATATTGTTCAAACTTACAGGAATGACAGCAAACTAAAATATCAGCTGATTTTAATAGCACAGCTCAGTGATCTGAAGAATGTACCCTAACTGGTAGAGGTGAATATCCATTTCAGCCATGTGCAGTCTGCAAAGTTCATCGTGAACTTACGGAAGTTCATCACTTCCAGAAACAATCAGCAAGGATAGATGTATATGGAAAGCCATTTATGAAGATTACACAAATCCATCAAACAGAACCTGGAGTTTAAAAGTATTTGTTTGGTGTTCAGGATGGGTGAAGAGATGTTGGATGTATAGGACTGGAGAAAGGCGCTGAGGGAAATGCACAAAGAAGGAGGGATATTTTACAGTCACCAGTTTAACAGTATTTGACAGGACTATTAGAAGAAATAATCTATCTTTCTATATATTATAAGTGTGTGTGTGGTGGTGTTTTTAGCTTGTTAACCATGTATAAAATCCAATAATATACTTGACTGAAAAAATAGTATTTATCTGAAGATGTAAGAAATGGAAAATCCACAACTTCTTTTATAATTTTCTTTAATGGTTTAATATTCTCAGGTCTGGGGAGGGAAAACACAAAACCCTTTCAAATCAACCAAAAAAACAGCTTCCTTTCCCCAAGTCTGCATTATTTCAGTTGAATTTTTGTGGATTTAATTTTCAGGTTCTCCTTTATTTTCTCAGTAGATTAAAGACCTCTCGAGTGACCGGCTTTATTCTTTTCCTTTATTTTTAAAATTTTTTTTCCCCTCAAAGTGTTGATAAATTCTTCTGTTCCCTTCTTTGATAAGTAAATAGACAAATTTTTATTGCCAAAACCTAATCCAAATACTTCTGATGGGTCTTTTTTGTACTGTCTCCGAATTTGTGATACCCTCTCAAAACTACACTTACCAGAAGTGGATATGATGCTGTAGTCTCTTTCTCCCAGTGCTGAATGCAAAAGTTAATTTACCTCTCAACTCCTGTCCACTGATCACCAATTTATTCAGCCATGAATTGCAGAGAGATGAAACGACCTCTTACATCATGAGTCTATTTTCCCACTATCTGTATTGCCTAACCATTTATAAGAGCTAGAACTGTTGCACTGGGTCCAGCCAAAAATCCATGAAGGCCGCTGCCACATCTCTGACAGTAGTTAGTCACAGAGACTTAAAAAAAAACATAATAAGCTTTTTTCCTAGTATGTTTCACAGTTTTCAGCAGTTTGCGGTTTAAAGATCTCTCAAATATAAAGCTGCACCTTTTTGCTTAATTCTTGGTAGTTTGTTTGTTTTTTTCCCGTAAATTTATCTCATCTGATACTTGCTTGTCCTTGGACTGTGAAAAACAGTGAATAATTATTCACCATTCAACTTCTCCATACTGTTCATGACATTTTATTTCTCTATTATATAAATCCCTTTAGGTATCTCTTTCTCAAAATGGGTACTCCTAGTCTGTCTCACTCTATAGAAGTTATTGCTTGATTTTGCATATCACTGTAATTTTTGACATATTTTTTCTCTTTCTACTCTTTTATTTTGGAAATGAGGGAAATGAGCTGCACATAGGATTCAAGATGCAAGCTCTGTTTTCCATTTGTTTCACCTAGTAAGAGTATTCTGTGAAAGGACTCACCACCAAGACTCAGTTATCTAAATTAAGTATTTAAACTGACTGCCCAGACATCCAGGACTGTTGAGTACCTGCGTAGTGCAAACTGTGGCTTGCTCTTTTGAATATCTGAACCCTGCTGTGGACATTGAGCACTTTGGAACTAACCTTTATAATATACATATATCCTGGAAACAGCATGTTTGCCTGACCAGCAACAGAATGAAAAAAATTCCTCTAACTCACATTTTTTAATGCTGAGGTTAAATGTGCAGTCACGAGTAGGCAGGAAGAAGGTGTGCAAACTCTTTGCAACTGTATTATTTCATAATTTTTATGAGCAGTAGGGATTATTTTTTTTAAAGAACATTATACATTATAAAAACATCTGATTTTTTGAAACATTTCCTGGCATAGGCTTCAGCAATATTTCGTCTTTTTTTCTTATGTTTTAGAGGTTTTTAGAGAGTTGGTTTTTTTCACAAACAATTTCTTGGGGAAATGATGACTGATTATACCTAACTTAGGCTACATTTATATTGGCCTCTGGAAAAATCTGTTTATCTTTTACAATAAGAATGGGAATGTTGAACTGCTTTAGTAATGCTGAGGTATTCCCTTGTAACAGATCAGGGCATAGTTCTAGTTCTTCTTAAACAGAAGGCTTTTTATTGGTACAACCCTTACTTGCCACGGATCATAACTTCACTGAAAGGCGCGAATGAAAAAAAAAAAGAACAAATAATGAAACAAAATTCATGAATTCTAGTACACCTGCCTCTTGTACTGGAAAAATCCCATGGAAAAGTAATAGTATTGTTCTCTTCTATTGTCAATCTGTCCCCTTTCATAAGCTCTTCACTTTTTTTCTCAACATAATTAGAAAAGGAGAGCTAATGTCCTGGGAATTTGTACGCTTCATTTGCTAACACCTGGTGTACCTCTTCCTCTCTCTTACTTTTTCTCCCAGGAAATATATATACCAGATTATATAACACAGAAAAGGCAAGAAAGTCCACACAACTGTTTCTTTCTACAGAAACACAGTAATGTGGTGTTATTGCATTAAGAAATGCAGTCCTTCTTCGTCCTTCATGGGAGTCCTTCAAATACGAAATAAACAATTGGTGATTGAAGTAAATGGCAATGTTGAGGTTTTTTGGCCTACAAATGGTAACTAGGAAACTGCATTGAAGGGATTTCAGATCCCGAAGCAGTAGAAGAAGGTGGAGGTTGCCAACAGCATTCAGATTAATAAATAGCAAGTCTCTTTGGTGAGCTCTACCAAAGCTTTCTTGTAGCAAGAAAACTTCTCACCCTAAGGATGAAAAATGAAAGATTGTCATTATTCCTAGAACTGCTTAGAGAAGGTTTTGCATACCTTGGTTTCTGCACTAGAAATCATTATTGCCAACTTTAGTAGTGCTCCACTGGCAAAAAGAGATGATGTCAGAGAGAATCTGCCTTAATATTTTGCTACTTAAATACACAAGAACTTGTTATCAAAAGCAGAGCACTGCACAGTGTTAGCTGAAGACATGTGCTTTATCTAACTGCAATTTAAAGCCTACAGCACAGACCAGTGAAGATAAAGCCTGTATTATCTGGTGGATATCTTAAAATTGCACTTTGTCCCTATTGCAGTGAAATATCTGTCTGAATGAAGGTCCTACTAAATCATACAATCATCTAATTCTGAGAGCTGTGTTTGAATTTCTCTTCAAAAACAGTAATATTTAAATAAAAGAGAGTTTTCCTATCAGGGCACAAGACACAGTGTCATAGGTGCTGCCCAGAAAAATGAATGCTGTCTTGGGAATCAGGAGACAGGAGTTGTGGCTTCAGCTGTGCTTTTGGATTGCTCATACAATCTGGGAAAGTGATTACACTGCCTTATTTAAAAAAAAATAAGAATAATTGCTGATCTCTACAGCTGTAAACCTGAAGTCATCTTAGTATCTATCTTCTCACTTTCAATGGCTGCAGATGTCCCCCTGTAATCACACTCTTTGTGCTGGCCTGTCATCCCTCTTCTTGAGCTGCAGTGATGTCAGAGGAGATGTCTGTGGCCTTAAACCTGACGGCTTTTGCCTGGCATCATCTCAGAGCATGCTGATGCCATGCATTCTTCTCATCCCACACCTGCTGTGGCTTTGCTTGCATCCTCAGTCAGCTGCCTTAAAATCTAACATTGCAAAGTACTGTAGAAAAAGTAGGTCTATGTTGTCATCATGGTCAACAGCACCTTTGGTAAAGAAGGTATCTGAACACTAGGTCTCAGAGCACGTGCCAAAGATATTTTTCGGAAAAACCCATGTGCAAGAACTCGGAGCTGCTCCCTCTGAAGCCACTGGCACAGCTCCCGAGAGCCCAGCTGACCCATGGTGGCCAGAAGCCTTCTGGGAGCCAGTTGTGGGAAGCGGAGGGATCCTGAGGCTTTAGATCAGCCCCAGGTAAAGACATTACTGGCTTTAATTTTGCCAAGCCTGGAGAAAAGTGAGATCTGGCACTAAGAAGGTGCTAGGAAAATGGATCAATTTTCACACATCCTGAAATAGGCTGAACAAGGGTAGTAACATAAGGGTGTAGCTGCAACCCTTGGGTGTGTTGTCTTTTGTTATGCTGGAGAAGAAAAGTGAATGAAAATTGTCTATCCATGGATTTGCCTTATAAAATCTCAATTCCCTCCTCGTCCTAGATATTGTTCAGTGAAATGGTGTGGGATGGGATGGAGATAAAGCAGAAAAACACATTATGTTACTTGCATGAAGTGATATATTCTGTGTTGATTAAAAAGAAACTATTGGATTCACAATTTCAATTTATCTGAGTCCCAGGAAATCAGTTTTGCATAACATCTCACTTACTGCCTCTTGCCTAAAGAAAGATTGAAATCTCCTTGCACCATCTTAGTGAACCTGAACTGAGGAAATCTGTAAATATGCAGAGTGAAAAGTAGACCAAAACCTTTCAGCAAAATTGGAAGAAGTTTTTCTTGCTGTGCTGGTGCTGTGTAACTTGCATCTCGACATAAACTTTTCACTGCTATAGTAAAATTGTAATGCTTTTTTTTCCCCAATATAATTTAGTTCTGCTATTGATTTTTTGAAAAAAGAAAAAAACAACAAAACTCAAACAACCAAAAAATCCCCAAAACGCTAACACCACAGATAAACCCCAAACAAAACAAACAAACAAACCACCAAAAAACCAGCTGATTTTCTCAAATGTTTTATTCAACTGTGATTGTGACCAGAAAAGGGTATTGGCAATTGCAGCATATTTTACTAAACTATTAATTTTTCTTATGTCCTGTACAAAACAGCAGTGTGACAGAGGTTGTGGTTTCTTCTCAGTGTTACTTTTTCTTTTCACAAGGTGGACACCGAATCTTTGGCTTATTTTTACACCATGCTTATTTTCAACTGTTTCAGATACTGAGGCAGTTAGAGCAAAGAAAGAGGTACTGGATGGATGTGTTAGTGTTACTACTTAGTGTCTAACTCAGGTTCAGCTATGCGAGGAGTTTATGGAGACTCAAATGACCTATGAGCATAGCAGAAGGGTGGAGAGAAAGAATGAGTAAGCCATGATGGTTAACATTTTCCAGAATGACGAGCCATACCTGTGGAACCCATTTTTGGGTGGAGGTTGACAGTTCAGTCCTCTGTTTGCTCAGGTAGAAGTGTCTTTATTTCTTATTCAGAAGAAATTACATTAAAAGAGGAGAAACTAACAAGGCTGGCAAGGTAGCTGACTGTGGAATGAGAGGTTTGCTCTTACAAGGGTGCCTCCTCACTCCTAAATATTTATGATTTTAATTTTAGGGATTTAGGAATAAACACCTTACTGAAGCCAATTTTACCCTGGGCTTCACTGATGCAGCAAATTCGCCCTAATCCTCCTATAGACCAGGGAAATGCACCCTGGGCACGCACCAAAGCAATTATACTGTTGTGACAATACTACAATGCAGTAGCGCTCTGGCCCTTAGCAAGGGCTGATGTCTGAGCAAGTGCCACATGGCAGTCGTTCAGGGAGCCACTGCGTCATGGAAGCTACATCAGAGTCAGTGTAGAGGCACAGAAGGACATGATATGTAAAAGCCTTGTGTTCCTTTTGAGGGCCCCAGAGTCACCCTCCTCACAGCTTTGGCCAAATCCAGAGCCCTCTCCACAGCAGCTGATAGCAGCGCTGGGTATTTCTCATAGCAAACATCTCAGCAGGTTCTGGCTGGGATCAGAAGGATCCCTTCTCCCCCTGAATAGAATTAGTCAACCTAAATGTCACTTTTTGTATTGCTTCTCAGAATCTAACTTTGCATAGCACAAAGAAATTGGCAATGTTATCTAGTGCTACTGCAGTGCACCTTACATTCAGCGTTGCAAAACAGGCTTGCTGGTCTGTGGCTATTTGCTTTTGTCAGTGCTCCTGACTCAAGAAGTGGAAACAAGCTCACAGATTACTAGCAATAAATAATACTTCAGATGTTGTTAGTCCCATCTTCTGTTGGACATCAACAGAGGCAGTTGATGAGTGTAGCTATAATATATCTTTACTCTCAAAGGAAGAAAAAAAAAAAAAAAGCTGGCTCTTGTTCAAAAAGGGAGAAAAAAGTAGTCACATAAGTGATTTGTTTTACTAAAAGACTTTCATGAAATGTTCCCCCTTCAAATTAATCTCACTGAAATCTTAAAAATCAGAGGGGTATTAGGTTAGCAAGCAGAAGCATTTGCTGTGAACTTCATCTCCTCTCACTACAACTCAAGCCACAAAACATCTCCAGGCAAGCAGTTTTGTATTCTTAAGAAGTTTATAACATGGGTGAAATGACTGAGTGTAATTTTTTTCAGAGAGAGAGAGAGCAAGAGAGGGGAGAGAGTGCAGAGTGGGTGAGAACATGACATAGAGAGGAAGAAGGGAAAAGAGAGAGAAGGGAAAAGAGAGAGAAGGGAAAAGAGAGAGAAGGGAAAAGAGAGAGAAGGGAAAAGAGAGAGAAGGGAAAAGAGAGAGAAGGGAAAAGAGAGAGAAGGGAAAAGAGAGAGAAGGGAAAAGAGTGAGAAGGGAAAAGAGAGAGAAGAGAGAGAAGAGAAAAAAGAGGAAAAAGAGAAAAAAGAGAAAAAAAAGAGAAAAAAAGAGATAGAAAAGAGAGAAAAGAGAGAAAAGAAAAGAGAGAAAAGAAAAGAGAGAAAAGAAAAGAGAGAAAAGAGAGAAAAGAGAGAAGATATTGCAGTTGCAACCAATCCAGAGACATTGAAGCAACAAAATGGAGTAAGAACTGCAGAAGAGTTCTGTCAGAACCTGAGCATGCTGCTGGAAAACCTCTGGTGAAAATGCCCACATTCCTTCACGGAGAAAGAAAGGATGCTGGTTAGGATTGGCAACCCATACCAGCCAAGCGGCTGGTCATATTTTAAGTGGCCATTATTTATTTATTAAATAAACCAATTAAATGTCTCACTTCAGTGAATAGCCATAAGAAACATTTAATTTAACATACAGCGTGATACTTCAACAATACGAACCCTGGTCCAGATAATCAATCAGCCAACATAGACATACTGTCCAGGTAGGAGCAAGGGACAAAGAAATACCTCCATCTACCAGCCATTTTCTCCCCAGATGCCTGGGATATTTGATAGGTCTTATCAGCATTCCAGGTTATGAATTCCAAGCTAACTCAAAAATCAGATTTTCACATTACAAATGTCTTACCTGCAGTTCCTTTGTTTTTCCCTTCCTGTAAGTCTGGGTCAGAGAGTGGCAGAGGGTGAAAAAAAAAGATGGAAGAATCTTCATGACAATTCTTAGATTAGAAAAGAAAACTATTACACTGAAGGAAGTTGCTACTCTTCCGCATTTAGAGTAGAAATAAGGCACAGGAAAAATCTCAAACTTATTGGGCTACCCAGAGAGTAGCAAACTTAATACTTTCCTTCAAATGCTTCCTGGCTTCTTTCCTGGATAGACATGTCACAAGGCAGCAGATTGAGACTCTAAAAAACCCTTCCACTTTGCCTTCATGGTCAGCAGCTGATAACCAGCCAGATCCAATCTGACTGAAATTGCAGCAGAGACAATCTGAAGGGTAACGTTACAGAGTTGCTTTACCTAGGAAAGCCCAGCTATTTGAGCGTGCAGAACTTCTTGTTGCCGCTGAAGTGTAGCCACAGGGAAGCATCTCTCATCCTACAGAGTAGGAGTTTCCAGCAGAAACAAAAGCAAGTCTTTAACACCAGGAGACAAACGTATATTTATTCCATCATGCCCAGAAGCAGAATTTCAGGTATAAGAGTTGCTCTCTTTGCCTTCTCCTATGCTCTTAACGGCTGCCAGGTGCATATCCCATGCCTAGCTTTGAGACAGCTCTACTGGCCCTCCATACTGGAGCAAGTGTCATCCAAAGGCTGGATTTTTCCCGAGTACTGAGTCCTGGCTTGCATCTGCTCTCACTGAAGTCATGGGCATCATTGCCCTCCATTGAGAAGAGGTGGACAAAAGGATAGAAGCACCTGAAAACCCCATTTAGAATCAGCTTCTTACCTAGATTTAGACATCATTTTAAACATGTTCAGTCCATCTCTGTTGTTGAGAGGTATGTTTTTCTTCTCTTCCTCACATTTTCTTAACTTTTCTAACAGCTATTGTCTGCATTAGGTGGAAAAAAATGACAAATATTTCTGAAATATTCATTACTCTCCTCTCCTTTTATTGATTTGAACTATGAAAAACGGGGTCATGAATTTTATTGAAAGAATGGAGATCATCATCATGGTCTCTGTATTTTATATATAATAGAGTATTATAGTAGCATATAGTACAGTATATGCTATGTAGTCCATCATGACACTGTAGTTTAGCTAGTATATGGTATATACTATAACATTATATAGACTGTATATATGTACTATACATATACATGCATGTACATGTATGGCATATATTTAGATAGAGAATACAACAGTGCCTATTATATATACCATATATAATAGAGTATATGTGATTAAAATGTGGCACAAAAATGTCACAGTATTAATGTGCTCAGTATTCACATACAAGTTGCTCTGTGATGAACAATGAATGAGGCTGGCTGGGTTTACGCAGAGTGTCTTTCTGTGCACTTTCGCCCCAGTAACCTGAGATTACCTATGACTTCATACTTCTGCAATATATGCAGTTTTCTTCCATGTCACCTATTTTCCCATGCCTCTCTGTCTACTGGATTTTGGCTAGAGAAGCTGGAGTATAAGCTGTGTCAGTTCCAATGCTGACTGACCAGCCAATGCATGTGTCCCGACCAACCAGCTGGCAGACCAAACCAAGTAGATAATTACTAGTCTCACACTGCAGCTTTTTGTTTAGTACTTAAACTGAGCTAACCTCCATTACCATTCCACTGACACCACAAGGTTTGTGGAAATGTAATTTTGTTTGAATCTTCTGTCAAATTTGGTTGGAGTTAACCAATAAATGGCGGGAGCAATGACAGATATACACAAAATGGAGAGAAGGACTGAATGCATATGACCCACTTCCTTAGGAAACAATGAAGGGATTAATATTCTTCAGTGTTTCAGAGTTATGTGTCTAGTCTAAACTACTTGTCTTGGTCTCTTCTACACTCAGTGAAGAAGACAGGCATATCCAGCAGGCATTCGACTCCGTTTAGGATACACAGAGAAGTATTTATATTTATATTATATTTTTAGTGTTATATAGCATATGGACAGCTATTGATTCAGGAAGGCTGTCTGCTGATTTATCCCACTCATTAGTTGAAGCAGAAGCTGTGCTCTTCAGTGACCTGAGCAGCTAGCCCCTGGGAAGCAGTACACTCCTGAAGAGGAACTAAAGCCAGATCAATCTGTCATTGTGTAGTTACACCCATACCTGTGTTTCTACAGACACATCCTCTTCTTATAGTCTGAATTTTATTCAGAAAAAAAATAACAACAATGCTATACAAGATATTTCATCCCTGGCAAAGTTACCAGTGACCAGACTGTTGCTGGGTATACAGAAGACCCAGACAAGTGGGTTTTCTGCCTTTAGTGTAAACTTGGAACAGGTCCAGTGTATGCTGTATGTGCTAGGCTTATTGCTCAGGCACAGACGAACCACTTGGGCAGCCCTACTCACCTGCCCATGGAGATGCACTACAGATATGTGGAGAGGACAAGTGTAACTGGTCTGACACAGTCTGGGCATATCAGGGTTTCTGTGTGTGCGTCACGTTTCTCTGTCTAGGGAATCTCAAGGGAAACCCTTGTTATAGTTAGAAGTGGTATTAGAAAACATTAACGAGTATTTTTCAAACAGCAATTTCAAAATGTGCGAAGTCTCATCGAAATAAAGTAACACAGAACAGAGAATGGCATAGGTGTGGAGTATGAAAGAATGACTGGGTTTGCAAATATATATACCTAAGCAAAGGCTGATTAGAAGAGTGCTGTAAGGTTCAGCAGGAAAGGGTGAAGTTTACAGACACAATCAGATCACACAGGGTTTACCATTTTCAATACCAAAATCACAACCAGTCACAGCTAGTTTCTATTAATATAGAGTTCTGAAAGATATAGTTTTGGTGTCATTTGCTTCTGCGTCTTGAAATCTTATATTTTGATTCTTGCTTTCAGTTACCATCTAGAAGAAACTCTTTGTTGATTGATGATCTGATGAACTATTCCCATGCCTTGGGCCCACGTCAGCCCCTAAATTCCTGCAGTTGCTCTTTAGTACAAGCAAAAAGTATAAGCATGTCTGTTCTCTCCATCATTGCTAGACTCTCCACAGAGCAATGCTGTACTCCTTCAACTCCCTCAGAACCTCACCTTTGGTGGTAGCACCTGCAGTCTTCAGTGCAAGTGGACTAAAAAGGCTTGCAGTTATATTGACCACAAGCATTTTGCTGCCCTTTATAATCTTTCCAGATGTATATTGCATTAATCTATTGCCTCTATCTGCAGACTACAAGATCCTTATAGCAGGAACAGCCTTTATTGTTCCTTAAAATGTTGTGTCCTGTAATTAGCATGATGGTTGTATTGTGCTGCAATCCTTGAGTGTAGCTACAAGGAAACGCCTCAAAATACAGGTTTAGCTCTAGAGAACTCAGTTAGCCTGGGGACTCTCAGAAGAAGATAAACAAACTCTAACCAAGTCTACTCCACCCATGACAAAGCAGGTTAGCAGCTGCTGCTGAGAGAAAGGTGACAGCCTTTCCCAGCAACCATATTCTCTGTTCCTCTCAACTGTGGTCTCCTCATGTACCAGAAGCAGCAAGTTCAGCTCTTGTGGAGTCTGAAAGATGTGGTTCATCACCACATCTGTCTTTTCTTCTTACCTCACTTTATTTTCCCTGGCAGAAGTTGCCTTGTCCTTGGCAAAGAGAAACAGTGTTCTTGCTGTGCTGCCTGAGGAGCCTTGAACTGGCACCATCTTTACATATAGAAACATCTATGAATTAATTACCAACTTTGAGGCTGCTCAGTTCCTGTTCAGTCATTCAACTTCAATGTATTTTAGTTCATCTTAGGTAGGGGGTGACTATTCAGCAAAGGTGGTGACTAAATGCCTGTCTTTCTCAGTTCCCTCCAAAGCACACATGGAATAGAACTGTCGACATATATAATGCTGTATTTGTTAGAGGTAGAAAAATAGCAGGCTATCCGTACAACCGTGTCTAATTCTTTGGTCAAGCTGTATTAATTCTATACACAATTATTTTTCTATGCATGAATCAAAACAGAGGGATTTTTCCTTGCTATCAATAAAGGACAATGCCTTATTTATGCAGGTGCAAAGTGCTCAGTATGTGTGGACCCTGTGCTAGGTGAATGCAGACTCTTACTTGGAAGCCATTTGAAAAATACCACTGATTTGTTTTGATTTTTTTGCCAGCAAGGACTGGTCATGGGGTCAACATATGGGACTGATTTAGGGCATTATTCAAGCGAGCACCCTTTGCCACTGCTTTCTTGCTCTCCCTCCAAACCAGCAGCTAAATATTTCAACTGTCAAAGCATCAGTCATTTTGATAGAACATACACCCAGATCCACAGTTTGTGAGTTACACCTTCATGATTTATCCACACTAGTTGCTTCTCTGTTCCCTGAAATCTTCCCCATGTTGTTATATAAAAAGTATGAAAATACATGTAGCATACAAAATGCGAGTATGCATTTGTCTGCTTGCTTTTGTATATTTGTGCTGGTGGTGGGAAGTGTAGTACTACGGATGATCTCATGTTGCAAAATTCATCTCTGCGTATAAATTTTGCTAATGCTCTGGAGTATTCAGATCAGTTTTCTGGCAAGGTCAGAGGCTGGGATTAAAATGTTCTAAATTGTTAAAATGGATGTGATTTAAAAATGCCTCCTCCCTTCTAGCAGTTTGTAAAATATTCCCCAAATGCTGGAGAAAAGGCAGAAGCAGGAATGTAAATTTTCAGTGATTATATAACCTGTTGCTCACTAGAGCCACAGTAAAGTCCTCCTCCTGAATACTGAGCCCTTCAGCAGAAATATCATCTGGAAGGAATCTGCCCTTTCTGGAGATCTCATGCTGCTTTGTGCTTACGGCAGAGGAAAAAATTATTGGACAAATTGCAGGTCACAGCAAAATCCATGGAAGAGAGTAATAAAGATTTAATTCAGGTACTTCCCACAAAAAACTAATAGTTATATAATAGCAGCATCTTTCTTGAAAAGTGATGATGAGTAACAGTAAGAAACCCAAGGAGAAATTGAAGAGAAATCTGCTACTGTCCCCACTGTGGGGTGAAACTTGGCTAAATTTTCGAAGAAAACTAAGGCAGCTAAACTGGTTAGGACCACAGTGAACAGGGCAGATATCTTTGTGTTGGAGTTTCCTTGTGTGTATGCAGACATGTGCACAAGCATGTAGAGAAACTTGCACACTGTGCATATTTTACTCATAGTGTGAACAATAACAAAAGTCTACCCGAGGATTTAGTAATCTAGGCAAATAATGTAGCTGTGGTACCTCACTTTCAGATTTCTCAGGCTAGATGAGATGAATCCCACCCAAAATTATTATTTTATTTTTATCAGTACCTGTCCCTGATCAATTGTACTAGTGTTTATCATTTGTAAGCTGTGTTCTTCTATGTGCTTCTGCAGGTGATATGTTTATATATTATATATGTTCTTGAGTATAAGAAGACTCTTCTTTAAATGGTAGCCTTTAGAAATATGCTTCCAGAGAGAGGATGCAAGGTTAGATAAGAGTACAAGATTTTACAAGGACCAGAATTCACTGTGTTGCCATGGAAGACAGCAATCTGGGAGACTCACTGGGCTGGTGAGGTGGGCTTTTGGTATTAGCTGCCTACTGGGTTAAACCATAACAGTAATTTCACCAGTGCCTAACCTTGCAAAGTGGGTAATAAGAGTCCAGTATTTTCATTTTGGGTGCCAGATGCTTTGTTTTGGATGTCACTACAGGCCTGGTACAACAAATGACGTTGCTTCACAGACTAGCCTAAGCTTCCCTGTAGGAGTTTGGAGGAAGGTGCCAAGGCACTTACATGAGGACACATTCAAGACCTCTTGGACATCATCTGTTTCCTGTAATGCCATTTTCATCTCCTTCAGCCCCTTTTCAGCTCCCCAGCATGCAAAGTAGAAGACCTCAGAGTTGCCTGGAGTGAATTGCCAGATCCAGCTCGTAGGCCTCCTGTCAAGCCACATACAAGTAGATTGTTTCCACAGCTTTACAGATGCTTAAAGAGAGATCTTCAAATCTTGGAGGAAAGTGGGGTGCTGCATGTTTGGCTGCTCAGCTTCTGTCCCGTGTGTTCCCCCTCCCCCGCAAAAAAATAATAATGTGCACAGAAAAAAAGCAAACACACTGCTTAATTTACAAACTTTAGCCATGAGATGGGGCAACCATGGGCATGCATTTAATTTATGCTCTCCCCTCAATGACTGAACACACAGGAGACAAGAAACTCACCAGTGACTGATGTAAAAACTTACACATATAAAATAACCCACTAAAAACTCTACTTTCCTGAATCAGCTAATGCAAGGCTCTCCCAAATGTGCAAGAGAGTAATCAGGTTCTTAATAACTTTATTTGAGCCACAGGGCAAGGAGATAGATGATTATTGTCTACCTCATTTCATTTATATGGTTCCCAATAGTATCCTCCATTCTATCCCTAAAAAATCACTGAGTACTCTTACATAGCTTTTCCTCATACAGGTCTTTGCTCATTAGTCCTCCTTTCTCTTTCTGTTTTTTTTTTCCTCAACTCTAACCAATAAATCTCTCCTACTCTTTCTTGTTTTCTCTTTGAAGCTTCATCACTACCTGATTATATTCAGGTTAGTATGCAGAGATACTGGACATGTATATGAAGGAAAAGAAATGGAAAAACATGGTGACAACCCATGAAGGCAAGGTTTGGAGGCTTCCCTGCTGATTCCTTAAGAACCTTTTGCTCACACAGAGATGTGTACAAGACCTCTTGGATATCATCTGTTTCCAGTATTGCCCTGCCAGGTGATTTCTCAAAGGAGGTTTCATTTTCTGCTTGCATCGTTGCTTGAAGAGGGAGATTTTCTTCAACTAAAACAATGGTCCCAACGAAACCTGTCTTGGAAAACAGTATAATGATACCATGAAAGAAAAAAGTTAGTGGGCATCTTGATGATGGATTTCCTTCACAGTACTCAGGATTTGTGCAGGAATAGGCTGCTAACGGTTAACTATGCTCCAGGACTGGTCTTTCCTCAACAGCTGTCTCTGTTTCTACCATAATTATCTAGGATTGCAGGAATTTAAGAGAACAGCCTAAAGGTCCAAACACTTCTTTTTACAAAAACACCTTGTGCAGACCAAACCTGTCCAATAACTGAGACTTCCACTAAGATTAAACAAACAAATAAGGCACTCCCTTTGAACAGTGATATCAAATAGGTGGGAGGGCCAGGCTTGTACATTTGGTTATGTCTATACTGTGAGACCTGGAAATGCATTCTAGATCCAAATCTAGAGCATCTCCATGGGACCAGGGATGTGCGTGTCCTCTCCTCCCTCTCTCCTGCCAAACTAGCAATCAGATTGCTACAAAGCCCCACTCTCTAGATGCCGCTATTGAATACTTGTCAGGGAATTAAACAATGGCACTTATATGAGGTGTAGGGCACACACCATCCTCTTCTAGGAACACAGCTCTAATCTATGTTATTTACACAGATATTTCATTAAGAGTAGTTCATTTAGTACTTAAAGAGTAGCTCAAGTAAAATGTGTAACTGTGAGCAGAATTTAGGATCAGGATTTAATATGCAGAAACAGCAACTCTGTAACTTGCTATATTTATGAATGTAATTCTCTGAGACCACATTCATTCCTGTACAACTCTATTTAAATCAATAGAATTACACTGGGGATTAATTCACTCCTTAAATTTAACCACATTGAAAATAATTATAATGTCCTATGACTATAATACTTTCATTTTCCAGGGGGAGAAATTTGCCAATATGTAATATGGTCTCACATACCTGGTTACACATTACGTCCAAACCTGTGAGAGCCTGTGAGAATGTTAAAGCTGAAGAGGTCATGATGTTTAGGTTGGAAAAGGGCCAGCTGCATCATTGGCTGAACATCTAGGCTGCCTTCGAAGTGGATGCACAAAAGTGATGTTTAAATGGTACGACATATGTTGATTACTAAATCTCAGAACTTCGTTATTGTTTCAGCAAAATTCTTTGTGTGAAGAAAAGGGGCCCACTCCCGAGGGCCACGGCAGCTGCAATTCCTGCTGACCTCACTAGGAGTTGGAAGTGCAGCACTGGAAGCGAAAGAATTTGTTCTGGTTACATTGGTCTAGTACACCCTTGGTGAAGTTTCATTAGAACCAGTAGAATCATAGACATAAAACTTACACAAGTATGGTCCTAACAGAGAACTTTAAGACCATATACAAATGTTTCCGAATTCATGGTCTCTGTATTATCTAGGATGATCAATAATTCTCCGAAGGATAAAAGTAGAAAATACTGAGCTCCTGAGGAAAGAATAGACCTACATCCCTTTACTTCTGTCAGAATTTCACAATTGTTTTTGCTGAAATACAACAGGACACACAACTATTTTAAAGAAGCAGAAAACATTTCCAGTCCCTTAAATATTTTTATGATATTTTAAGTTGGTTTTACTTGGGTGGGTTTTTTGTTTGTTTGTTTGTTTGTTTTGTGTGGGGTTTTTGTTTGTTTGCTTTTGTTGTTGTTGTTGTTTTTTCTACACCACCTCTTGTAATATTTTAGTTTGATTTTCCGCAACAACTAGAAGTTCATAATTTCTTACTGCAAAATACACTTTGGAAAATGAAGATTTTCAGATTTTACAGGCCGAATTTTTTGCTCCAGATTTTGATATCCTACTCTCCCTCAATGCTGTTTTTAAAAATTTAGGGCATTGAAGACAGTTTGTTCTCATTATTTGAGGGGAATAAAAGATGGTACAAAGAAAAGGAATAAAAATAAAAGAGTTCATTTTCCCTTTCAAAAATAACTTTTTTATTTTAAAATTTACAACTTTAAAATCAATTGTGCAAGAAGTCAGTGGGACTGTCCAGAGAATAATCAGTATGGATAAGCAGAGATTCTGTTGAAACAGGTGATTTTAACCTGGGCTTCAAATAACTAGGAGTATTTTTAATGCCTAGTATGAAGTGCTAAAAGTACTGTCTCCTGAGTTTTTGTACTGGCTCTTGTTATCTGTTAAAACATCTTTTCTGTCTTTCTTACATAATGATTATATGTTACATCTTTATCTCATAGATTTTCTCGCCAGCCAGGTACCACTACCAGCTTAAGAGAGGCTTTACTTTGTGGTACAAATAGCTCTTGGAGCACGTAGATCTAGATGTCAACACATTGCAGCATTTTAGAACAGGGTGATGATATTCTGTTTTGACACAGTGTCATCACGCTGCATCCCAGTAGGAAGATGTTTTGACACAAAGTGCTGACAAAACATCAAAATGTTAACAATTGCTCTTTAATATCAATGTGTTCTGTGATGCCTGGAGCATACTAACTGATAACAGCAAGAGAGGACCAGTAAAGATTGCTGTTAAATATAGATATTTAATTTTTGTACAAATAAGTTCCTACTGAATATTCCTACCTGGATGAAGGTGAACATATATCTTCCATAAGGACTACCAAACAGAATGCTACCAACCTATCATCTTAATCTACAGAAAAGGAAAAAAAAAACCAAACAACAAAAAACCACAACACCACCACAAACTTTTCTTCTTTCTAACTTATTTTTTCACTTTTTTATGATGCACAAATCAAAATAAACAAATGTTCAGAACGAGCAGCATAGAAGAAGCATGATGTCTGCATAAGAGGCTGGAAGTGACATTTGGTAGAAACTATTATATCTGACTAGATATAAAAGCACAGGTCTATATAAGAAGAGGATTGAGTCTTCTAAAGAACATCTTGAGATTTTTGGGTGTGAGGCACAGTGAGAAAAGACTTCAAGCTGAACAGAGTCAGCATGGAGCCAGTCTACTTGGGGTCCCAGTTAGCTGGTCTGCTGAAAAACCCGCAGCTCAACATCCTGGATGTGCAAACAACGAAGTAAGCAAAAAAACTGCAAGGGGTTTGCACCCTAGAGCTGAAAGCAGTGACTCTATCAGTTAGCTCACCTAAGGCAGAAGCCCTCACATAAGTTTCTCAATATGCTTCATAGAAGGGATGCAGGCAGGAGTTTTACTGAACTCTGTACTTTCTAAACTCAAACCTGTGTTTCACCTGAATAACAGCCTTGTGCAATGCACCAGGCAGCAGTTGGGGCAGAGAAGCCACAGATCAAGACTGTCCACCATCCAGGCTGAGAGGAGCAGCAGCTTGAAGACAGGATTTGTACAATCAGATGTTCTTGTCACTGTCTAGCCCGTTCCCACATTTCATAATATTAATTTTATTTTCATCGGTCAGCTAAAGGGCATTAATTTTTTGTAGTTACTGCAAATTATGTATTTTAAAGCAATGTTAATAAACCAGTAAAATAATTATTTCATCATATAAAATGATTAGCACATGGCATGACACTTATCTGGCATTTTAAATATGAACCACTCCAGAACTGTTGACAGTTCTGACAATTTGAGACCTGTAGATTTTTCCAGTCTTGAGCTATGCTCCTCTTTATGACTTTATATTTGAGCTACAGTGTTTACCAGAAAGAAAGTGACATATTGAGAAATGACAAATAACTCCAGAGAAATATTCAAGCCACAGCTATGTCTAAGTACTACATAGATTAGCATAAATATAAATTTATCCCGTGTCATCTTCAAGTACGTAACACTCATGCAAATCCATTCTGTTTGTGAATAGAGTTAATTGCTTTCTTTGGATCTAGCAAATGATTAAAAGCTACTTACCTGCATAAATGTGTGTTAAGAATCATATCCTTAATAAAACCTGTGTCTGGACATGTTTCTTTTCCTCATGAATTTTCACTTGCTGCAACAGTATAGGTTTGCTATTGTTATAGCATTGAATTACCGACACTAATGTTCATGAAACTTAAATTTCATCTCTTTCTTTAGACAGTGAGAGCCAAGGAGAGGCTCTCATATTCTCATGGCCTGAAACACACAGTATTTTATTCTAAAGGATTATCGTTAACGTAAAGATTTGGTCCTGAGCCTATTTCTCCAAGGATTAGTTTCTACAAAATTTCTGGCACATGTTTAAGTTACATTTGAATGTGATGAATGAGTGTCATAAAGAATGGTCATAACCAGCAGCCTGTACTGAATGTGTCCTGCACTATTATAGTCTGATTCCTGTAATAGTTCAGCACATTCATATCTTATTGACTTCCCTGGGAGCTAAGATGGTTAGAACAATAACTGACTGGATGATGATAATTCCATTTTCTGCAACTTTCACTTTTAACATTTGTTTTAGTTTCATGTTGAAATGTCTATTATTGTACTGAAACCTGAACTGTTCAGCTACAATCCCAAGTGACATTTCTTGGTTTACTTCCACATCACCTTGAATCTGGTAAAACACTGAAATTAGCTTTCCCAGATGAATGCAGCAGAATGCAAGAAAGTATCTTTTTCTTTCCTGAAAAAAACCCCAACCCTTCCAGCTCAAAACTTCAAAAGAGAAAAGTGAACCTGAGGGCTTTTGTCAAGTAACTAGTAGATGAAAAACTCAGCATTTCCTTGGCTCCAGGTCCCTGGACACTGCACAATCTGTGTCACTTCTGCTCAACCCAAGGCCCTTGGACAGTGCCTACGTAGACCCTCACAGCCAAGGTGTGTGTCTGGTGCATGTGTTCATCAGCCTGGGTTTCCACTCCAGGCACTGTAAGCAGGAACATGCACTGCCACCTTGCCCGTGTGAGCACTCCAGTTCTCTCCTATCTGAGAGCATACATGCACTCTTAATACAATTTCAAGTTATTTCGAGAGGAAATGTGTAGTTAACAGCTGATAGGGCTTTTATAAAAATGTGTGTAAGTGGTAAGCACATGCTTTAGGGCTGGGTTCTGTAGCAGATGGATATAATTGCACTGCACCATTAATTTACAGAGCCATGTAAGAGGATTGCGGGCTCGCTCTCTTTCTCTGCTCCTTCATGCTTCCTGATGCAGCCAAACATCAAGGCTTGCCTGTGCATGCTGTACAGAGTTATCTGCATATGCCCAGCAAGCCTGATGCACGTATCACACATGTGCTGGCCATCTGTATGGTGCATGTGCAGGAGGTTCATCAAGTTGCCGCATTTCTGCCTGTAATTTCCTGGACAAAGGAATAGGAGCTGTATCCACACGCACTCACACCGCACGGAGGGTCTGTGACCACACACTTGGCCAGCATGCTGGCGGCTGAGTTCAGCCCCTAGAGTATGGCTGACTTCAGCTGCAGGTCTGCCTGTTCCTTGTGGGGTTTTCTCCTTTTATTTCTAGCCATTCTGTCAGTGCCTGCATTGATCTCCATTTGACTTACCTTTCAGAGCCCAGACAGACTGGGGAAGTGATTGCCCTCTCCAACTGCAACCATGTGAAAGGTCTCTGAGCAAATCCTCTCACTTACTCAATTATCCCTTCACTGAAGTGATTTGCACCGCTGTAGGCAGGGAGACCTGAACTCCCAGTGCACCACACTCATTTATCAGGTGAAATGAGGCAAAGAAAGCAAGGTCAGTGAGTGTCCATGCTGCTTACAAGCTGCAGAGCCCTCAAGCCTGTCATTGCCCAGATTACTTAAAAACTCATTCCGTTCCCAGCATACGATCTCTTTTATCAGCAGCTGCTCTCCACTCACTGGCAAGATGAAGCTTGTTAGCCTTTGTCACCATGTCCAACAAAGCAATGGGCACTACAGACAAAAGCTGCGGCAGAGAAGGTAGCACTCATGCTAGCGAAGTAGGTTTTCTTCAGCTGTGGACCGTCAGCTGAGAAGATCCTCATGTCCCTGATATGTTGTGGTGAAAATCAGTATTGGCAAGAACACAAGTCAGGAATAGGCAGATGGAAAATGATCACTTAAAGATTGTTAGGCTTTTTGGTCCTTGGACGAGTAACAGCAATAAAACTACATAATTCAGCAAGATTTAATGAATCATTTTAGCCTGGTTTCTTGTGGAAGGGAACTTCTTATGGTCACACTATCTATCTGTTTTCCTCTCTTTTTCCTAATAATTCCCATTTCTGACAGGATTCAGAGAAAAGTGTGGATCTTTAAGAAAAAGATTTAATCCCTGGAAGTTTTGTGATGATAGGTGTCCCTACAAAGAAAAGGAATCCTGTAGTGTCCCAGCTAAACCTGACCTAGTTATCTAGAACAGCAAACTTCACTACTGTTGAGGTCATACCAATGACTTGCCACTTTTACAGTCAGTTTTAACAAATGAACTCAATATAACTCGATCTTGACAGGCAACATTTGTGTAGCCTCTGCAAGTTAACAAGCACAAGCATTTAATAGGAAAAGTTTTTGCTATTTGAATACGTATTTTTAAAGCCTAAACCCCATCTTTGAGCATTACTCTAATTCTAATTAACCCTAGGATTAATGCAATTTGCTTAAACGCATTTTCATGCCTACAGGAGAAATTCACATTGCCCCATCTAACAGAGGAGATGGTTCTGGGATCATGGGCTATCACTGTCTCCATGTTCAAAGCAGAGCTCTATTTGTAGGACTTTGGAAGAAAATGAATTACGCTATATATGTTAAGTCAATTGTCATGAGATACAAATAAGTGTAGATATGTTCACAGACACGCAGACAAACACACACTCAGCAGTTTCAGATTGCAGCATCCTCCCAGCTGTTCCTGCCTCTGGTTTACACCAGGACTGTACAGACGATTCATCCAGGAGCCCCTAGCGTCACATCAAATGCTTACTGGTGCACACACAAAGATCATGCTCTTGGGATTGTGGTTTCATGTTTGTTGTCTGCACAGTCACCACTTCTGATTACAAGGGTGCATTTTGTCAGCAGATGGTGCGTGCTGTCTTCTACACCAGAGTAAATCAGGGGAGGATTCTATTGCTGATGAGAAGTTGTGGAGTTTGGTGTTTACTGGAGACCTGTAATGTTGTGTTTCAAGTCAATAGGAGGTTTGCTTTCTCTGTGCCACTAACATTTCTGTTACTGCCAAAGGGCAAATTGCCTGGTTCTTATGCCTAGTTCTTCTGTGATCTATACAGAAAAAAAAAAAAAAAAAAAAGCTAGAAATTTACTACACTGTTTTAAACATCACTCATCATAATTTAGAGTGTGATGGCAGCACATGGGGTGAGATCCAATTTTTTTTTCTCGGATGGGCAGCTCAGGGTAGGTATTTTGGGGGAAAATCACTCACCTGGGTTGTAAGCCACTTTGAGTTGCCCTTCTGCTGAGGAGGCCAGGTCAGCTTTGAGAACTGATATTTAAAACATCATCACAGAGCTACAGCATAGCTTTCAAGGACTGAGAAATCTGGAGCTTGCACAGGCTATAGAGACTCTTCAGTCCTCTCGGTGCCCGCCTGTGGTCAAAGATACATGAAAGACCAGAGAAGGACTAGTGATAAGGAGAGTATATGTACCTTCAGCCAGTCTGAAAAGCCTAGATGTTTCTCCTGGAGGTAATCTCAACATTTACTTGACAAACTATTGATATCTGGCTTTTTAATGGTATTTCTCTGTCTAGATTTGTCACTTGAGTCTGTCATGCAGAGAGATTTCACCAACTTTGAGGATCATAAAAAAACTGATTATAATCTTATAGACCAAGTCTGGCTATTCATCTTTTCCTGTACTTTAAACAGATACCAGTAGGTCTGCTTGTCCTGACATCAAATCTACCAGATCTCTTTTGATTTAAACACAAACATTATTTTCTGCCTCTTATGCATCCTTATGAACAAGCAGGATACTCTGGCCTTGGTTCTACTGCTCTTGTTCACATTTACATCTGCAAGTTAGGCAAGGTATGAGTACAGCTGAATATTTATATGCTGCTTTCACAGAAAATCTTGAGCCAGTGGTGATCATGTTCCCCAGCCAAGAAGATGAGCAGGATATGAGGGATGAGGGAATCCTATTGCTACAGTGTGAAGATGCAAAATATGCCTGTATAGCACCTGTTTCAGAAGTGATATAACTTTTCTTCTGTTTATTTTTAAACATATAATGGACATTTACTTAAAATAAATTTCGGGACTTCATCCATAAAACAGGGTTTCCTTAACAAGATACTTTGTATTTTACTACGTTTCCTTTTCTTGTCTCTGAACTAGATTTTTCACTGTGGGACTGGCATAAAAGAAGTAACTATACTTATGTGGGTCCTTTCACAGAGACCTGGCAAGCAACTGCCATTACAGAAGGCATACCTAAGAACAGATTTTGAAAAGGCTCTTGAAGCCACCTCTCCACCCCTCCTCATGGAGCAGTGAAAACATTGCTAATTATCCTCCATTTCTCCAATTTCTTGTGTACGTGAAGTGTGTGAAGCTCACAGTTTAAAGCTCATGAGTTGTTTGTGTGGCATTCCTGGGGCCACGTTTTGACTCTGTACCACCAGCTGCATTATGGGTTGGAAAACAAAAAGGTTGATCTCTGCTGATGATCTCGAGAGCCATGGTAAGTTTGGCTGCAGCTCTGGAGAGGCGCAGGTCTCCTCTGCAGTTTACAAATCTCTCTGCTAGCTGGTGAAGAAAGAGGCAGTTATCACAAGGCTTGAAATTTTCACTCTGAATGCAGCTGCTTGTCACAGGCAATATCAGGTGAGAGAAAATGAACTGTGAGCTGTAAGATGGTTCACTTCAGGACAGCATCATAAGGCCACTGAAATCAATGGGAATCTTACTCCTTCCTGGTGAGATCTTTCAGATCAGTTTTGCCCCTGTTGGAATAGCTGTGCGAAACCACAATGTAAGGAACAGGATAAGAAAGTAGAAGAAATGCATTCAGTGCCTTGCTCCATGACCTAGAGTCCATCACCTTTGTCTGTGCCCCATCCTTTATCTCTTCTATTTAATGCTAAGTACCTTACAAGTGGGATTACCTCCTACTGTGAATACACTCAGTGTACAGTGAAGCCCTGATGTCAGAAACTGCCTAATGGTGTAGATAAAATATTTCAGAGCAGAATTTTCAATTTCCATCTGAAATCATATACTTTGATGATGATGAAAATATGCCGAAGGCAAAGGTTGCACACAGTGCCACGTTGAAACCAAAGCAAATATTCGAAGACCAACCATATGACTTCCTTTCCCTTGCTGCAGAGCTGTTGGATTCTTTTATCCTTGTAAACAGAGAATTTTTAGAGTGGTTTCCTTGCAGCTGAGGTTTTTTGTCATTTACTATGGACTGAATCTGCTTCTCTCTTCATTAAACTACAGTTCTGAAGGCTGTTAGTAGAGATGAAACAAGGCTCCCACTGAAAAGAAACACAGTTATCAGTTGTATTTTCTGCACTGGCAGGCTTTGAAAAAAACTTATTCTTTATGAATGATGCAAATGCAAGATCTTGCTTTATGAAAGGCTACAGTTTTGATGGAAATCTTAGAGTCCTAGAGCACTTACCCTGTCAAGTGCTAAATATCTTTGATAAATATAGAGAGCAATGTGGTACACAGATGACAGAGCAGGCGCTTAGAAAGTACAAAACAAAACAAAAAATCCTAACCCCTGAACAGTGAGATTAAGCAGATAGGATGATGCTGCACAGAACTCTGAAGACACTACATGTGCAGACATGCACTAAATCACAGCCTTTTATAAAGTCATGCAGGCTGCCATTTCAGATCTATCATCATCTCTGGTGAACATGATGGACTGCCTGGTGAGTGGGTGCAATGCCATGCTAACAGATGGGTATGAATGTAAACAGACAAAAGAGACTGCACAGGAGCTTCAGAATGGGCCCACTCAGATCACAGGTGAGACAGAAATGAGGAAACTTTCATATTGTTTCTTTAGATTCTACCACTTGGTATTATCACATTTGATTTGCACACCTCTCTGGGGCTGGATTGCTGCTAAACAGTTATAAAACAGCTCTTGTACATGCAGAAGGCGCGATCTTTAAAATCTAACTACTGTCAGACCTTCAGAAAAGAAAGCAAAATGAATGAGGAGAGAAAATCGTACATGAAATGTCTTCTCTTCTTGTTTCATCTATGCAAACCCCTCTGGAGTCAGAAAAGTTCTGAGTGCCTTCAGTCAGCCCAGTGCTGCCTTCACTGAGTGGAGGATGCTTCTTCCTCAGAGAAGTTATCTTGCAGGCAAAAACTGCAGATGCACAGGGCGTTCTGTGTGGTCACAATGTGACCAAGTGATTTTCTTTCAGTGGGTAAAGATTATTGTAGTGGCTTTGGCTTCTCTAATTGAAAGCAACTTCTGTGAGCAACAACTTGTTTATTTAATCATTTGCCACAGAGTATACATAGCTGTCAGATGAAAAAAAGACGCCTTTGTCAAGCAAAACTTATTTTTTTGCAAATAATTATTTCTTATCTTGCATCATCTTTGAGGAATTAAGTCCCCCTTGATATAAGATCTTTTCTATCTCAAGGCTCCTCAGTTGAAATACGCTGCAGTTTTACAGTTGAGCCTATCATTTATATTATTTTTGTTTCAAGGCACCAGGTCAAGCTCTGTCCTCACTTACTCTCATGGAACCACAGAGACTTAGTGTGGCTGCAATCGAGGATGGAATCTGACCCACTGTGTTTGTTTTTAATTGGAATATGCATGACTTAATGTTGTCTTCTCCTGTATTTTAATCTCCCAGGGCAGTCTGAAGAATCAGATGTTGAATCTGAAGAGATTTCTCCCCAGTGAAATATTCTAAATATGTCAGGAAAAATGTTTTGTCAATTCCAGCTTGTTGATTTACACCAGCCAGCTGGCTGGGCAGGCTCAACCACTACATGCTGCCATACAAACTGGGAGGTCGGAGCTGGGTGCATACAGGCAGGATGGTGGGCCATGTGCTAGAGCAGATTGGATGGATTCCATGTATTGTAGTAGATTATGTGTTTGGCCTTCTGAGGAAAGGGGATGTTGCATGCCAATTGTTGCTCATGACTTCATTTAACTAACTGAAGTAGAGAGAAGTTGAAGTTAAATCTTATCCTCATATTTTCACCATCCTTGACTAGATTCTGCCTTGCCCTTTCTGCCAAAGATGTCAGAGTTTTGGTGTGCCTCTGAAGATGGAGGAGCTAGAGGGTCTGCCTTGCCAACCTCCATTCTGCTAATACTTCCAGAAGGGCTCCACACAGACAAAAAGCATCCTCCATCAAAATGAGCACTTCATAAATTGCCTTTCATAAATATCTGATATATTTTTTAGCGTTCTTGAAATTAAAAAAGATGATTGACATTTTATGTGGCCAATCATTATAATTAAGGATAAACTGGCCTTTTTCTTTCCTTTGCAAAAATGATCAAGACCCTGCAAATGATCTGGAAAGTTGTCATTAATCTCTGACACACCAAGGGATTTCCCAAAAGCTGTGGATTTTCATTTTGTAGATTAAGCATATTACAATAACAAAGGGACGATGATAATGGTGGCCACCATTGTGCCTGTATTAAGAACATCCACTTGAGTGGGTACGATTTGGATAGGCACACATTTTGAGAAACCACTATTTTTATGTTTAAATAAAACTGTGTGTAAGAGGAACATTATATTACCGGTGTCATGGGAGGGCACTGAGATATTTAGCAAATCCAAAGGAAAGTGTGTGTCAAACAATCAAAACCAATCAATCATCTTCTGGAAGTGCAAGTTCTTCCCTTTGAAACCAGAGCAGAAGCCACCTGTGTTAATGAGATATTTCATACTAGAGAGTGTTCTATGAAAGTAAAGTGTGACTGTTTCACTGAGAATCATGCTTTCGTAGCACTTTAAGTGCTTAAATCTTCATGTTGCCCTTGCTTGGATCATAGCCCTAAAGACCAAAACAATACTATAGATGCCTTAGTGCAAAATGAGCATGAAAAACAACCAAAGCAAAGGAGTAGATACAGAAAGCAATACACAAAGAGAGAAACGATACAAAGCAGAACCAGACTTAGACATCAGAGGTCAACGCACAAAATATTGTGAGTGGTGAACATGTGAAAAAGAAAATTCTTTCAAGGAAAGTAGTCACAAAATGGTTTCTGAGAAGGCAACAGGGCTCCCTCATATGGGCTCCTCATGCAATATGTATCCCTTACTCTTCTGCATTTGGCTTTGGCACACACACAACACAGTAAGAAAGCAGTCATGAATCATTTTTTTTGTTGGGATATGTTTATCTGTAGAAATTTTTGTTCATCTCTAATTTTAATGAATGTTTGTTAGAGAAATTGAGAGAGTTCATTTATAACTGAAAATGTATGTAGCAAAAAAACAGAGCACAACTTTGTTTTGACCTTACTCTGCTTCACTTAACAAGAGATATACCAAAATGTCTTATGGAATTAGAATCTACAAGATCAACACATGGTCAGAATAGCAGAAAAAGAAAGAGACAGATACAATGAACCATGGAAGCACTCAGAATTGAAATTGTTTCTTATTGCTGACCTCCCATTTTCCATAATGTTCTATACCCAGGAAAATAAACTTCAGTCAATATAATCAATATTTTGATGTTTCCTCCTAAAATGCAAACTCTTGTAGATCATTAATTGAAAGAACACCTGTTCTAATCCCCTGGAATAAATGTCATATTCTAAAAATTAGTGCCGTATTAGCCCAATTAATTTCAGTGACTCAAAAGCTATAACTGACTAACTGTTGCAGATTTTCAGCTGGTTCTTAAGTGATCTCTACTGACTTATGCTCAGGGTTGTCACTGTGAGTGTGAACATTGTCAAAGACCCAGAAAGAAGAAATGCTTCATTTTCTCGTAGGAAACAGTAGTGAGCAAACTAGGTGCTTAAGTTAGGCACATAGATAAGTGTGATATGATATTCAGAAGTAAGCACCCTCCAGAAGGATCCTCGTTTCTGCAAGCAAAGAAATTATATGGCTCATCCCTAGTGTAAATGAGAAAGCTTTTACAGCTCTGTCCTCTCACACCTGTACGAATGGGTTTTTTTTATGGCTCTAGATATTTCTAGTTTCTCCTAATCTAACCTAAGCTTGCAGGTTTAGGCTGTATTTTTGATATGAGGCTTAATACAAGCCTCCTCCAGGACTTACCTCTCAAAGTCCATGTCAGAGCTAGGCATGCACTGTCGGAAGATCTCTGAAAGGCAAGATTCCTACAGCTGCCCAGGTCTTGGAGCACATCTCACAGGCAGACTCTGCCCCTGGTCACTTCTTGCTGTCTGGCCTTTGTTCAGGAAAGCTTCAGTCCTCATGACTGAAACAAAACATCCTCGAGGAACTTATGAATAAGTCCATTTGCTTCCTGCCTCAAACACTTCTAAAACATTAACCTGAAGCATAAACGTTTCTGCCTTTCATTTCCTTGGGGATGACAGGAGAGAGAGACTGAGACTGATTGCAAAAGCTGTGGTGCTTGTCTGAAGTTTTTAGCCTGACTCTGGTCAGGCCCCAGGTGACCAGCTAATGAAAATAATTCAAACTTTACCAAAACAAGAGCCATTTATAATGTGGAAATTCTAGACAGACAGCTCCACAAAACCCTGGGAACAAACGCAGAGATAAATCTTTGCAAGAAAAAACACTCCTGCCTCACTACTCACAAGGTCAATTCTAAATAGTATCGTGGGGCACAGCCACCACATGTGACAGAATATTATTTAGTATTAGGGTTTTTTTTTCTAAATACATCCATACCTGTATGCTTGTTCCTCTGGAGTCATGAAGTACAAGGCATCATTTGTCTTCAGAAATATTAGAAAGGCTTTTGAAACATGCCTTTTAAATAGAGGGACTTTGAGATTATTCTTAAGAACTGTTCCTCTAACTGCAAGTGAAAGAAGAAGAAATGAACCATGGAAAATGGGTATAAAAGCCCCCATGTCAAATAAACACAACACAGTCATGAAACAAGACACAGAAAAATACAAGGATCTTGCATGAAGGAGGAAATCAGGTGGGGCTCTCCAGTAACAAATCTGGAAGCTTTCAGATGTCAAAAACCTCCCAGAAACAGGAAAAGGGGGATGGCTTGCATGCTATGGCACACAGGCTGTGCAAGCTTGGAGCAAGCCGGCATCAATGAAGCACAGCTGGAGAGATAGGGAGCTGCAGCATCCCAGGGAAAGTGTGTGTTGGATTTCCCAGGTTTGTTGGTCAGTAGCTTGCTCCTGTACTCCCAAGAAGTGCAGCCCAGCCCAGCCCTGCCCAAAGGGCTACATATCCCATGCCCCATCCCTCTGCTCCAGAAGAAGATCCCCAGCAGCCGACCTAGGCCATGGGACTGGCTTGAGGTTGGCAAGAACTTCCTAGCCAAAAAACCTGCAGTTACAAGCTAGGTACACATTAACTCTTGCAGGCTCAGCACCATCTCTAGGGCATACCTGAAGACCGAGCAATGGGGAACTATTTGGAATCAGTTCCCAAACTGTTTTGTGATACCATCCCAGATACCTCACAAAATGATGTACAGGATCTTCTCTCCAGCTAAGTCTGCTTAAACTCCTTATTTAAGATTTTATAATTTAGAGATTTCAACCAGTGCTCTTAATGTGAGTTTTGTAAACAAAAAGTCATTAAAGGTACACACTATAGAGCCAATAATTCTTCCTTTATATTAAATTCGTAAATATAAAAGCCTATATGAAACATTTCTATATGTATATATGTATTCATCTTGCCATTTATTAATACTTTATTTTTTAATAACTATCTTCTGAGCATTTGTCAAGAAGTCTGCAGAGATCCAACTTACATCTCTGCTTCCTGTGGAAAAACAATAATTGGAAAATTGGCTTTTTAGCAATTACTGCTTTCTGAGGCATCTTAGATGTGTCCTAATATAAAAGGTTGTAAAACTTATTAAGTTAGTTATATTGAATCATATCTTAATCCCACATATTACATTAAATAATTATATCTCAATGTTTAGTCACAATGAAAAATAGTAATTTCCCACACTTACTGCTTTAGGGTTAGAGTTGTTTCAAAGTATCTCTGTATTAAAGAAACCCCTCAGGATATGGTTTCTTCCTTCAAGTTCTCACTGCAAAAAGGAAATTATTTCTGAAAGTAATGGAGAATTCTCTGTGTGGTTAAAAATCCTAAATGCAGATTGCTGTTTCTTGTCATATGGTGATGTACAAAAGTAACACAGTATGTTACTGCCTACATCATCATTTGAAAACAGTTCTCCAAGTATCTATGAAATCACTGATGGAAGTCAGATCTATGCTTTTGTTTTCCATTATTTTGATAGAACTCATTTCAGTACATTATTGAAACTGGCATGAATTAGCAAAATGAAATGAAAATAGAGGTAAAACCCTTGAGAGTGTCTAGCAGTGTAATTCTGCTGCTTTCTAGCTTCCCTGAGCACAGCTGTCAAGAAGACATCACAAGCATAGGAATCCAGAAAAAAACATGCGAAGGCTGTTGGTGTTTGTGTTTGAGGGAAGAAATGTATTAAACTAACGAAAACCACAACTGTTAAACTGGCCAAAAGAGTTTGGAGGAAATTTTGTCAGTTTGTCACTTTTTCAGTATGAGAGATCTCGTTTTTAAATTGCAAGATAAAAAATTATAGTTTTGTTCTTTACTCAGTACTAATTGTCTTGAGCCATATAATTTTTGTGATGGATAATCATATGACATATGAAAAAAATATCCATGAAGATTTATAATTGAATATGTACTATTAGGTCCCAAACTGGAAAATTGTAGGAGAAACAGCATCCATCATAAGTTGCAGCATTCACTAACAGTGCCTACAAACAGATCTTCAGGTTTTGGGTGTAAACACCCTTGAACCCAGATTTGTAGCCCCCAAACTGGCATCATTGCCAGGAATTTCCTGCAGGCAAACATGGTGGTGCTGCAGTGCTGATGTGTGGGTTACAGCCTTCCCTTTGCCTCCAGGAAGCATGGAGATTAGAGTTGTTGATGCCCGTCAACTCAGGACCTGTCTGGGAGGCTGGTGGGAGCTATTGCGCCTCTGAGGGAAGCCCCTGCCCCAGGTGACCATGTGCCCTCCTGCACTGCTACAGCTGCCATGTACGGCTAAGTGTGGGTCACCACACAGCTTCTCTGAAAAAAGCATTGGTTATCTTCATGGTCTGAGTGGGGCAAAGTGGAGGAAACACCCTTTTACTGCTAGTCTACAAGCACTTCAGTTTTATGCAGAACACATCTCCAGGAAGCTTGTGATAGGCAAGTAGCTTCAGCCCTTACTCTTCTCTGACAATGACTCCAGATGCCTCCAGGGTATCCCATTACAAGCTTATCAAGTATTTTTGATGACTAGATTATCAGTTTTGCAATGATGGGCTGATGTTATCTGGAAACATTATGCTGCCGTCATGTTACTGTCTGAACAACTGTGCTGCAGAAGTAAATCAACAGAGGTTAGAGTGAGTCTCCCAGTAACTCAGTAATCTGATAACTAACTCAAAGAGACCACAAAGAATTAACATTCCTTTAAAGAGTGTCCCCATGCCCTTGAGAACCATAAGCCTGGCATCCATATTACAAGATTACACAATAACAAGAAAAGGAAAAGTTTGTGTCTATTTATCTATTCTATTCATTTCTTTTTCCTAATAAATCTTTTGAGAAAAAGTAAATATTTTCAGGGAAATTTTTATGGAAAAGTGAAGGATAACAATTATTTTTTAAATGTCTGTGTGTAATTTCCAGAAAACTAGTCTTTTCACGGACAAACCGTTGAAAGAAGAAGGAGGCCAGATAGATGGAAACAATGTAAAATATTTAATTCATCATGACTGAGTCACTCACTTGAGTCTGAAGTGAAAATTAAGGTAAGGAGAGATATATTTAAATAAAATTTAGCATTCGGCTTCATTTCAGATGAACAAGAATAATGCAGTTGAGTCAAGCTGAAAGTTTTCCCTCTTCCTATGCATTGTCGGTTTTAAGGAATGAGCACCTTGAATTTTGTATAGGTCAAACTAAATGGTACGATAGGTTAGGTTCTGGCATCCAATCTAGATGCCCTCATGTTTGTACTTTACAGCCAGGTTTTGAACATTACTTGAAAAATTGTCTACGTCCAAAGAGTGATTGCTGTCTGAGTCCCCTCCAAGAGTTTCCCCTTCACTCTTCTTCTCTGCTTTCCTGAGTCAGAGAAATGTCGTTTCAAAGCAGCAAGAAAACCATTAGACACTCTCTGCACTTGGAAGGGATGCTGACTTTTCAAGAATTTTGGGCTGAAATGTTGCATTTCATGAAACATTTTGATTAAAAAAATTAGCTGCTGATAAAAGTTAGAGCAGCATATGCAGACAGACTGCGAAACGAAGAGTCCTGGCTGTTTCTTGTAAAATCTATCTTCTAAGTTTTTTTCTTTAACTGTTATAGCAAAGGCTCATCTTTCTTATTAACTCTATGTAAGTTTTCATTAATCACCTCATAGGAAAGCAACTGCTCTGAGTTGTGCAGGTTGTGTGTCTCAGCTTTCCCTCCTCAGTGTGCTAGGGTAGTCTCCAGCATTGTGTATGTTTGCCACAGCATAATCTCTTGGGAGATCTCCAATAGTGATATTGTTCAGACCCAGATGAGCCAAATGTCATCAGCTAGGTATTTATATACAGTGTCGTGATTTCGGAACTTAGTGCAGCCTTCAACTGAACAAGACTAATAACAACTCTTCAAGAGGCAGTTAAGCAGAAAGCATAAACTGAATCAAGTCAGATCTTGTGAGTAACATTAAATGTAGCAAATGTGCCCAAAAACTTTATTCTGGCTTTACAGGTTTCAAAGAATTTCAAGATATCCCTTACTTTTAAAAGAAGCAATTCTGCTACTTGTTGCTATTCCCTCGCAGCACTGTGAGGAATGGTCTACAAGCCCTCGCTGTCTGAGCAAACAAAAGGCTTCCCTAACTGAGCCACGTTACAAGACCTGGTGTTAACATGTTTAATCCCTTAGCTGCTTTTCAGCTGGGATAGGCAATCTGCCCTAATCAATGCTGTCAGCAGATGCATCTCACACACCACAGAGCACAAGGCTGAATCCTGTTTGTGCCACTTGTAAAAACCAAATCAGGGCTCTGATGGGGGCAAGGGACATACGGGCACACATACTCTATAACTACCTGCTTCTGTCCCACTTCATCTCTCTGGAAGGCTGGATGACTAGTTTTGGCTGTTCACTGGAAGTTGCACGGGGAGGGGGAAAAATCTCTGGTCAAATCAAAAGTGAAACTTTGTCATGTGTCCAGTAAAACAAAGAAATTTCATTTCTAAACAAGTCAATGATGTTTTAGTTAGATTTCAGGCATTCTTTAAAAAAAGGAGAGAGAAGCTGGAAACAAGGGGTTAGAAGGTCTAAGTACTACTCATTAAAGAGCGATCCTCTAATATTTTAAGGCTGCCTGGCCTCATCCACTATATTCATATTCCTCTCACCACCTGCCCATAAGTAGGGATGTAACATTCTGGTATGGGTATCCTCACTGCCAGTCTGTAGGGCCTCTGTCGCTTTACAGCTATGGCCAAAGAATATTTCTTCTCCCTTTGGAAGCTAAAGCTAAAGCCACTCTATTTCAAAATGAGCACTCCCACAGAAAGACTCACTATGTCTCAAGTTCAGCCATTTTCTAAATTTGCCTTTGTTTTCCAGACCATCCTTGGGTAGACTGGTTATTAATATCGTATTTAAGATCCTTCTTACTTCTCTCTTTTTAATCAACTGATATAGAAACCTATTCCTCTTTCATATTTATAAAAATTATGAAAAATCAGAGTGGTGTACTTTAATCACAACTGTGCTGCATATGCCTTGGTAATCTTTTGCCTTAGCTACTCCAGCCTCTACCATTTTGACCTTTGCATCTCATCACGCTTTCTTTTGGTGCATACATAATGCTACTAAATCTAATTTACTCTCATACAAATCAAGCCCTTGACACTTCTTTTTTTAAACACCTTCAGCGGATTCTGGTAAATGCCTATGTTGCATGTGAGCTTCTTATCAAAAACTTCTTCATGTTTCCTGATTCTCAGGCCAATGCAATACTTGACTCATCCATATTTAAACAACCCTATTGTTTTCTTTTCTGGCTTTACTATTTTGCCTATAAAAGCCTTGTCTTTTTGCTTTTTCTTTGGGTCAGATGACTACATTTTCTTCATTCCAGCCACTCCATCCAAGGAGTTTCTCACAGTAAGCTCTTCACTTGAGTTCAGCCAAAGCTTTCGTTGTGTAATAGACTTAGACTGTATTTTCTGTGTTTTATAGATAAATTCTAAGTACACTGTAAGCACCAGTAAGTTATATTTACCAATAGCACTTGTGGAAAATGAACTTGAGAGTAGACTGTCCAAACTACACTTTGGACATTTGTGATGAAAAAAAACTGAAATAAAATTTTCACCTCAGTCACAGGAACTGCATCAGAGATGAAGAGAGAGAGAGAGAGAAAGAGACCGTATGTGCACGTCTTTCTGGCTCAAAATCTCATCTTTCCCTATTTCATACAAAGGAGACTTCATCATTAACCTGAATGTGCCTAAAACCAAGCCTTTAAAGGGGCTACAGCAAAGACAAATTGAACTCTCAGATCCTGAAAGCCGTCAATGTAAAATACAAAGCAAGATCCAGGTATAAATAAAGAGCTGAAGTATGCAAGGATCTGCTTCTAGCAAAATGTGAGCTGAAGGAGCTAACATGCAAAACTGTGGATCCTATTCAGTATGTCTCAGCATCAAATGAATTCCCAAGGTAGTTTGAGCAATGAAGGATCCTTGAATCTTGCATGAAACTGCCCTCTAGAGAAGGCTGCCCAAGTACTGATGGCTTCAGCCACTGTAAAAGCTGTCCTGCACAGACAAGGCTTGGAGAGGAGAAAGCAACTCAGAGGTTGTCCCTTGTCAAATCCCCAGTGTCTGTAAAGGATCGTATGGCTTGGTTACATGCACAAGAGAACGTAAAGAAACTGGAACTATGCACAGGAGAGACAGGAGGTCATAAAAAAATAGGAGGAGACATGGCAGAGGGTGGAAAAGAAGTATGTTGGTTTTCCACAGAAGGTGCAAGATGAACTAATTTGGTGAAATGTTTGAGGTGTGATAGAACAGATACTAGTGCTTAGGTTTTCAGAAAAGCATTTATATACTCTCACATCTAATACTCAGTTGAACATAAGGTTATACTATACAATGCCATTGCACCTACAGTCCTGGGGAAGATTGGTTCAGGTCAAAAATGCCACTGAAAACATTTTTTTAATGGGTCTAAAATATTTCTATATAGGTTTTACACATGACTGATGATGGTTTCTTGAATATTTTTGCAAGAGTTTTCATGATGTTGACAATGGCTCTTTGAGTGTTTTCCTATCTGCTTTGAGTGCATTTGATGGGAAAATACTCAAACACACAGAGACCTTATTTAAATGTAACTGACTCCTTTGAGAGAGGAAGATGTGGCCTGCATTGAGTGACTGGCAGAGAAATCTGTAAGACCACGGTTTAACCCATTTATTTTTTAGTGAAAATTATGCCCCTAAAGGCTGTCTATGGAGAAATTCCCACATCTCCCATTAAAATGTTCCCAGCTACAGCTTTTCAACAGAAAGAATGCCAGAAAGGCCTTTCAGACCAAAGAGTTTTGTCATGTTATTTCTACCATCCCAACTAAAAATGCCTCCTTGCACTATTGCAGCTAGAAATATTGCCACATTACTTGTTGTTGAGCTTCTTCCAATAGAAATACCACAAAAATGTCTTTTCTTTGGGGTATTTAGACTATGAAATTCTTACAAATTGTATATATCAACATAGCTCGAATTGGTAACAAGTATTTTTCTTTTTTTTTTTTTAACATTAACAGCGTTTTGTGGCATGTCCTCCATTTCCATTTTGAGAACACACTATCAGATTAGAGTTCCTGCTGGGAAGAAATTGTTACCAGAATTCTTACTTGATTAAAAATGAAGAAAATATACTTTATCAAAAATGTATAAAACTTCATCTTTGCTTTAAAAGTAAGTCAAAATTCTATCTGAGATTAGCTGGTGTATTTAAGAAGAATAGACAATCAAATGGATATCTTTCCAGATTATTTATTTATATATATAGTTAAACAGGTCTTGAAAATTCTGTTACCACAGTGGGCGCTGTTAGACAAATCACTTTCATTTTTTAGTAGATTCATTTAGACTATCTTCTAATTCAGAAATATTTAGTTATGAACAGATGTGTCCTTCATATCTCCTTTTCAGTTTATGCTTTGAAAGATTCAAAGGCTGGCTTGAAAGGTCAAAGCAAGGAATGAAAACCTCTGAAATTCTGCTTATTTGGTGACACAGTTTTGGAGAGCAATTGAATTAAAAGGGAGATGTCCTCTCTACACCCAACATCTCTTTCATCACTTCCACATTGTCTGCCAAAACATTACCTTGGACGCTCCAAAATTTGGAGGGCAAGATGCATATCAAGGTTTTGTCACGTTGTGTGTATTGTCAATATGCACTCACTAGGAGATAAGGCTTGCCAAAAGTTGTTTGGAGGAGAAATATTGATAGCTTTTAATGAAGCTGTGTGCTGGATTCTCTCCACATCGGGGAAATGTGAGTTTAGTTGGGAAGCAACTGCCATATGCTGCTTACATAATGGGTCAAACTCAGCCACCATCTTGAGCTGGCTCCCCAACTTACCAGCATTGTGTTCAAATCTAAATTCTGAATGAATGTTAGGTAGCATGGATAATAACTACCATCACTTTGAATTCTAGGATTGAAAGAACTGACCCATAAAGATGAAAGAAAAATTTCTGTAGTTTATTAAATACATTTCCATTTTGCATCCAAAACTACAAAAGTTCTTCTTAGCAATAGCACCATCTTTGGTTTCTTCTAAGTTCCTTTGAGTTCCTCACTCAAATAACTGCATAACTGCAAATAAATTTTGCAGTTATGCAAAACCTCAGGGCAGCAGCCTGGGAAGGAAGTGTCAGACCTGGTAACTGCACCACAGATTTCCAGAGTCTGATGCTTCAACAGACTTCAGAAGATCAGGGAGGACTGCTATTAAACAGTCTCAGTGACGAAAGACTGTTCCAAGGCTGAGCATCAGAATGGGCTCCAGGTTGGTACTGAGAAATATGGATGTCACACAAAACTTCTCTCTCCTCTGACTCACGCTGATTTACAGTGGTATGTCTCCCCTCAGTAGCTAGCACATCATCATGGACATAAGAGGACATTGGAAGTGGGCCCACAGACTAACCACAGAAGCAAGCAAAATCTAGGTAGGCCCCTTTGCTCCAGCCTAAAATTTTATCTTTTTTTTTTTTTTTTTTTCCAAAACTATTTGGCACTCCCCTGAGCTGCTGAGTAACTGGGATAGAATTTTTTGTTTGTTTGCTTTGAACAAAATGGGATTCTTATTGTGCAATAGCATTGTTCTGGGATGCAGACGGCTTTTGCAGGCTGTCTGCAGCTTTGTATTTATAAAGTATTTGTGCTTTTAAAACAAAGGTCAGCGATCATGCTATCAGGTCATTACTGTATCTGTGTCACTGTGGGATCAGAGCCTGCTGATAACTGGGCCACAAACTGCCTCACGCTCCCACAAGCAGCTTTGGTGCAGCCATCTGCAGGGCTGCAGAGTTACTGCAGGTGAACCTGTGTCCTCCCACCCTGCCCCAGCCACCCTGCAGATCAAGGTTTTCTTTCCCAGGTGTTCCCTGTCCAGACAGGCAGCGGAGGTTGATTTAGTGTCACTAGTAATCAGCACCTTGAGATGAATTAAAAGCAGGACTGTAAATCTTGACATGCTCTTTCATCCATGACTTTTTGGTTCTTAACATCAAAATAGATTGACATTCCTCTACCACGTGGCAGGGTTGGGTCTTGTTTTACTGAGAAATTGAAGGCTGCGGCCGCAGCACTCATGCTGTAATGATACAGCATATGGGAAGAGACCGAGTGACATGTTGAATAGACTGCTGGCTTTGTTCCTCAGGGATCCAGGTTTTCAGTCAAATCTCAAGTCCTATGTTACATGAGTAGTCTCTGCTACACTCCAGGGGGAACAACAGTCTGCATTAGAAAACCGCGGTGCATAGTTCAGCAGAGTCAGTAGCTGAAAACCAGGAACCAGATTCTCAGAGAAAGTTGAATGTCTTCTTCTTGGACAGACGATGCCTTCTGCTCCTCCAGGCTCAGGTCAGAAGCTGCAAGATGGGCATCTTGCCCATAGTGAAGCTAAGGATACTTCTCCAGAGCTATCCTCAATCACAAAATTTGAAGATAAGCCTCTGACTGGTGGTTTCTTGTAGTAATAATGTAATTCTCCAGTTTGAATCTGCTAACACCCTTCCTAGACAGCACTAATATTACTCACAAATGCAATGAGGAATGCATTGGTCCAAAAAGTCTTCATACTGTCCCCCTTAAAAGCTGTTGGACACTAAAGCCCTGGAGTGGCTCTTGAGTTCAGTTCAAAAAATCCCAAACAGATACAACTGTAATGCACAGTGAATTTCAAATGGATATTATTTTTTTGAAGGGAAATTATCCCACAGTTGGTAACATAATCTGGTCATCAATTTGTCTATTCATTTTAATTGAACAGAATTCCAGGAAAAATACTTTGGAGTCACACGTCTGTCCGGGACCCTGACACCAATATGATCTCTATAATGAGGCTGCAAATGGCCAAGGGACCTAGATGAAAAGAGAGAGGAGTCTCAAGACTGGATGCTGGACCCATGCTCCTGGGAAGAGCAACAATCTTCAGGATAGTGTGCTGGTTGGTGGCTACCTCAGCCCAGAATACCAACCCTTCAAGATACAATCAAAGTGTATGATATGAAAATTATGAAGCGGAATAATGAGCACAAGGGGAAATGATAAGATAAAAACTCACATTAATAGCTGAGATGGTTAGTAAGAGGACTGTTCAGATCGTATGAACTGTATCCCATTCTCACTTACTGATGTTGATTTAATATTACAAACATGGAACAATTTTTGTTGCTTTAAGAACTGCTAAGGAATGATCCACAGTCTCATCTTGTTTAACTATGAAGTATTCCACAAACATCAGTAGAATTACTCAGGCTTTACGAAAATCTGAATCCAGCCCAATGTACGAATGCCAACACTTCAGCACATTATTCTTAACAGTAATCCAGATCCCACAACAAGGGGCATCTGTTGATCAGTCAGAAGTGAGGCTGTACCATTTGCTCATCTGGGAGTAGGCTGTAGAAAACAAGAGGCACATGATTCAAGGGCTGTAGTATGAATGCAATGGTTCATGCGTGTGGTACAAGGCAGTGTTACGCAGAGATCTGGAAACAAGGTGGACAAAGAATAGCAAGACTATATTGTCCAGGGTGGCAATGGTGTTCTGACAGGCGAGCACAGCTTCCAGGTCCAAGTTGGTATCTCTGTGCTGCCCTATATGTACATGTCGATGTGTCTGGAGGCTCCTTCCTTGCACAGGAATCTTTACACAGGGCTGGTCTGCCTCATACAGACATACCTGAGAAGGTTCTGTTTCTGTGAGGGGAAGATAAATGAAATGAAACAGCTGTGAGTAAGCCTGGGTGACTTGATAAGAGCTTCATGGAGTCAAATGTGTACAAAACAGTTGTATGAAATTCTGTGGTATATCAGAAGGCAATAGTCTCCTCTTTCCTTGCAATCAATGAGACATCAGTCCATCTTTCACACAGCATCTCTGACACCGTCATATCTGTTCCTTCCTTCTTTCCTTCAGCTTCTCCTTTCCCATGTTTCTCTTTGAAGCCCTGAAGCTTCACTGCAGTCCTCTAGGTCTCACCACTCAGCAAGACTAGCACCCCAGTCACCTGAAATGACTGCACACAAAACTATAATTCACTGTTATTCTTCATTGTGTACATTAGAGAGAACTGTCCCAATTAATAATGCTTTAGATTAAAACTTATCTGGGCTTTCAGCCACTTAAGAGTTGTCAAGCATTGTACTTACAGTCATAAGTAAGTCATAAGTAAGGCCAAAATGGCGTATGAACAATTGCTTTTTTTTCTCCAGAACACTCATTTGTTATTAGTCTCTCTGCTAGAAGTGTGATGACTGGAGTGTTACCTCAGGGAAACTGATAAGAGTGCTGTGTCTTGGGGTAGGGGGTGTAGTATCTTAGAGCTATTTGTTTTAGATAAGCAATTAGGCCAATGTTATCAAGCTTGTGTGGAGAGAAAAAAAAAAAAAAAAAGGCATTTAATTCAGATCCTTACTTAAGCACTTGGTGGATTAGCAGGAAGATGAAGGCTAGTTTAGCTGTAGGTTCCCATGTGTACGTGACCAGGTTTGGAGATGTTTGACATAATTTTCCATTAAAGAAACAAACCTGAAAATTACCTAATACTAAATATCTTGGAAAGAAGAACAAAAACTCTTTGGAAAATAGGATGATGTAGCAGAGCAAATGTACATAGTCGGCCACTGCTGAGGAAGGTGCACACCTGCAGCATCCTGGAAATCATATCAGCAGTACTTGAACAAAAGGCTGGAGAGTCCTGTGTTTAAGATAATAATTACAGGGAAAACTGGATAGGCAGCATGCTGTGGTCCTAATTGCATCTAAATACAAAGCTGAATGTTTTAAAGCTGGTCTTTAAATCAAAGCATATTCCCCTTTCATTACTGGACCTTCAAGGCAGAGTGAATTCATAGCAAATTCTAAGGCTTTTAAGTCCTTTCCCATACATTAAATCATCAAAGACTTTTCTGCATGTATTTTCAACTGGTTTGTAGCCAATCAGGGTGGACTTGACCATTTTCACTCTGTTTAGCGTTCCCATAGCAAAAGAGAGCATCTTGAGTAGGAACCAATATACTTACTAACTGATACATCCACACTACCTGTGTTTGAGCAGTGGTGAACACAAATACGCATTATCTCAGGACTGAGATTCCTTTTAAGACTCAAATCACCACTGAAAGATAGAACCAGAGACAAGCTCTGTTCCTGCACTTAGTAACCTAAGGTTGAATCACCACAATATCCAGCCCTCACTAAAAAATCATTCCTTAAATAACCACTTCTCTCCCCCAAAGAAAAACACCTCTGAACTTTGTCTTGCACTTCCACAGATCTCCTAGCATGGAAAAAGAAGTGAGGAACTCCTCAGCCAACAGTCTCATTGTGGAGATGGACCACTATGAAGGTGCCTCATGTTGATGTCCCCATGGCAGATGTTTGCAACCATGGGACCAACATCTTCCAGGAAAATTACTCAAGCCACTCTCTATCAAGTGTGAAAGGACAAAGCCAACATCCTTCTGATTCCCACAGGCAGGCACAGAGGAGGATGAAACCCTTATATCATTTATTGAAAAGTGGGGCTCTCCTGCCTCTGTATATGATGCATTCATTACACAGGTACCCACCTGCTGAGCTTCCCTTAACGTGCCATTTGTCTGGCACTACATGACATTCAGAAAACTAGTTGGGATGGTCTTTAACTGAATGGAAAGAGCTGCCAGGCAAAAAAAAAAAAAAGAATAAAAAAAGAGCAAACCCCACAAAGAAAACATGCAGCAGCTGCCTAAAAGGCAAACACAAAATTTTAATGAGCGATACAGGTTTTGTATCAGTTGCAGTTTTATATAAACTTCAAGTGTAGCCTCTATGTAGTGCTCACAGTAGAAGCTTACACAATGTGATAGGGAAGTGAGTTGTGCCTGTCTTGCTGTATAAAATTTTGCAGCTGCAGGTTGTTTTCCACCTGCCTTAAAATAAGTGAAGGTCAATTATTACTATTAATAATAGTCTGGATAGAAAAAAAAGAATACTGAAGCAAAACCAGAGTAATTAATGGCAGACTCTCCAGCCTAGGGAGAAAATAATTTTTTCTAGCCTTCGACATCTTTAGTATTGGTCATCTAATATCCACTAAACTACAACTTGGCTGCAATTAGTAAAAGAAGAACAGAAAACTGGCATGTATCGCATACAGAATATACTGTAATACAGGACTTTAGGACCCAAATTGCAGCAAGATGACATTGCAAGCACTGAGTTAAACACCTGCTGCAAATTATCCTGCCCTCCTAATTACTGACCTAAAATGGAATAACGAGCAATCCAAAAGTATTCACTGCAAGTGACTAATAGTGGGCAGGATTTTTTTCTTTACCTTTTGTATCTCGCCAAAGCCATCCTTTAGCACTTAAGAGAAAAACATCAGTCTTACAAAAAAAGTTCCAGGATGTTTGGGGTTTTGTTGGAATCAAAATGAGTACGAAACTGAAAAATGCTGAAAAATGAGAGAGGCAAAGGATACTCTTTGGCTTTGCCCTATTCCGCCCAAACCAAGGCACAAGATCTCAGACTGAGTATCTCAGACTGAGGATCTCAGATGCACTTCCTTTGCATTAGGCAGATAAGCCTTAACATAGGCCTGCCCCATCCTCCTGAATCTCCTAGACACCAACCCACAGAGACAGATTCTCTTTATTCCTTGTGTTATGGAAGTGTTTTGCTCTGACTGCACAATTGAGTTCTGCACTCCAATGTTCTGATAAAGACAACTCACAGAGACATAACTAACTAACAGTAGAGGTATCGCAGATGTATCAGAAGGGAACATGACAGGATAGATTCATCGATGAATTTTTCACTTATGTTTTTACCAGATCTGTGCTTAGGACACAATAGGGCCCTACTGCACTCAGTGACAAAACTTGCATCACTTTTAGTCACTTGAATCCAGACAGCCTTTGTGTTCACAGCTGAAGAAAAGAAACAGTACCCAGCTGCTCAGCAAGGGAATAGTGTTCATGGAAGAGAAGGAAAAGGAAAAGAGAAAGCACCATGTGCCTGTTGGCCTCCCCCTCCTCCCACCTCGCCTCTCCTGCATCCCCCAAGGTCAGACACAATCTGTCCCTTTGTATCCAGGAGAGAAATAGGATGCAAAGTGTTAGGAATTTCCTAAAACTGTCTCGAATCATGTGCTGTTTAAGCAACTGTCATTTTGCTGTCTGGTTCATTGACACTTGGGTCTTAAATGGTGCTTGTGGAGGAGTAATATTTTCAGCTCTGAAGGGGTAAAGAAAACAGTCTTACAAAACCAAAGCCTTTGAAGGGTAATATGCCAAGGAGGAATATGTTGATATGCTTATTTCGTGCAAAGCTTGCATTCTCTTTGCATGAAATCAACAAGACCTTAAAGTAAGTATTTCACCAAAGTATAGCATGTAGGAGAAGTCTGTTTTCATAGAAGGAAAAAAAGTTGGAACAGATGGTTGAAGGAAAAATTAGCTTAAAGACATCAGAAACAGCTGAATAAACTTTCAGTAGTCCAAGAGTAAAAGAGGCTCAATCTTCTGGTTTATTCTTATTTTCCTATTTACATTTTTTAAATATACTGGAAATGGCATTCAACTTTTCTAGTATCTCATAGTTTTTCATTTGTTAAGCTTTTTGGGTATGGATCATAATGTTAAGGTCATGGGGAAGAAATCTGCTAAAACAGCACAAGATCTAGTGTTTCTCTTCATATGTTAATTCTAAAGTCGTAAACTAACAGGCATACAAGACTTCAGAGCTGGTTTTAGTCTGCACTTCATGAACACACCATAACAGAAAGAGATTAAAAATCAGGTTATTTACTAAAAAAAAAAAAAATTTCACTCATGACTTTCCTTTGGCTGGTTCTGGTATATGTTATAGCATGCAAAAGTATGGCTGTGTGAGAACTCATTGCCAGCTTAACTCGATATGTTCAGTGCCAGCAGAAGAAACTTTGCTCAGGGTGGTGAACTGCCTGATGGATTAAACACTGGTCCATTTTTTTTCTGGTGTAACTGTCATTGTCTAGATTTAAATAGTGAGGAACAGTAGTGCTGTAAACAGCCTTTTACATGTTAAAAGGTAATTTCTGCTCCCAGGTACGTGAGAGATATTAGGCAAGCAACCATTTTCAATGATACTAGGTCCTATCAGTCCTGGTGTGGATTAAGAACTAAAGAGTAATGTTGGAATAAGATATAGTCAAAAAAGTTATTAGAAATTTGGCAGACCTAGCATTAGATATTTTTATAATTTTTTTTCTGTAGGGGCATATTTTTAAATCTCAGTTTACATGTGAGACCATAATAATTATACCTTCATAGTAAAATGCTAATTGTTTTCCAGAGATATACAGTGAATTATCTAATTCTGGGATGGGAAGATTAAGAATATGCATTTTTGATAAAGTGCATGCTAAATTTGATCGAATGTGAAGCAGTGGTTTGGTAATCCCAAAGAAATTTTATGATTGGAGAGATCTGAGTCCCAGAGATACCAGGACTCTTTTCAGCAACAGCAATGAAACAGAATTCTCATTATTATAAGAAAGCTGTTATTATTTTCAAACAAAATTGTCACCTCAAAATATATGTAACATGTATCCAAACCCAAATCTTCTCACATCAAATAACAACATAATAGTATACAGAAATAATTTAGTCTGGAAGTGTTAAGATTATTGGCATATGCAAACAGTTTGAGTGTTGCTGCCACTCAGGAACATCAATAAATTATAAACAAACCAGTATTTTTTATCCTTAGATTTAATGTGAGAAAACGTGAGGTAAAATTCTAATTTGTCACACAGATTTTCCTGGTAGCAGAGCAATATAGTTCTATGATAAAAGCTATAATAAGGTTGAATTTAATGACTCAGGCAAGAAACATCTCCTTCCTACCGTTTTATGAGAAGCTATCTTTTCAACCAAGACAAAGATTGCTAGAAATCTTATTTTTTAAAATTAATATATAAACTATTTTATAGATAACTAAACTCCAAAGTGAAACCAAGGAAAATCAATAACCTGTATCAATCTCTGAGCAAACAATAAAATATGATTAGTTTTGCTTTCTTTTTGTTTCACCAGGATGCCTAATTATATCCAAATATTCCTGCCATATTATGTCCAAATATTTTTGGATGTCATGTTAAGTAACAAGTGAAAGGACAAGAGGAAATGGCCTCAAGCTGCATCAGGGGAGATTTAGGTTGGACATTGGGAAAAACTTCTTCACTGAAAGGGTTGTTAAGCACTGGAACGTGCTCGCCAGGAAGGTGGTGGAGCCACAATCTCTGGAGGTATTTAAAAATCACGTAGATGAGGTGTTTAGGGACATGATTTAGTGGTGGGATTAGCAGGGTTAGGTTAATGGTTGGACTGAATGACCTTAAAGGTCTTTTCCAACCAAAATGATTCTATAATTATTTCCAAATCATTTTCGTGTTTGATAAAAATAATTTCTTTGACATTTCCTATGAAATCTGGTTATGTCTTGTGGCATATATAATTTTATCTTTCATGAAAAAATGTGAACATTCTGAGCAGCTTTATTTTTAGCCTATAATGTAAGAATATTTTTTATACTTCCTTTCATAATTCTTAAGAAAGCACACTTATCTTGACTGCATTTTTAGCCTGATAATTTTTAGGCCAGTACAGGACTTTTTTTTCTGTTCAATAGTAGAATGGAGCCAAAGCTGTGTTTATAACCTGTGTTTATTAAGAGAGATAAGTAATTCCATAATAAACTTATTTTATGATTAATCTAATCTTGTTCCAGTGGCTGAATGAGATTCACAGTCATATCCTTCCAGGACAGCTTCCAGGACAGGACCCTCAAGGAAGATAAATTTAATTTACTGGTAGAGAAGCGCAAGGAGAGTTGAAAGACCAGAGAGGAAACAACTAGTAGCAGAACATGATCTAAAGAGTCCCTTTTGTAGAAAACTTTGAAAATACGATTCTTATTAGAAAGATCTGAACTGTTACAGATTAATTTAACCAATGAATTGGTGTACACACACACATATATACACATAAAGCATAATTCAGCTCCTCTGGAATTTTTTTTGCACGATTTGGATGAGGCTCAAATAAAGTCATTGCACTTGTACTTCTCCAAGCAATCCTTCAGTTTACCATTATGTCATGCACGCTGTTTGAACTGTCTGAACCTAGTATATGTCTTATTTGAAACATTCAAATCACTTGAGTATTGCTACTATAAAATAGCTGTAAAACAAGTGATAGGCCACATTTATGTCTTTATCATATTGACATTATTAACGACATAGTTTATCAGCTTCTTCTTAATCTAAAGAAATTACCAACTTTCAAGCACACAGAGTGGACAAATATGGCATTAGATGATGATCAGTTTTCCTTTTATTTGCCATAGGAAAATTTTCATTGTGATTCTTGATGATTTTGATGTTTTTAGAGCAAACTGCTTTGTGAAAATTGTCTCTTTCCCTTTTATTGCCCACTTGTCACATCAGAAAAGTGCTTTCTGCATCTGCTGTTTAATTAAACCTGTATTCTACCAACAGCATAAAATAGGAGCTTATGCCATCAGCCACAACTAGGAGACAGCTTAGGTGAAGATGGATTCACTGTCCAGTTCAGTGAATATCCCCTTTGAAGTCAAGAGGAGATCATCCACAATTTCAGCTAATGTTATAGTAAACCTCTAACATCTGGTTTTACAAAACTTTAAATATGTCTCTCTTTGAACTCCAAATTTAGTTGTGCTTCCCTGCTGATTGGATACGTTCAGCATGTTGTGTGAAAAGTCCACCTCTAGGCTGTGACATTCAGAAAACTGCAAAAGCTCATGACAAATTAAGGCACTGCAGCTCCTATTTCTTTTCCTCATTCCTGAGATCTGGGACTGTCATCCGACAGCCAGTCTTTGGAGCTCTGTACTGACTTTTGCATACGATCACAACTAATGCAAACCCTATCCCAGAAGCCAAGTAGAACCTTCCCTGTTTAACCACTGTGATGTGTAATATACTCACCTTCAGGCTTTGCACTGCTTCTAAATACAATAATAGCTCTTAAAAGGTAAACTACAAGAGAGATCAAAAGACTGCAAGTGAACAAGCTGAATCCAAAACCTTTTCTCTGTCCTTCACTAGGGGCCAATCTGTGTAGGACACCAGGGTCAGGAGAGCAGCCATGCCCCAGGGAGCTCTTACTCTGGCACTGCTCATCCTGGAACTGCTCTCTGTAAACATCTCTCTTTGGTTGCTGGTCTTGAATCAGCCCCTGAAGTTGGTCAGGGACAAATATAAGGTGTGCCCTTGACAGATAATTGCTCTCCAACGAACTCTTTCACTTGGGTTAAAAACCTTCTTTTTCAAAGCAAATTAATTATGATGGCAAAGCATGCAAATTAGCAAATCTTGTTTGATTTGTTATTCTGAGCCACTAGTGTGGGGAATTTTACAGCAGACACAGATAAAATTGAGTAACAAAGACAAAAGTGATAAAATGTATTTTCTGACTCACATTCACATATGTAGCAAGCTCAGAGTTTCCGACAGGATTCATGAACTGTTATAAATGGATTCTTCATGTCAATATAAGCATTTGCAAATGTATTGCTGAACTGGGGTTCATGGCAGATTGATGAGCAGCAGGATCTGATTCCTCCATAAATTTTAATGCTGACCATGTAACTAAATTTTATTTCTGAAAAGAAGTCAGCTATTCTTGATACTGTGCTGTGAGACGCTGCTACAAAAATTAGGTGGTCAAAGGCAGGAATAGAATTGCCAACACTTGTGATTTTATTAGGAGAGAGATCACTTTTTCTTAAAACCCTAGCTCCCGAAGTCATAAGATTACAGGAAACTGTCATGTTTCATTCTTTCAGACAAAATAGTTCCTACCTTTTGTGGTTGTGAAGAAAAGTTGAAAATATAAATCCAATAGACAGGGCCACCAAACGACAAAAAGACACCAGCTTTATTGGTATTTTAAGGAACTTGATGGTTTATGAAGGCCTAAAGTTAGGAATACTGAAATAATGTTATTCAAACAAAGCAAGCAGTGAATAATGATGTGAAAGTAAAATCTAGAGTCAGAGTGCTTTCCCTATCGTACTAAAGAGAGGAAATAGTATGAATGGTGAAACTCGCCAGCTTCAAAGCTCATCCACTTTTCTATCCTAGAGTAGTTGCTTAAAAAAACATATCCTTGTTTTTGAAGAATGGAGCACGTACTATGTTAGATGAGAACTACTAATACACTAATGGAAAGATAAAGCAATGCTTTAGGTCTACATGTTGGAACTTAACTTTTCCTGTTTCTCCAGATAAAAATGAGAGAGATATGCTAAATTATATGAAGCTAAGCAATTGCAGAATTTGCAGAAACTGCTTCCTGTGAAGAATTAAGGTTTAATTAGCTAAAAAGGAAGTGTACAGAGGCATGATAACTGAGAGTTGATCACCCTGTCTCTGATGAGATTATCCTCTGTACCTCTGAACTTTATTATCCAAACAACAAGTCCATGGCGTGATTTGGTGCCTCCAATAATCTTGTGCTAATTTTTACTCATGCTATCTGTCAGGAGGCCCTGAGTTGTTTGCAGAACAGCTCTAAATATGAAGAACAATTGACTGCATTAACTGTGTGTGCGGAAACATTATTATAGACATCAAAAAATAAGACACTGAGTCCTGAACCAAAGTCCATTGAAATTGACTAGTAACTTTCAATATTTTGAATCAAGATCTTTGATCACTTTGCCTTAGCATATTTTGTGCCTTTATTTTAAGTTGGTTTACCTGATCATCCCAGGAAGTGCAGTCCTAGGTCTCCTAAAATGGATGAGACTCTGAAAACAGGATCAGATTTAACTGACCAATGAAGCACCATGTGTGAAGGTCAGCGACATACTCCTTCAAATACATACATCACCAGGATACAGGCAAAGGTAAGGAGAGGCAACAGTTTGCCAGTCTGTGTCCATTGCTATAATTCTCCTTTGCTTCCACCTAGCCTCACATACTTCCTGGCTGTGACTTGAACTTGCTTTCTGTCTGAGGAAGATGCCACCAATACAGTTTCCTGCAGTGGTTCAGACACTGACTTGTAACTATCCACAGGCCAACAGTCTGGCTCTACTGGCTGTTACAAATGATGAGACTGATTGTGTCCCACCTACCACTTGGTGAACCCCAGTTTCCCGTGGCAAATGGAGTAGTAAATGCCACTGTTAAGGTCTCAGGGTACTACACAACCATGTGGTGCTCTCTACTACAAATAGAAAGTGGTCTTGCCTGGAGCAAAGCTGCAGCATCAGACCCATGGAAAAAACTCAATCTATATATATAAAAAAACAAAACAAACCAAGAATTAACCCTCTTCATTGCGATAGACTTGGTATAGTCAGGTACTTATCTGAGCTCCCAACACAGTGATACTGCATTTTTTAGGGAAGCTATTTAGTGTGAAAATGTGTCAACATTAGTTCAGGTATTCTGAAGGATTCAGAGCTGTGGGGAAAGAAAGCACATAAAAATCTCCATAAGCTGCCGTGGACAAAAGGAAAGAACAAAATGAGATGATAAAGGGATTAAAGGATGATAAGGGATGAGATGTAGGAATCATTGAGAGATGTGGATCAAAAGCAGCTGTAGGGATCTTACTCTCATTTGTCCTTTAGCAACAGTTTGAGAACATCACTGACTGAGGGACCCCACTGTGCTAAAAGTATTGCATAAACTCATTGTAATTTTTACAGGCATGCTCTGCCCTGGACTGTTTCTAATCTCAGTTGGTGAGCAAGGACACAAAGGCACAGAGAAAGGAAGCAGCTTGCCCAAAGTAGGTTAGTAGCAGAAATAAAGATAGGATCCAGATCTCCTGCAGCCAACTGGATGCATCCCATGGAGAAAACTGTAATCTGCCTCCCAAGCCCATGGGGAAGCTTCCAGGCAGAAAAATCTGTTCAAATAAGAAAGCAAGGGAAAGGAGAAAGTATGGGCTGGAGGTTCCTAATTGGTATAAGTAAGAACATGCCAACTGTCTGTAACCTTCTCCCCGTAGAACGCTCCAAAGAAGTAAACGAGTACAGATGATTTAAACAAAAACCAAAACTCAGTAGCTGCAGCACTAAGAGCTTCTGCTAACGCTGCAGCCTATTCTCTTCTCAGAGAAAGGAAACCATGACAAAGACAGCACAGACTTCTCGTAAGTGTATTATACAGTGAGGACAAGAAGAGGATAAGGATGTTATTCTAAGCTTTCATGGTTTGGGGAAAATTCTGATTGAGAGCATTTCTTTTTAGCTAAAAAAGCACAAATTCATTTCTTCGGGTATTTAAGTCTGAGTTTCTTGCTGATTTACTTCGGTTTCTGTTCCAAGCTGTTTCTGATCTTCATTTTTTAGTTGTTTAGAGATTGAGAGACCAAAAATTTTGACATGGCTGTGAAAAAAACATGGTTTTAAAAAGCGGCGTATCTACTTTCAAGCCAAGGTGTGATGCAAATAAGTAAATCACATGCTTTCATCATGTTGCACACTGCCTTTAATAGGAGCATGGTAATTTCCTTTTCTCCTCTCCT
>VWZK01012379.1:1554-14736 GCA_013396935.1 Baryphthengus martii
CGCCGGGCGCTCCGCGCTGAGGCCGCGCCGAGGAGGCCCCGGTCGGGGCTGGAAGCGGAGGGAGGCGGCTGACGGAGAAACGAGGTGGACGGAGCCGCCTCCTCCGGTAACCAGGGCCGTGCGGGAGGTGAGCGAGCTCCGCGGGTCCCGGTTGCGATTCCTTGGTGCCGCGGCACACGGCCTCTTCCCGGGACCGGCGCTTCCGCGGGAGGTCCGAGCTCCGGCGGGGGCGGGTTTGAGGCGGCGAAGCTGAAGCTGAATTTGTATTTTTGAATCCCTGAAGGAAGCGCTTTGGCCGAGAGCGCGGCGGGAGCATCGCCCTCGGGTCCTCACCCTGCCGGTGAGTAACGGAGCGGCCGCCGTTAGCGCCTCGTTGTTTCTGTTTCAGGTGTTCCGGGGCCCCCGGGATCCTCTCGGGCAGCCCGGGAATCCCCACGGTGCTGCTGGAGCCGTTCCCTCCGGATACCGGCTCCCGATATCTTGGGGACAAACACCTGTCGCGCTCCGCTCTGGCTCCTCAGTAGAGACCGAAGCTGCCAATTAAGAGCAGAGGTGAAACGAAGCCCTAATTAGGGGAATTTTATATTTAATAGCGCGAGGTTTTTGGCATAGCCAGCTGCTGATTAACTCCTTCCGCTCTTTTTTATCCCAAATTGCCGCAGAAGCGGAATTTCGAGGTGAAATCCTCGACTAATACTATTTTAAGGCTGTAGCCGCCGCTGCTTTTGAGGAGATCTCTGAGAAACCTGCGAAAAAGGAGAAAACTCTGGAGATTTTTATTTTTTTGGCCCTGGAGAGTTTAATTTTTTTTTGGTTGGCCCTGGAGATTTAATTTATTTTTCCCCAGGAATACTAACGATATTTAATCCGCTTTGGATTCCCCCAGCCCCGCGGTACCGGAGCGAAGGCTCCGCGTGGGGAAGAAATGCCGAGGTCAAACCTCTTGCCTTAAGAAGATTTTCTCTTCCTCTTCCCAGATAAAAGGAGCCTGGGTTTCCCAAAGCAGCTTAAAGCCCCGGGAGGTGCCTAATTAAACGTAATTAAACGACTGGCGGCGGGATCAGAACCGATAACGCCGGAGGGCGAGGAATTTTTCCCTCAAAACGACGTCGGTTTGGCTTCCCCGGCAGGAATTTTTCCCCAGCTGGATTTTTTTTTTTGTCTTTTGGTGAAGTGGAAACACCTTCCCAATTAATTTAGAAACTTCCTAGGGAAGAGATTGAGGAAAGGCGAGTGGATCCAGGAGGATTTTTTGATATTTAGCTCCCGAAACTTCCGAGCCGGGATTTGCGGCTCGTGAGGCGAGCCGGGAAAAGGGCGTTAAAAAAAAAAAAAAAGTTCTGAGGTGGGAAGAGAAGCCCCAAAACTGGACTTTTTGGGAGCGGTTTCTTCCGGATCCCTGTGGAAAAACGGAGCCTGGCGGAGCTTTGCGAATAAATAGGATTTTTCCGATCTCGGAGGCGGCTTTTGCTGCTTTAATTTTGTTGTTAATTAAAGGAGAGACCGAGGGGTTGGGCAGGAAGGAGGATCTGATGTTTCCTCGTCGGTTTTGGGCTTTTCTCACAATTATCTGACAGTTTATTTTCATTTTTCTGCTTTTCTGATCAAAATCTGCCGCTTTATTTTCAATTTTGTGCTTTTCTCATCAAAATCTACCACTTTATTTTGATTTTTTTGTGCTTTTCTCATCAAAACCTGACACTTTATTTTGATTTTTGCGCTTCTCTCGTCAGAATCCGCCGCTCTGTTTTGATTTTGCTTCTTTTCTCATCAAAATCCGCTGCTTAATCTTGATTTTTATGCTTTTCTCCTCAAAATCTGATGCTTTTAGTTGCATTTTTGTGCTTGTCTCGTCATAAGCCGATGCTTAATTCTGATTTTTTACCCTTTTCCCCTCGAAATATGACGTTTTATTTTCATTGTTGCGTTTTTCTCGTCAAAATCGACTCTTAATTTTTATTTTTGTGCTTTTTCTCATCGTAATCCGACACGTAATTTTGATTTTTTATGCTTTTCTTCTCACAATCCAACACTTTATTCTGATTTTTACGCTTTTCTCCTCAAAATCCGATGCTTAATTTTGATTTTTGTGCTTTTCTCCTCTCAATCCGACGCTTTATTTTGATTTTCGTGCTTTTCTCCTCACAATCCAACACTTTATTTTGATTTTTTTGCTTTTCTCCTCACAATCCGACGCTTTATTTTGATTTTTGTGCTTTTCTCCTGAAAATCCAACGCTTTATTTTGATTTTTTGTGCTTTTCTCCTCAAAATCCGACGCTTTATTTTGATTTTTTGTGCTTTTCTCCTCACAATCCGACACTCAATTTTGATTTTTGTGCTTTTCTCACCTGATTTTTGGTTTGTTTTTTTTTTTTTGGGCAGGTACAAGGAAAACAATTCACCTGGGCTCCCAGGAAAGATGTCCCTCTCCAAAAGGGAACTGGATGAGCTGAAGCCATGGATCGAGAAGACGGTGAAGCGAGTCCTGGGTTTCTCGGAACCCACCGTGGTCACCGCTGCCCTCAACTGCGTCGGGAAGGGCATGGACAAGAAAAAAGCCGCCGGTACGTCCCCCGGGCTCCGACCCGGAGCCGGCAGCTCTTGGGAGAGGTGCTCCCAGCCCTCAACTGGGTAAATAGGTGCCAATAATTCCCTAAATTGCCTCGGAAGAGCCTCAAAGGGGATGGCAACTTCCTCTTTTTATTCCCAAAATGTTGGGATTGGGCTGCCCGGAGCGGCGCTGGGGTTGCAACGCCCGGAAGGGTTTCAAAGCTCCTCGTTGGTATTAAATGGGATCGTGAATTAAATTAGAACCCTAATTTTTCCCTAATCGGCGTCCGGACTCCCTTAATCCGTCAGAGTTCAAGGCTCCGACGGAATCCGCGGATCCCAGAGGTCTCCAGCCCACCCAGTGCCTTAGTGGGGTGAAATCCACCGTGACACGGAGCTCGGCAGGAATCTCTGTGAATTCTCCCTTTTTCCCTGCTCATTCCAAGCAGCCCGTTCGGAATTTCCCCACCTGGAAGCGTTGAGGGACACAAGGAGTTGTGCCCGGAGAGGCGGTGGAGTCTCCTTCTCCGGAGACTTCCCAACACCCGCCCTGGATCCGTTCCTGTGGGGCCTGCCCTGGGTGCTCCTGGACTCGAGGATCTCCAGAGGGTCCCTTCCCAATCCCGCCCATCCTTGGATTCTGGCAACTCCTCCTCTTTTTCCAGATCACCTCAAACCCTTCCTGGACGATTCCACCCTGCGCTTTGTGGACAAGCTCTTCGAGGCGGTGGAGGAAGGCCGGAGCTCCAGGCACTCCAAATCCAACAGCGACCGCAACCGGAAGCGAGAACTGAAGGTGATTATTGATTATTTTGATTTTGGAATTTGTTGTTTTTTGATTTTATTTCTTAATCTCCTGTGGTTCGGTGGCCATGGAGGCAGCCCTGGTACTTTACCTTCACTTTCCTCTTCCAGAGAGGTAACCCTAAAAGTTCAAGAGAAAAGACTCTTCTCCGTGATGAAGTGTGTGAGCCTTTACCTCGGGATTCCCTTCGGGCCGAGGCGGAAGCTTCGGCTTTTCCTTTCTTTATCCGCCTCCGCGAACGGAGGAACTTCCCCCAGCTCCAGGGGGTTTTCACTGCTCCCAGCAACTTCCAGTTGCTCTTCCTTGCTGGCCATCCGGGAGCGAGCGGGGCTCTCTGGTGGGGGATCTCCTGGGTTTTCCTTCTTTTTTTTTTTTGCATCCCAACTCAACAGAGGGGGATTTTTGACACCCTCCTGTTGTAGCACGAGGTTAATTCCGGCAGGGATTTAACAGCTCTCTGGTGTTCCATCCATCCAAACCTCTCTTCGGCTCCTTCCTTCTCCTGAAGGCTTCACTCATCACCTTCTGGAATTGCATTTTTTTCCAAACTGGAGTTCAAAAGGGGCCTCTCTTCATCCTGCTCCTGCTTCCGCAGGAAGTTCCCTTCTGCTTTTTCCAAGGTCCCTATTTTAGGACCATCTCTATTCCTCTGCCAGCTCCTAACCTCCGTGAGCTGGAATAATCCCAGGCAGGGTTTGAATCTCTTCAGGTGTGTCGGGACCTGCTGCCTCCACTTTCTTTTCTGTCAGAAACTCAGTTTTCCTTCCGCTCTCCGGCCGGGGCTTTAACTGGTGCCGGAAGGGGCCTCCTCCAGGTCCCGTTAACGCCCGGCACGTTCAAACGGAGCTGCCACGGGACCAGTAGAGCTTCTGGTGAGACTGGTGGGTCCTCCCTTCTTCTCTCCCCGCCTCTTGGGGAGATCGTCAGTCCCTTCACTCTGGGTGCTTTGTGGAACCCGCCCCAACAGGGTGCTTTTGGCAGCTCCCACGCCCGTGGATCCCGCTTCTCTTCCCAAGCGGAGTTCGGACGGCGCCGGTTTTCGGGCCGTCTCTTCCCGGTGGCCGTGGCCGCCGGAAAATGGGAGGGTGGGAAGCGGAGTGGGGCCGGGGCTGGATGTGGAGTAGGTGATTCTTCTCCGGTCAAAGATCCGCTGGGATCTCTTGTGAGCACGGACGGTGTTCGGTTCATCGGGAACAGACAACCCTCTTCTCTTGGATCTCGGTGTGGGAATAGGAATTCCATCTGCCAAATCCTCAACCTTTCCTCGCCGGAATTACCTTCCTTAGAGCTCCTCCAGCAGGATTGGGATGTGTCCTGCCCGCGAGACGAGGCCGTCAGACGGTGACTGTCCTCGGAGAGTGACTCCAACCCGCCCTGCCCCCCTCCTCCAAGCTCAGGGACAGGTTTTTGAGGTGAATTTGGCGGACGAGCGGAAAGTGCCGCTTCCTGGCCTGGCTCGGGGTAGCTCGTTGCTTTGGGAAGGTTCAGGAACTAAATCGTACCGGTTTGCACACTTTATACTATGGGCAAGTCCTTTCTCTTGAACTTGTAGGTTTGCCACGAAGTACCTGTCTCTGGATGAGGAAGTGTCCTTGTAGGATACGAACCGTTGTAGTGAAGAAGGGATTGCAACTAACGCTTACGACCGGTGTGTATATCCTCTTTTCCAATAACACCTTGACACACGCGCTGCGCTGGCGCAGGACGGAGCCGGCCGGCCGCACACAAACCACGAGCCGGGGCTGCTCAAACGGAGCCCCTGCGTAAAGCTCACCTCACCTCCTGAGCCTCCCCTGATCCCAGCCTGGTGCTGGGGGCTGGATGGGTCCTCTGGAGCTCAGCTGGTGCCCCCCTCCCTGCTCCAGCAGCTTCACCCAGAGCAGGGGGTCCAGGATCGTGTCCAGGAGCCTTTGGAATCTCTCTGGAGAAGGAGACTCCCCAAGCTCTCTGGGCAGCCTGGGCCAGGCTCCAACCCCCTCCCACCCAACAAATTTCTCCTCCCGCTCCCAGGGAACCTCCTGGGTTCCGGTCGGTGCCCGGTGCCCCTCGTCCTGGCGCTGGGCACCCCGAGCAGAGTCTGGCCCCGGCCTCTGGCCCCCCGGGGGCCCTCGAGCTCTTGCTCAGCATCGCTCAGCTCCCCTCTGGGGCTGCTCTTCTGCAGCTGAACACCCCAGGGCTCTCAACCTTGATGCTCAAGGCCCCTCAGCGGCTTCCCAGCCTCCACCGGACTCTCTCCGGCAGCTCCCGGTCTCTCTGGAAGTGGGGAGCCCAGCCCTGGCCCCGGCACTCCCAAGGTGGCCTCCGTGGGGCCGAGCAGAGGGGCAGGAGAACCTCTCTGCCCCCGGCTCTGCCGAGTGCCCCCCAGGAGCCCGTTGGTGGCTCAGGGTTGACGTTGTGTGAGACCCATCCGTGTGGTTGATGCTCCCCCTGCTCTCTGAGCTGTGTGTCTCTGGAGCAGCTCGGTTCGAGCGCAGCGTCTTTGGATCCGGGCTGGAATTGTCCGGGTTGAAGTGTGAGGGAAAGTTGCAGAGGTCCCGAGCTGTCCCGCTCTAGGGCGTGCTAGGATGTGGTAGGACAGCGCAGCTTCCTTCACCAAACCCTCTGAAGCTGGTGGAAGACGTGGAAACCATTTTAGGCCAGTGAGGTCAGCTGTGGGCAGGCTCATTCCATCTCTCCTTAAACCTCCTCGGTGCCCAAAACCCCCTTGGACCGACGGTGAGAACGCCGGTGGCTTTTCCACAGGCACGTCCCGGTGACGTCTCCTGTCCTTCACGCTCCTGGATCGTCAGTGACGCTTTTCTGCCGGGGAACCGGGGCACCGGTTTCCGGCAGGATTCCCAGTAAATCTCCCTGCGAGTGAATCGTGGTGACGCTACGGAGCCGGATCTGATCCGTGTGGTGGTTTCTCATCTTAAAACGCCATCCGGGAGGAGAACTCTCTGGTTTTTAACCACGTTTTTCTCCTTCTCTCCTTCTCCGGCAGGATGTGTTTGGTGACGACTCCGAAGTATCCAAGGAATCTTCCGGCGTCAAGAAGCGGCGCATACCGCGGTTCGAGGAGGTGGAGGATGAGCCTGAGGTCATTCCCGGCCCTCCGTCCGAGAGCCCTGGGATGCTGACCAAGCTACAGGTGCGTGTCGCACGAGCTCCGCCCCGGAAGGAGCTGTGACGGCGAAGGGAGCGCGGGTGTGAGACTCGGAGAGTGGGAAAAGTCTGGATGTTCTCTTGGAATTGTAAAATCATTTGAGTTGGGAAAGCCCTCGGAGCTCCTGGAGTCTCCAAGCGTTGTCCCAGCCCTGCCAGGGCACCACTGAGCCCTGTCCCTCAGCACCACAGCTCCAGGCCTTGGAAACCCCTCCAGGGATCAGGGGGACTCCAGCCCTGCCCTGGGCAGCCTGGCACAGGCCTGGACAACCCTGGGGGAGAAGACATTGCTCCTCCTGCCCAACCTGGAGCAACCTGAGGCCGGTTCCTCTTGTTCCCATCCCCTGGGAGCAGAGCCCTTGATCTCAACTTCCCCCCAAGCTCCTGTCAGGGATTTGTGGAGAGCCAGAAGGTCTCCCCGGAGCCTCCTTCTCTCCAGGCTGACCAAGCCCAGCTCCCTCAGCCGCTCCTCCCCACACTCCTGCTCCAGCCCCTTCCCCAGCTCCGTTGCCCTTCTCCGGCCACGCTCCGGTTCTTACCTGAGGGAAATGGTGTTGTCCACATCCGACGGAGGGGAAAAAAAATTCACCAACCCTTTTTCTTTCCACAGATCAAACAGATGATGGAAGCAGCCACCCGGCAGATCGAAGAGAGGAAAAAGCAGCTGAGTTTCATCAGTCCTCCAGCACCGCAGGTACCTACCGGCAAATCCCGCTGTACCTCGTTCGGCCGCGGCGCGTTGCCCTTGATGCCTTGGAGCAAGCGCATAATAAAACTTCCTTCCCTTATCCACAGCCCAAAATCTCTTCCTCGTCCCAATCGGAACGTCTCCCCATCGGCAACACGATCCAGCCCTCGCAGGCGGCCACCTTCATGAACGACGCCATCGAGAAGGCCAGGAAAGCCGCGGAGCTGCAGGCCCGGATCCAGGCGCAGCTGGCCCTCAAGCCAGGGCTCATCGGCAACGCCAACATGGTGGGGCTGGCCAACCTGCACGCCATGGGCATCGCGCCGCCGTGAGTACCTCTGGAAGCCTCACAGGGTAACGCCACGATCCCGGACCCGTTTGGGTGGGAAGGGACCTGCCAAGCTCAGCTGGTGCAGGAAGCAGGGACATCTCCAACCGGAGCTCCATCCAACCTCCCCTGGGATGGTTCCAGGGATGGGGCAGCCACCACTTCTTGGGGCACCCTGGGCCAGGCTCAGTGCCAAAATTTCCTCCTTCTCTCTGGTCTAGATCTCCCTACTTTTCATTCAAACCCATCCCTCCTTGTCCTGTCCCAACAGGCCCTGCTCCAAAGTCCATCCCCAGCTTCCTTCTAATCCCTGAAATTCCCCCGGAAGGTCTCCCCGGAGCCTTCTCCTCTCCAGGCTGAACGAGCCCAGGTGCCTCAGCCGCTTCTCATGAGACTTGTGCTCCGGAGCCCTGAGGAGAAGCTGCCCAAAGGTTCCTCCAGTGCTTTCGGATCCTCAGCAGTCACCTCAACGGCTGCTGAAGGAACAGCTTTTATATTAGAGTGGAAATGGTGGTTGCTCTTTCCCTAAGACTCTCCCAACTTCTAGACGTGAGCCGAGAGTCTTTTCTGGCGCCATGGATGAGGTTTCAGATTCCGAGGAAGCCTTTCACCACTTTTAGTCTGGTTTGGTTCTCCCCAAACCTCCCGTTATCCTTGGAATCGATGCCGTGCCGGCGTTTTAACCCGACGTCTCTTCTCTGGCCGCCAGGAAAGTGGAGCTGAAGGATCAGACAAAGCCGACACCACTGATCTTGGATGAGCAAGGCCGAACGGTTGATGCGACCGGTAAAGAGATTGAGTTGACTCACCGCATGCCAACCCTAAAAGCAAACATCCGAGCTGTGAAGAGAGAGCAGTTCAAACAACAGCTTAAAGAAAAACCCTCGGAAGATATGGAATCCAACACTTACTTTGACCCCCGGGTCTCCATAACCCCGGCCCAGCGTCAGAAACGCACCTTTAAGTTCCATGAAAAAGGCAAATTTGAGAAAATTGCCCAGAGGTTGCGAACGAAGGTATTGGAGGGTCCGGAGAGCGCAGGCGTTGAGGGTGCGGTTCGGGATGGGAGTCGATTCTCCTCTCCTGGGATGCGAAGGGAGCTGTGGTGGCTTTTCGGAAGAAGCTTTTTCAGGGAAGCCGCCTGGAAGTTTTCCGTCGGCGCCGTTCGTGTCGGAAAGGCGGGATCCAAACTAGGGCAAACCAAACATGTTTTCTTCCAGCTGGCTTCGCTTGATGGAAGCCAAAATTGTATCTTTTTTTGATAAGAGATCGACAATTTCCCAAGAGAATAGCTGATTTTTTTTGGCCGAGCGTTCGTTCCCCAGGAGTGGATCAGCCCAGAGGTTGGAGATTTAAAGGAATCTTGGTAAAATGCCCGATTCTTGGGGAGAAGGGAGAGAAGAGCCTCAGGAAAGCGCAGGGATCTGACACCTGGGGAGCGATTCCTCCGGGATAGCTCCGCGTTCCTAAAAGGCTCGGTAATAAGCGTGGATTTTTGGTGGGTTCCAGAACTTGGGCTGCGTGGTTTCTTCGGCGGTCTGCTGCAAATTGTTTTAGGAAAAAACACCGAAACAAACCAAACTGAATGAGCAGGTGGGTTCATGTTGTGCTTTTCCTGAAGGTTGAGGTGTCTTTTCCTCCCCTGATTCCTCAGGCTCAACTAGAAAAGCTGCAGGCGGAGATTTCGCAGGCGGCCCGGAAGACGGGGATACACACGTCCACCAAGTTGGCTCTTATCACCCCCAAAAAGGAGCTGAAAGAGGGGGAGATCCCAGAGATAGAGTGGTGGGACTCCTACATCATCCCCAGCGGCCTCGATTTGTAAGTATTCCACTTGCCAGCTTCAGATCGTTGGGAAATTTGAGGAGTTTCTCGGTGGTAACGGCTGAAGAGGAGCCAGAGAGCGCCCAGCTGGCCAAGAAGCCACCAGTATCCTGGCTGGGTCAGCACTGGGGGGACCAGGGCAGGGATTGTCCCCCTGGACTGGGCACTGGGGAGGTCTCTCCTTGAATCCTGGGATCAATTTTGGGCTCCAGAAGGAACTGGAGCGTGGCCAGAGAAGGGCAACGGAGCTGGGGAAGGGGCTGGAGCAGGTGAGGAGCAACTGGGTGGCTTGTCATTTTGCGCTGACTCCCAACTCTCTCCTTTTCTAGAAAAGGTGGGACCTCTTCAAAGAAAGAAGAGTACTTTGGGATCACAAACCTCGTGGAGCACCCGGCACAGCTCAACCCTCCAGGTACTGCCCCAATTTGGGGTGATTTGGGTTTTTTTGCTGTTAAAGTAGAGACGAAATAGTCGGAGCGGCTGGTGCTTGGTGGGGTGAAACCAGCGCCGCAGCCTGGCGGCTTCTCCCTGTCGGAAGAAATCCTGGGAAGAGAAGCCTGAAATCTCTGCAAAACTGATTGGAATTGGGAAGGGAATCTTTGCCTTGGTTTTGGGAATTGAATATAAAAGCTGTTGTGGGTGCCAGTAGCTGTTCGGGTGTTGGTGGTGCAGGTGAGGACGCAAACTCCTCGCCTCACGTTGACCTCGACCTTTTTGACCCTGAGGAAGGGGCAGGAAATAACCTCAGAGCGTTTTACCTTTTAGCAAAATCCAAAAAAAAACAGCCAAACTCCCTTTTCCTGGTGTAAGAGGCGGGCAACAGCTGGAGATTGTTGGAATATCACGGAGCGTGGTACGGCTGTGACCGTTCCAGGTGTTATTTTCTCTCCCGGAGAGATTTTTTGAGGAGATTGCTGTTTCATTTCCCTGATTTCTCTTCCCAGTGGACAGCGACACACCCGTGACCCTGGGGGTTTATTTAACTAAGAAAGAACAGAAGAAATTACGGCGACAGACTCGGAGAGAAGCCCAAAAAGAGCTGCAGGAGAAAGTCAGGCTGGGCCTGATGCCGCCGCCGGAGCCCAAAGGTAGGCGACGGTTACAACGGGCGAGCTCCGGGCTGCCAGCGTCACCGAACCGGCGTCCGATGGGAGCTTCCCTCAACTCGTCTCCCCTTTCCCTTTGCAGTCAGGATCTCAAACTTGATGCGAGTGCTGGGGACGGAAGCCGTGCAGGACCCGACGAAAGTCGAAGCTCACGTCAGAGCGCAGATGGCCAAGAGACAGAAGTAGGCGGCCCGTTGTAGTGGGGGTTTCTTGGGTCGTTTTTCGATGGGTTTAGCGCTGCTGATAAATTTCTCCGTAGGGAACGAAACCCTTGAGGTGAAAACCTCCGTGTTTTGCTCTTGTGGCCTTTTTTTCCAGGGCCTCGAATGATCCCTCTGAGGCCTGGAGGGAGCTGGGTCTTGCCGATCAGCTCTTGTCACTGGTCAAGGGCCTCGTATTAAATTTCTCACCGTGATGCTGATCAGCTACGACTAATAAACGTTTTCAGGAGGAATCGGTGACTGGCTTGAAAAAAAAGCCTCCGTGCTTTTAATCCAGCCAGAAATTGGGCAGGAATTTCAGCCACTGTGGGACCTGGGGAGCGTATTCTGAGCTTAGGAGCCGTTTCGATGCCGTTAACGGGGTCCTCAGAAGCCGAATTTTGCTCATCGCCCCCATCTCCCCTTTGCACCCAGAGCTCACGAAGAAGCCAACGCCGCCAGAAAGCTGACGGCGGAACAGCGAAAAGCCAAGAAGGTGAAAAAGCTGAAAGAAGATGTTTCCCAAGGAGTTCATATAGCTGTGTACAGGTGAGGGCTTCCTAAAGACACCCTCTAGAAACGTGGTGGGTGAGAGGAGCTGCTCGTTCGTCAGGTTTCCTTACAAAAAAATCTTGGCCCGGAGCGGCGACACCATCCCAAAAGACACGTCCGTTAACTCTGTCCTTAAGTCATCCTGTGGCAACCGGGCCCTAAAAACGTGTCAGATTTGAAGGATTTCAACTGGGATTGATGGTTTTGAGGAGGGGAGACATTTTCTGGCTAATCCAGTACAGTGCTGGCCAGAAATTGGGGACATCTTCAAGACCTAGAGAGCGGGAAAGGCCGGACACGGCCTCTCCCAGGCGTCATCTCAAGGTGTGGGGAAAAACCCCTGAGGAGCCGGAGGAGGAAATGCTGGAGCCAGTAGGGAGCTCTTTGGTGGTAATAATTCTGGTTTTCCCACAAACACTTGTTTTGTCTCTTTTGTTTTTCTATCCAAAGGGTCAGAAACTTGAGCAATCCGGCAAAAAAATTCAAAATCGAGGCGAACGCCGGTCAACTCTACTTAACGGGCGTCGTGGTTTTACACAAAGATGTCAACGTGGTCGTGGTAGAAGGAGGTGAGGACTTGGGAGAGGCGGGTTTTCGGTCGCAGGGTAACATCCAAAAGCTTTCCTCTGGCAAAAATTCCCAGCAAATTGAGGGTGAAAGAAGGAAAAAAAAAAAAACAACTCCTCTCATTACACCTGTAATGGGGTTAGGGCTGGTGGCAGAGCGCACTAATCCCGTTAGAAAAGCTGATGCGTTCGGTATAGGAGGGGGAAAAAATGGCTGGATTTGAATCTTTAATGCTCTGAGCCAGAGAGGAGAGCGTCGTCCCTTGCCATTCTTTGCGGTTTGCACCGTTCTAAGTAATTTTTGTGAGGTGTCAAAGAGCCTGTTTGGCAGCGGGAGGTGGCTGAGGGAAAAGCTTGGCTATCCCTGGATCGTTTGGCTTCTGCTGCTTGTTACAACTTCTTAGAAAAATACAGGTGATGAAAAGACTTTTTATTAATGTTGAATCTTGATTCTTTCCCCAGGCCCGAAAGCACAGAAGAAATTCAAGCGTCTTATGCTTCACCGAATAAAATGGGACGAGCAAACGTCGAACACAAAGGGAGAGGGTAAGTGTGAAACGGTGCAGGGAGCTCCCTGCTTGGCCAAAATTGGCTTTATCAGTGATAATTTCTCTTTTTCAGACGATGATGAGTCCGATGAGGAGTCTGTTAAGAAAACAAACAAATGCTCTCTGGTTTGGGAGGTGAGTTTTAGGCGTAGTTCAATCCTGGGGGGAAGCGAGCCCCGTGTCTGATGACGTTCTGAGGCTTTGGATCGGACACAAACCTGCTGCTCTGGCGCTTTCTCGAGCTGGAGCAGCACCAGTCATACCTCAGCCTGGAAAAATGTTTATTCCCGGGTTCCTTGAGTCACTGGGAGCCGCGGGTTGTGTGTGTTTTGTTGTACTTTTTTTTTGTCTCCCGGAGCTGGGTTGGAAAGCGTCGCCCTTTCTCCCCGCAGGGCACAGCCAAGGATCGCAGCTTTGGCGAGATGAAATTTAAGCAGTGCCCCACGGAGAACATGGCACGGGAGCACTTTAAGAAGCACGGAGCCGAGCACTACTGGGACCTGGCCCTCAGCGAGTCCGTGCTGGAGTCCACAGACTGAGGCGGTGAGGGGGCCATGACACCTCCCCCTCCCCACACCGCAACCTCCCCCAGCCCCGCCGGATCTCAGACGAGCCCTTGTCCCTCCTTGCTCTCCTCAGCGCACCGATTAAAGACATATTTTTTAAAACAAATCACCGTCGCGCTTGTTATCGGGATAAAGTTTTTTTTTTTGAGGGGGGTCGAGACAGGTGGGGGATGACAGTAGAAAGAAGGGTGGGGAGAGGGGGGACATCTGTTGTCAAGGGTGATTTTGAGGCAAGCGGGAAGTCACAGGCCGCCCTGGGGGGTCTGGCGCTGTAAAGAGCCGCTTCCTTTATTTATACCATAA
>VWZK01012381.1:7204-34696 GCA_013396935.1 Baryphthengus martii
GGGGGGGGGGGGGGGGGGGGGGGGGGGGGGGAAATATTTTAATTAAAAAGTGAAATATGATATCCAGATCTCAGCACGCCTCGTGGAGAACAATCTGAATTTGGGAGTGCTTCATAAGTCTCGGGGCAGAGCTTACGCTGCACTTCCCCGGCATGGGCAGCAGCTGTGATTTATTTGGCCATTATCTGACAGTTTCTTTACTTAAGGGAAAAGGAGGATGGATGACATCTTGCTTATTCAGATAGCTCTTATTGTAATGTTCCTTTATGGATGTTATATTTTAATCATTTTTTTTTCCTTGTAGGCCTGTTTTTTGTTGTTTCGGTTTTTTTTTCAAGTAAACGAGGATTATGAGAGTGTGCTTTCTGCCTGCTTTCACCACCTCCTGCCCAGTTGCTTTTGAATCCCTTGACACACCTCACTTGAATGAGATGAAGGTTCAAAGATAGTAAATCCCAGAGTGCTGCACCAGTCAGCGGTGAAACAAAGATGTTGCTCAGGTAAAATCAAGGAGAAGTTGATTATCAAGGATTTTTGCTAAAAGCGTGTGAGTTATCAGCTGGCATCCGAGAGGGGCTGGCTGTAGCACATGCCCTTGACCATGCAGAAAGCCAAATAAAGCCAAAAGCCACTGAAAATACAAGGGCATTTCCGAACAGGTTGTGGTGCTAAGAGAGACATTGGTGGTGATGAGGAATACTGAGGAGTTTGAGCCTCTATCCTCTGGCATTATATTTTCCACTGGTCAGAAATACCAGCAAATTAGCTCTTTTGCCTGAATTAATGCCTAAGTTAAAATAAAAACAGAACATCTTGGCATGTTAAGCAAACACATCTCCTAAAGCAATTTTGAAGAGCTGCATTTGAAAATGTAGAGGGTGTTTTCCTTGCCTGGATTTCTTGATGGTCATAAAAAGCCTTAATAACTAATTTAATAATAAATAGCGACACCTTCCTTCAATCGCTCTGTTTAGGATAAAGACCTCGGCTCCACCACCATTACAGTGAGTAGGCTGAAACTAAAGCTTTTTATGGAGCGCCCTCTGATTTCCAGATGTAGGACACCCCTTCACTAACAAAGCAGTATTTTAAATTTATTTTTTTTCTTAACAGAAAATGCTTTTTACCCAACACTTTGCTAAGCTAAGTGTGCTGCTGAAAGCTAACCATCTTGAATATCTAGCCCATAATGATGCTTGCACTTTCCTTTGAATGCTCCAGCTGCTCAGGGCTGGGATGACTACATATTGATGGATACTTCAGCCGGTGCTTCCTCACTAAGCAAGCTTAAATTTAGTCCACGCCTTACTGAATAACACCAGAATCGTAAAATCCTGTGCTAGGAGATTGGCAATCACTACGCTTGGCGGTGCGTGGCTTAAGCAGTGCTCTCCGTGTCTCAAATCGTCAACAACTTAAAAAGGAATCAAAATCAGTTATGGCAAAAATCTAATTATGCAGTATTTTAATAGAATCGTAAAGAAATCATTTTGCTATTTGCATATCTCGTTCTTAACAAAAAAAAAAGACAGAAAATTAAATAATTTGTAAGTCTTAAATCTGTTAAATTAGAAAGCGCCTCAGAATTTTTTGTGCTTTGATTCAGGACTGACCCAGATCGCAGCAGAATGACCCCAAATCCCAGTGGCTTTAGAACTGCAGTAGGTGGGGAACTCAGGAGGAAGGAGGAGGAACGGGTGCCCCTGCCCAGCCCTTCTGGCCCAGCAGAAGCTCACGTTGGCGGATCAGCACCTTTCCCATGGAGGTGGGAGGGTTAGCCCTTTCCCAGCCAGTGCTGGAACTGGTGGAAGCACACACATTAAACTGGATTAAGGGGCCCGTGCGTGACTAAACAGGGTCTTTCGACATCAGCCCTTTTGACACTCTAAGTCAAGCTGGAGCTCTTAGTAATTGTTTATTTAATACTTAGTTTATGTCACTAATCATCTCTCCTTGCAAGGGACTGATGATATTTAAACCCTGGGAAGTCAATGAGTATTTTATTACCAATTTCATTAAGGCCAACGTTTTAATCCTCGCCATCTAAATCTCCGCATTTGAGTAGAAATTTCTCATTACGTTAAATATGAGAGCAACGGGTGAGCCTTGCCAATCACACCATCTTTTATTACATCTAGTACTGGGGTAGCTACAATGCCAGAAGGACTCTTCAAATAAACAGCCTTCAAATCAACGCTGTGACAGTGATAATGGAATGTGTGTGTTGAAATTATCTAATTACTGACACTTCCACTCTGTATCAACAATTCGTTTTGAAATAGAATAGAATTAAATTCTTTTGCTCCGAGTACATCCTGAAGAGCAACAAACTTGCAGACTTCATGGAACAGAGTGAACCCAAGGTGCCACATAAAGATGATTTTGCACGTTTGGAGCACAGCATTCTTGCGGAAAAATGTATGTTGTGAATGCCGGTCTTGGATCTGTTTGCTGGGATCTGTTAAAACCTGCTGATGGTTATGAAAAGGATGTTCCCAAAGGAAAGGGAGAGATGAGAATAGTAACAGATTCCACAGCACCCCAGAATGCTTTACTGTTGGCTGTGGGAGATAGCCAGAGCCTGATTTGAACTGTAATTGCTTTATTGGGTCATAGCTTGGAAAAGTAACGTGGCAAAAATGAACAGAGGCATCTAATTTGTTATTCAGAATAAGAATGATCATAGATGCTTCTAAGTGTGGAAGGTCATTGCTGCAATTTGTTGATACAAGTGGTGAAACCCAAACACGAGTCAGTGTGCTAAGTAGTTTTGGAGTTAACCGCACTCTTGGGAAGGTATCTGCAGAGATGTTTGATCCAAATCCGTTAGTTTTCTGTAAATCCAAGTGTTAGGTGTATGGCAGGGAGCAGCTTGGGTGTGGCAGCTGTGGGGGCTGTGGGCTCGTGCTGTGGGTGCTGAGCGTGGGGTGCTGGCTCGCGGCCTGGGACCCTGCACTGGGCACAAGGTGTCTCGCTGGCTGCTCAAGGGTGACAATGGCCGTGGCAGATACAAGGTGCTGTCACCTTTTCTGTCTCCAGACACGTGGGGAAGCACCGCACCAACTCCAGTGAGGAAAGAGACTCCAGGAATAATTTGAGGGAGGCCCTTCTAGGCCCTAGCATGTGTACGCTTGTTAAAATTCAGAGTAAAAATCCAGTAAGAAAAAAAGGCGAAGGAAAGAAAAAATGTTTTCCTGATTACATTGCTTGTAACTTGCCAGAGCCACTCGATCTTTATGTGTCTAACAAGAAATCTAGGTTGCACAGATTTGAAAAAAAAAAATAAGATCTTGTTTTTCATCTACTAGCGAGAAAACTTGGGAGTAGCTTTCTCTTTTTATCTTTTTTTTTTTTGTAATTAATTAAAAAACATGAAACCCGGGAGTAGAAAACAGCTGAGAATGTCATCTCTCAAGTATCACAGCCTTAATAAAAATCAGAGCGGCACCGTTCATGACCATCTGATGTTTACGGCAGCTGCTTTTAAAGTGCATTGTGTTTCAGCGGCCACCTTGGCTCGTCTCCATTCTTGCTTTAACCTCAATGACTTTGGCGTAGTTATTTCAGCGCTGAACTTCTCTCATTTTTTTTTTTGTCTTGGGTGGAATATGGAGTCTGCCGCTTGCTTATCAAATATGAAACTCTGTACAACTGGGCAACCTCACGCTAATGGAATCGATACGGCAAAAGAGATCTCACAACCTCTCTGTACTTTTTACAATTTACTTTCTTCGTCACCCATTAATTCTTATATTGATTTTGCTATAAAACACAAACCGCGTTCCTATCACAGCCCAAGGAAAAGGAAAAAAAAAAGCGCATTGATTATATTGGAACAAGGTATGTTGTAAAAATGAAATGCCTAAAACATTTAAATGTAGTAAGCTCTGCTAAAGTACATAAATCACGTTGTTTAATGTTGTAAATGAGCGGTGCTGCCTTAAACAAGGGGAAAAATACGGCGCCATAAACCAATTTTGACACAAAATAACAGGCTCTGTTTTTCTGTACCTGCCATTTTTGAAACGCTATCAATAACGGTTACGGTCGTGCGTGAGTGGGAGGGGGGAAACGTTCTCGAGATCCCCTTATAAAAAGTTCCTTCAAAGTCACTTTGTAAAACTGACACCAGCGGTGTTTTCCCTGGCTATAAATAAAGCCTGATTATTACTGCGTCCTGTTTACTTTTATCATTCGCTCATCAAAAACTTTTTGATGCATCGTTACTAATGATCGTCTCAGGAGCCAAAGCTGAGCCTTGTGCTTGACTGCTATGGATGGGGAGGGAACCGCAGCTGTTCCTTACCACCTCGGTGACCACGGCGTCCGCTGAAGAGCGAGGACGCTGTTCCACCAGCTTAAAGGGAAGATGCTTCAAAGCCAATTCGTCTTTTTGCACCGACCCCGAGGCGAGCAGACCACCAATTAGGTTTCGTTCTGCGCCGTGCAAGCATCACAACAGCGAAGAGGGAAAAAGGAGAAATGAACGATGATTATAAACTAGATGCTTTTTGTCACTCGTTATGATTACAGAAATTTACTCTCATTGAGATTCCCAGAGTGCTGTGGAGCCCTGGGCAGGATCCAGGACTCTGCTAAGCTCAGGAAGAGTCTGCAGTTAACAAGTGGCAGCGGCCAGGCCGGGATGGATTTGGGTCCGTCAGAGAAGAAATAGGATAAGAAGGATTGGGAGTGGTCTCAACAGCTTTAAAACCTAAGCTGTTTCCACGGTTTTCAGGAACCATGGAAATAGATTTCAGGGGGAGGAAAAAAGAGAGAGGAAAGCAGGAAGAAAGCAAAAATGAGGGTGATTAAGATGGGTGTTGTGCATTTGTTTAACATTTAAGCCGGCCAGAGCGGAGGCCTTGGCTTCCTGCTCTGTGCACGGTGCTACAAAATCATCCCATGTGCCAGATTTTCTTGAATGGGTTTGGGAAGAGGGAGAAGAGGAATTAACTCCTCTTGGATTAGAGATCACAAAGCAGGGATGGGACTTGTCTGCTGCCTAACCCTTGGATGGCGCTTCTGTTATTTTAGGCCTTGCTTCATTCCATGCAGTACATTTACGTTTTCTGGAGTTTTTTTGATTCAACTTTTCTTGTGTGTTTTTATCACCTATGAATCAGAGCAGCTGCTGCAGAAATCTGGGGTGGCTCTGCCAAACTTTGTTTATCCGTCAGCTTAAAGCCTCCCTGTTTCTAGCTACATCACTCTAAAACCCAGCAAAACTCAAGTGACTGTAAAGAGGTTGCTACAGACTTTACAGAGCGAGAGCAGAATTTGGATTGTTCTTTTGGAGAGAAGAGAAGCAGAGGATTTTGTTTTAAGGGCTGTGAAAATTCACTGAGGCTGCTGAGACTCTTCTCACCCCTTGTCTGCCCCAGGATAGGGCTGGTGGAAATGAAGCTGGGTGATAACCCTTGGTGATGGCTGTAGCACTAAACAAACACGAGGGATGCCAGGACACCAAGATGTGCTTTTTTAGGGGAAAGGGAATATCATCTGTAGGGAAGTGGCAAATAGGAGACTCCTTTTATTCAACAGGAAACTTGCAACAGCAAAATTCCAGTTAAATCCTGGATGCTTTGTCCTTTGAATTCATCAGCACCAGCTTTTCCTGGGTGGCTGGCAATCATTCCTCCTTTAAAGGTATCATAGGTTCTTCTGATGGGAGGTTGCTCTTGCCACTGTTGGGTCAGCACAGTTTTTCCCAGTTCTTTGGGAAATTGTCCTGTCGGCAGAGCACAGCAGGTTTGTTCTTCTTAGTGGGTTTGTAGGGCAGCAGGATTTCTTCCTTGCCGACCTCCAACCTCTCTCTTTCTCCCAGACACGGAGGGGAAATTCACAGGATGATTTTAATGGTGAAAACTCTGTGAAAAAGGTTCCTGTTCCTGTGCAAGGGGTCTCTCCGAGGACTGTGCTGATCGAAAACGTCAGCCCAGACGTTTTTCCAAGTTAATGATTTAAATGAATTACCTCAAGTTTCTCATCAAGGAAAGTTTTATTTTTCCAGGTTGAAGCTCTTAATTTTTTTTTTTTTCTCTTGTGAGGATCAATCCTGTAAGGTCCTCAGAAGTTTAGTTAGGACATTTTGTCTTGATGAGAGCTCCTTCGGTCGCCTGGTGCAAATGGAAGCAGCTGCCAAGAGTCCCCCAGGCCTGTAGGCGGGGTGTAGGGCAGGCCCCACCAAAACAGTTGTGGAAACACAGAAAAGCTGAGGGGCTGGAGAGGAAAACAATAAAGGAAAGAGCCTCATTTCTTTCCTCATTTGTTATTTTCCGAGTTTTAAGCCCATCTAGCCATCATCCTTTGCCTGCACGCAACACGTCCAGGAGAGCAGGTTGCCTGGGTATACGGACAGGAGCTGTAGCTGGTGGGAGAAGCGGCTTTAGCCGGTGATTTGCTACAAGTTGCTGGAACTTTTACAAAAGCACAAGTGTGAGGAATTAGAGGCAATCCTCTTGCAAACAACTGGGAGGCTGAAATGTCTGGGCCAGGCTTTTATAAGCTCTGCACAAACCTAGGCATTGCTGCTCTGCGGTGACTGTTTAGCCCTGTGTCGGGGGCACGTAATAACCACCGAGCCGAGAAATACAGTCTGTGGGGTTCTCTGGGGGATAAAATGATGACTTTGTCCGAGGCCAACAAGCAGAGTTACAAAGGGGTAAGTTCAAATGCCAGTCCCCAGGCTTCCCTCTTCTCTTTTGTGGCGGTGTTTTAACGAGCAGCTCCTGCAGTCCCCTGCCCTCGTAACTCCTCCGCAGCACATTGTGCGACGGCGGGAGGTTAATTAGGGAGCCAGGCAAAGCTGGGGCTCTCGACTCACACATTTTGAGGCACTAAGTGCTTGGTTCTATTAAAACCATCTTGCAGTTACAAGCCTGCCTTGTATTTATCTAACGAGGATAATTATCCACCTCCAAAATGACATGATCTATTTAAGCTGAGGTAGCTCTGTTAGGAAAGAGAAGATGTTTTACTGCTGGTTTCTTTGTGGCTTGTCTCTGCAGAGCGTCCTGGTAATGAACTGGCCTGGGGCAGCAAAAGCAAAGCTCAGAGCCTGTGGGATGATGGTCCAGATCCGAGTAAGTTGAAGATATTTTCTTTGTTTAAATTGAGTTGAGTATTTCTCTCCTGAAGTGAGAACTGAAGTGAACATTGGTGAGGTGTCAGGGGCCAGGGAGCTGGTGGCGAAGGTGGTGTGTGAAAAGGGAAGCTTGACCGGCCTGGTTTGTTGATTTATTTATTTATTTTCTAGTATAGGATTTTATTTTTGCTTTGGTTTACCATTTTCCAAGTTTCTGTAGGCCAGAGTCGCGGCCATGGTGTTAGTTGAGCATTGCTTGCACTTAACAGATACTGCAAGGAGATGAAGTAGCCCAACTTCTGATGGGCTTTAGACACCTCGATTCTAAACAGGTCTTGCTCTTTCTCCAGGCAGCTTCTTGTTTAAGCAAGTTGTTGTTGATTATAGGGTTGTTTTGTGAGGGCCCAGTCTGGTCCTTTAAGAAGGTGTTTTTGTCTCTGTAACTACTTGAATTGCTATTTTCTGCCTTAGACGTGGGTAATTGTTATTGCTGCAAAATGCTTTCTTGGATGATTATCGTTTGACTTGTATTAATATTTACAATAACTTTTTTGTTAGCAATTTTTTTTGCTATACCAAGAAATGAAATGCAAATTAACAACTGTAAAGATTAAACCATAATGAAATAGGACATGAACTCCAGAGAACTAATGAATAAAGTGGCTTGAAGGCACAAAAAGATGTCCTTCAAAAAACAAACAGAGAGATAAATAATAAGATAAATAATTTTGAGGTATTAAACTGACAACGAGAAAGAAATACCAAGCATGGGATAAATTGTTTCATGCTGAAGTTATAATTGCATTCCTTTTTCTTAATAAAAAGATGAAGTTTTTCCTGAAAATTAATCAACTGTGTAATGGCTGCATGGTAGACTTTTTTTTTTCCTAACTTACAAATCAGCCCATCAAAAGGTCTCGCTATTTGTTTACCTTCACTGTCCTCATCTGCCTATTTAATAAATATGTTGGTCTAATGGATAGAAAGGACACTTTTAATATTTTTTTTTAAATCAGTATTTGTCTCCTGTGCTTTCTGTTTTCTAAAGCTGAAATGTGTATCTGAGGCCACTGGGTGCTTTTATGAGGTGTTTAAAGCTTGTCCAAGCTGAACAGGTATTAGTCTCTGCTTCAGCAAAGCTCTGACATCTCTTGTCCTTCATGAGACTTTCTTTGGCAGTTGGCCTTTAGACAAAAAAAGGGTCAAAAATATCAGCAAAGATGCTGCTGGGGCAACCCCCTCACTGGCTGGGTGGCTGTGTTGGTGCATCTGAACCTGGAGCTGACCCTGAGTTAATTTGCATTGCTGTGAATATTAGCTACATTTTTTTTTTCCTTGGTTTAAGTTGTCTTGGATCTTGTGAAATCATGAGTTATGTCTGATTCAGTGCTTCTTTAATACTTTTTCATGTGCTATTTAATATGGCAGAGCTTTGGCACCCTGCAAACATCTTGTGCATCTCAAGTCTTGAGGTATGTGCCTAGAACACCTCTCCTTAAAACCCAGGGAGAGGTTCCCAAGGTGCTGCTCATGGTGGGGTTAATCCTTCAGACTGTAAATGTTGTCAGGGCTGAGGTTCTCCCCCCTCTGCTCATGGTTAAGCCAGGTACAGCTCTGATGTTTTGGAGATGGAGAGGAGCCTTTAGGGAGTCACTGCTCCCTAGTGTGGTAAATTAGGACAGCGCTTGTTGCCCAGGAAGATCCAAAAAAACTCTTTGTAATCCCAGGCCATTTGGGTTACCCCTTTGTAGCTTGAGATGCTTCTCCTCTTGAACCGCCTTCCACTACTGCTGGTTTTATTAGGAAAAAGAATGAAGGTTTGTGAAGTCTCTGCGTACTTCCAGGTGAAGATACTCATCTAGCTGGATTTTCAGGAGTGCTTGAGCCTTCCTGGAAATAAATCAAAATTAACTTTGAACCTGGTTGAATTCACAGGCTTTAAAAAAAAACCAAACAAACAGACCCAAAGCATTTTTGCAATTTCTGGTCACCCCTCTTTTGTGAATTTTCAGGACCCACTTTGAAGACCTCAGTTGGGACCTCACAGTAGTTACTTGTCCAGGTGAAACTTGTTTGTATGGGTGAGTTGAGGCAAACAGGCTCCCCAGCAGGCTCGTGTCTGGAGCCTGTAATGGTCTGTAAAGATTTAGTTTGGTTTTTACTTTGATTTTTTTGCTTGTTTTGTTTTTTTAGTATCTTTCTTCTTTGTTCTTGATAACATGGGACAGTGTCATACAAATGAAAGCTTCTTGTTTTTTAAGAGAATTGGTGCCAACACTGTTTCTATTTATTCTCAGCCTGATGTCTAAAGAATTCTATGTATGATACCGCATTCATTATCATACATTGAGTGGTAATGGTGAACAGAGGGCTTCACCCAAAGAGCAAGGAGGAGGGATGAACTCTCCTGAACATATTGAATCTCAGAAGTTAATTTTAAAAAAGAGCTAGCTGCAAAACCCACTGTTGTGTGTTTTTTTTCTTCTCTTTTGTAATTTACACTTAAAATTCTCTTGAATGGCCAAGCCCTAGCACAGCAGATTTAGTAAAAAATCCTCTCCTGACAGAGTTTTTTTTCAACTTTTTATCACAGAGTGATAACCTAGTCTAACCCAATCTCTAGTTCCACTTTCGTATCATCTGGCAGCTTTTGATGGTCTCAAGGCTGTAGCTTGATTGGTCAGAGGTAGAGCTTTCCAACTTGGGAGCACCTCATGATGTTTGAGCAATTAGACCAAGCATAAAAATAATGTCTTGTACACCATTATTTGTAGAAGATGATCTATCCTACTAAATACATCTGGGGAAAAAACCCACCCTATCATCGTTGATATACATTCTCCTCCACTTTTCCATAACCTTGGTGGCGAGTTGTACAAATATTTCATGTGCTGAAAGCAGACTTGGCTTTAGAAAGTGTGGATTGGTTGGGGTTGGGTTGTTTTTTTGCCTCTACATTAATAAGAATAATGGGCCTAATTTTCATTTTTGCGAGGGACCACTTGTATCTATTTGGGGATAGATCCTCAGCTAGAGTGCGTTGCTACGGCCGGTGGAGTGTAGATCTTTTACACCTACCAAGGGTTTACTCCTGGGTGTTTCATGGCCCCACTGACTAAGTGCAAATTTACACCGGAGCGTTACCCAGGGCCTGAGCTGGAATGAGAAACAGATCTAATTAAGTTTTGTAACTGAAATCATTATTAAGGTCTTGCTCATTTTCACTATACAAATATTCCAGCTGAAAGGATTATATTTACAAGTGCTATTTATAATTAAGCACTCTGCTTGATTTGCCCGCAAACGGAATGTAAATCATATTTTGCTCTGTTAAAAGGCAAGGAAAAGGGAAAACTGTCTCGGAGTAGTTTATATTACATTTTGTGGTTAGCAAAGCCACAGGTTTATGTAAATATGGGCTTGTTGAACTCTGTGTGTTTTACTTGTGAGGGTCCTTTATTCCAATCAGCTGCTGTTGGACAGAGGAAAGGGTGGGGGGGATGTGGAAAAAAACGGTTGACTCGCTCATCCTCTGCAGTGCAGCTGAGCTACCCCTGGAGATCCTGGGGCTCTGCAAACCAGGCTGGAGGGTGGACATGTCCCCCCCTCCCCATGAGTGGTTGTTACAACCAGGCTGTGCTCACAACAAACATCTGCAGCAGTCCTGGGAAGTTAATGGGTCCCCAAACCTCTCGTGGGATGGGAAAGGTCTCGGCCTCTCTGTAAAAGGCTGCCTGGCATCCAGGGGATTACCTGTTTCAATCCAGTCTGAGGTGTAAGGGACGATTAAACTCCTGCTTTGGGCTGCCTCAGGTAGAGGAAAACCGTCTGGAATAAGACACTGGGATATGTAGGGATGTGATGAAGCTCGTCAAAGCACCGAAAGATACCTTTGGTATCTCGTGGCCTGGTTACAGATGAGATTTTCTTGCACTAAATGAGCTCCTAATGTTGCTTAAAGGCTTCTGGTGTTTATTTGTGAAGATGGAAGGAGCCTTAAAGGCTTCATGTGCAGAGGACACTTCTTTACCCCACCACGTTGGGAAGCCAATGCCCAGGAGATGACTCCTCAGCCGTGACAATAGGATGCTGTGGAAGAGTTGCTGGGTGACTTCATGTAGCCCACCTGCCCACCATGGTTTAGTTGCACTCCTCAATCACATCAGGGCAGATGTCACATTTCTACATCAATTTCTTTGCTTTGTGAATCTTCCTGTAACTGGAATTCATTGATGTGAATGGTGAGGATGAAATCATTTAGAAGTTATACTTCTGAGTTATACTTCTGATCCCTTCTGAACAGAAGGGAATTCAGCTTCAAGCTTGCACACAAACATCTAAATAAGTTTAATTTTTTATAACTTTTTTTAGCTTATTCTTTCTTGTCCAATAGCAGTTTAAGGCCCTTGTGTGTGTGTGTGAATCCTTGTTGTTAATATTTTTTTAAACAGCTGATTTAATAAGCTATTATTTTTAATTAGTATGTTGCTCTTATGGGAAGAGGATCTTTCAGGAGCATTCCCAAATTTGCTACCGAACCGAATTCTGTAGCTTCTCTCTGCAAAGCTGAGTTCTGATTTACATTTGATAAAGAATCCAAAATATTCTGACTGTATTGCCTGGCTGTAGCGAGTGTTTCCTCTTGGAGCAAGGCAGAGGATTCCATCCAAAACTATTCCCAAAGAACTAGAAGGAAGGAAACTAAAAGTACTATTTCCAATTGGATTCGTGAGCTTGAGTTTCTTCAAGGGTATGTGGTCGATAGGGCAGACACAACAAATGGAGAGTGGTTTCATTCAATAATTTCATTTTATACATAAGCTATAAAAGCGTATTGTGTTTGGGTTAAATTACATGCCTTTTTAACCATAGTTTTGCTCTACTTGAGGTATTTATTCTTTGGTTATTCCAGCTAATTGAGAACCGACTCCTCAATTTACAACTGAAAATGAAATATTTTCATTATTGTGGTGATGAGGAGCTCTAGCCAAGGGTTAGGCTCTGGTTGTGTTAGATACTGTACAATCATAGCTCAAAAAGATGATACCTGCCTTAAATACCTCATAATCCGATAGGAAGACAAAGAAAATAGATGTATCTAATTACAAGGGAAGGGTCTGACGAGCGGAGGCCCGGGAAGGCAATAATCAAGTGATGGCTCATGCGGGGCCGTCATCAAACTCTTTCCTGTGGTGAGGGTGGTGGGGATGTGAGTCCTGCTGCCGGTTCTGCCTGAGCAGATCTCCAAAATCAGGCAAACTGAAAAGCCATCCGCTGGTCCATTAGGTAAATAAAAACACAGCGTAATTGGATTAGGTGCCGGTTTCAACCTTCCGGGTTACAAACGCTAGGGAAAAGGTCGCGTTTCTTCAGGCTATCTGCAGTTGAGTAGATTTATTGCCTCAGCTTTTCAGAACCCCCAGGTTAAGATGCGATATCAATTTTGCTGTTATCTTTTATTTATTTATTTTTAAGCCGTGGAAGATCTCTCTTGCGATGCTGCGCGCGGTGCAGCGCCGCTGCCATCGTCAGTGCTGCCTGGCCCTGCGCCAAAGGGGGTTGTGTGTTTTATATCTCTGCCGGCTGTGTTTGGAAACAAGTAGATTTTTTTTTTTTTTTTAAATGACAGGACAATTCAGTTGGGCTGGAAGCTTCCGTCTCGAGTAATTACACTTCAGTAATTTCCTGCTTCAGAATTTGGTGTTGTAGATACCAGGCTCCAGGCGTTCTGAGGATAGCAGGAGCTAAGCTAGGACGGTGGGATCCCAACCAGAGCGATCCTGTGGCACCTCTGCCAAGGTCAGTGGGACAGGAGAGGATGGGAAGCATGGGCAAATGCAGAGGTGATGTCCCAGCTAGGAGGTGCATCAGGCTAGGCAACCAGAGGATTAGGTACAATCATAACACGACGGTGATTAGCATTATTTTGACTTTCCTTCAATTATTTGGGAAGCTCTGGAGATGTATAGTGTGAGTGAGGCAGAGGAGGAGACATCTCCCAAACTAAAACGTGAAGGGTACCAGGTTGAAGATAGCAGACTCAGTAGGTGAGTGTTATTTAGACAGTCAGAAGCTGGATGTTAAATTCTCAAAAAGGAAAACTTAGTTTCTCTCCCCCCGAGCTTCTCAGTCTTGCAGAGGTGCTGTAGGATCTCTCATGTCAGGATCCAGCAGCCGCAAGACAGGCCAAGTGGAGAAGCTACTGATCTTTATGAAGCAGAATGAAAACAAGGAATATGGGCCCATTTTTGGGCCTACAAAAATGTAATTGGAAGGGGAGGAAAAAAAAGAGCTTCCCAGGCCCTGTAATGCAAATGTTAAACAAATGAAAGAAAAATTAAAGAGAAATCTTCATCTTCTTGAGTTTTTTTGGGTGAGGTTTGCTGTTGGTTTGGGTTTTTTTGGGTGAGTGGGATTTTTTTGCCAATCTCTGGCAGTGCTTGTTCAGCCTGTGCTTGCAGAGACACGAGGAGCCCTGTGCTGTGAAGCTTGGAGGGGTTGGAGCATTGAAGAATTTTGGGGCAAACTGTTTTTTTCTGAATCTGTCTCACTGGTGGGACATATCTGTTCCAGCTTGAACATGGTGGGGTTGTTTGTTGTGTGTGTGTTGTTTTTATGTTTTGTTTTTGTTTGGGTTTTTTTAGGTGCCCAAAGTACCTTACTTAGGCCAGGGCAAACATGATTCTGGGCTGGGAAAAGGCTTTTCCTGGTGCCCTGAAACAAATCTGTGCGAATCAAGTCTGCATTCAAGGAAACAAAGCTCATGAAGATAAATAGGGTTAATCCCACCAGAGCCTGCAAACAAACACCACTGTTCAAACCCCAGACAGATAACACAAACAGCCCTGGGGAAAGCGGTTCGGAGGGTGTCAAACGACATGACAAAGCCAATCTATTGCTCTGTGACTTCCAATTAGAGACTTGCTGCTGTATAATTAAGTTTCTGACGACACTGTATTTAAAGTCATGTCAGTGCTTTCATTTATAAATACTACTCTGCAGGTGCCTGAGCTCCCAGCTGGAATCTGGTTTTCAGGATCTAATCCTAGAAGTGATTTTTATTTTTTTTTCCCCTCATTTCAATTTTGTGTAGGGGGGAAAAAAATCCCTCTGAGCAGTTAAGACACATGGGAGGGAAAAGAATTAAGTATTTTCAGTGTGTTTTAGTTCTGCTTTAGGTCCCAGCTGTGGATAGATATGTTTTATTACGGGCACGGGGGTGTGAGTGTACCTGTGTTTGCACATTTCTGTAAATTAGCAGTAATCAGAGCTGGAACCTGAGCTCTCTGGTGTATTTTATACTTTACATAAATTGCAAAGAACATTAGTTCGCCTGTGGGTTTTTTTTCCTTATTTTTCCTCCTTCCCTCGTAGGATTTATGGGTGCAAAACAAAACCTTGTTGCTTTTCCTGCACCATTTGTGGGATCCCAGACTCTTAGCGAGAGAGGGTGCTTGGGTGGTGTTCCATAGAATGATTTGGGGTGGAAGGGACCATTAAAGGTCATCTTGTCCAACCCCCCTGCAGGGAGCAGGGACATCTGCAACCAGAGGAGGTTGCTCAGAGCCTCATCCAACCTCCCCTGGAATGGTTCCAGCGATGGGGCAGCAACCACCACTTCCACCGTGCAGTCAGGAAACGTGCCTCTAGGATCGAATTATTTGTATTTATTTTCCCAGTCAGGACCTGATGGGCTGAGAGTCAAGATTGGTGTATACCTGGCTGCCCTGTGGTGAGAAAGAGGTTGGATGTGATATGAAATCTCCTCTTGCAGTGAGTTGAGGGGACTGGGAAGCAGCCCCCAGACACCAGTTCATACCTTCATTTTCTAGTGTGCCTCGAGCTGAGAAGATCCTAAGCTGAACTGGCAGCCAGTCCCAGCCAGAGTGACCATCCTTGTGCTCTCACTTTAATTATGTTTAAAAAAGCTCTAAGTTAATTGCAATAGAAAGATGAGCATCACCTTTGGACTCTGCTTCACTCTGAACCCAGCAGGCTGAATTTTTCACTCCCATCTTCTGTGTGCGAACCCCATCACATGGGAGTGACAGAGCCCGGAGCAGGGCGGGAGTGTGGCTGGGGCTGGGCTTTCCACTCCTGGGAAAACACAGCTCACAGTCTGATGGGGGGTTGTTGAATGCCTGTGACTGCTCCTGTGCATGGTTCGCATCTTCCAAACCCAGCACAACCTCTGCTTTCATCGGGCTCCTTGGCTCAGAGGTGGCTCTGCAAGCGTGGGAGGTGGTGACGGGATGTGTACAACTGTCCATCCTCCACCTCCTCCTGGGCAGTCACTGCCTGCGGCAGGGAAAACAGTCTAATGAGTTGATTTTCTTTTGAATATCTTAAAAAAAAAACCCAAACCCAAAACACTCGAGTTGTTGGCCATTACAGTACATTTAGAGCCAGATGCAGATGCCCACTGGTCCTTTTGATTGCTGGTTGTTTTGTGCTGGTGGAAATTATGAAAGCCCTGGAGGATGGGGAGGCTGCAGAGCCCCTTGGGGTGAGGAGAATTGTCAGTGCCTTTCTACCAGAGGGATGGTGGAGGCGGGTGCTCCTCTGTTCCGAGAGGTGTTTGCTCCATCAAATTCAACAGACATAAATAACGATCCCCACAGAGCTGTGAAACTGCGTGTGCGCTTCCCGAGGGCTAGAACATTGGATTTGGTCTCGCTTAAAGGTCTGGAATTTCCAAATGGATAACTGAATTCCTGAGTCCATTAAGCAAGGCAATTTACAGTGTTCTCAAGCTTTGCCCATGGAAACACATTAACACAGTTTCCCATTGAGCTTGTGGAGAAGCCATTATTCTAAATATGAAAAAGAGGGAGGAAAATAATTTGGCTTTTTTCGAAGTTTATTTGTTGCGTTTGTGCCAGCACAGCGGTGTCGAGTGGTGTAGTGAGAAACCTTTGGCAATATTGGAGACTAGTGGGGAGGAATGCTGTGTTCCCCTGTGAGGAATGCTCTCACCAGCCCAGACCTATCCAGATAGCACTCGCTACTGTCGTGGAAATCTGCGTTTTCCTGTCTTAGACGTGATCTAGCAAACGAAGGATGAAGGCAGTCGTTGGAGCAGACCAGGAAGATGTACCTTGGCATCCCTGACCACTCCTGAAATCATCAAAATATACATGAGAAGAGATGGTAAATTGTCCCTGGTGCCATCTCTGAGAACTTAGCACCTCCAAAGAGACCTTTCAGATGGTCGATCACTTATGAGAAGACCAGTTGTGTTCTGGGGGTTTGGTTTTGTTTGTTTTTTTTCTTGATATTCTATCTCTTTCTAATATTTTTTCCTTTCCACACTGAACAAGCGTATTTCTCCTCCAGGTGTGAGAAGAGGGATGAATTTGAGGGAAATGGGTGATGTGCAAAGAGGTTTCTTGGCCAGGGTTGGAAGCACTTTGTCTTCTCGAGCTTCTGCTTCCCCTCTGCAAGTGAAACAGCCGCTTACAACATGTAGTTTCTCACCCTTGGCTTTGGCTCTTAATGGCATCTGTGGATACAGCACAGGTACTGGATAGCTCTGGGGTTGTCATTTGTTTTCTGCAGGTATTGGCTGGTGACTCTTTAATTCTTATTTTGAAGAGGAGTGGAATTTATCAGTGGTTAATACACTTTGTCTGGGAGAGGCAGCCTGTGTAATCTCGCCGCTCAATTTAATGCATTAACACGCTTTTCCTTTCTGTCAGGGTGCTGCTGCCAGGGGCAGGGACGCTTGTGGGAGGGGGACACCACAGTAACCAGTTCACATTATTCAAGCAGAAGGGTAACTTTTAGCTTTACCTTGCTCCTTTACATTTCCAGCAGAAGGCACTTCCCACACATCAATAGGGGGAATAACTATCGGTCCTACGCTAGCTAAATAAACATCATGTTATCTCAGGCCACTGATGAAAAATTCCCTTGAAGATGACAAAATGAGCAGAACCTTTTATTCCTTTTAGCAGTGACAGCGTCTCTAGGAAGATCTACCTAAAGTCAGGGTTGTCAAAATAGAGAGGTCACCCAGTAGAAGGTCTGCTTTAGATGGAGTTAATTGCTGCTAGTCTCTGAATTTCTTGTGCTTCTGTCTTTTGCATTTTTAATTATTAGCTACTAATATTCCTTTATATCAGTAATAAGGAAATATGATTTAGCTTGAGGAACTGTTCCCTTGCTAACTTAAAGTTGCTTTCTAGCTCCCTTTGATAGGAGTTCACATCTGGCTGGTAGAGTTTTCTTTCTCTTGACTTTGGTGGTAATTTCTTCTTTTTTTTTTTTTTCAGTTTGTTGCTTTTTCAGTCAGATTGGCATAATTATTTTTGCTTAACTTTACAGTCTCTAGAAACTTGCTCTACCTGGCAGGTGCAACTGAAGCCTTCTAGGTGGTTGATAAGAGGGTGGTCTCAGAGCCTTCAGCAGAAATGGTCTGATAGAAATATATTTTAAGTATCAATTTCTGCTAAAGAAACTTTCTATTGACTTTCCTGCCTAGGGCACAGCGTCAAGCTGTGGTAGTTTATTTTGCTTCTACGTTCTAATTGCTGTCTGCTGGGGGAAATTTTGGCGGACGGTTTATTTGAACGAAATGAGGTGCACGAGGGTAGGAAAGAAAGGAGAACACCGAAGGAAATTGCTGCAAGAGATACGTTTGCAGGAGGAACTCCTTCGAACCTGTTTAGAGGGATGACAGTTGAAAAATGACATATTCATACACATACAGGAGGAAATGGCTTTTAGGAAGTAAGCGGGAGCTCTTTATTACTATTACTTCTGTCAATACAGATGAGAGAGAACCTTTCTTCAAAGATATTTCCACAGCACGGAGGTAGCTGGAGGCAGAGTTGCAGCCAAATGCTTGAGAACGCTTAAAAAAAAAAGATTAAGTGGAAAAGAAAACTGGAAAATGGCAGAAAGGAGAACTCCAGAAGAACCAGAGACGCTAAATCGATTGTGTTGTGAAAGAAGCAGCACAGAAATGAGCTAATTCAAACCAGAACAGTGCTGAGGAAAATGCTCAGACCAGGTATTTCAGTGTGACTAGTGAAATGTTTGTGCTGATGCTCATCTATGTGATCCTTGTGCTGACAAGGATTATTTGAGCAGAAGCACCTGGCTGTGTGTTTTGATTTTTTTTTTTTTTCTTTTTTCTCCTTGTTCTTTCATTCTTTGTTGCGCTTTTTCAAAAATCAAACTCTAAAACCCCCAACAACTAACCCACAACTTTAAGGAAGGTAGAAAATGGAGGTCCTTCATGTTCTTTACCTTGTCCTGGTGGGTGCTCTCAGAATAATCAGTGTGGTGCTTCAGGCTTCACCTGAATTTTAAAAAGCACATGTGCAAACCTGGTAGGATTGTCCATTTCTGCCCACCAGTGAAAGGGTAGAAGCGCTGCAGTACGAAAAGCTCTTGCCTCCAAGTTACTTCTCACTAGAGCAACTTTACTGGAGTTTCTCTCTGGATCTGTCTGAATTCTCCCCATTTCCTGGTGAGGTTTTTAGGGCACACGTGTCTCGCAAGGCTCACGATACCTCATGGGCTTAATGGTGCTTTCAAGCCAAGGTGAAGGTGGCAAGATCACCCTCTCTGAAGGTCGCAGTTTGAAGGTCTGCCAAGCTCCTCACTGTTCAGTGCTTTAAATAAAGCAGGGTGTTATTTCCGAGATTATCTTGTAAGAGTTACCACCGGGCTGGGGAGTTTGTCCGTTGCCGAACCGCTGCAGCAGACTATAACCGGAGTGATGCGAAGGCTCTACAATTCCAGCTGATGATTCACGGCAGATCATTTGATATTTAGGGCCTCTGTTCATTAATAAGTTATGCTCCATTTACCTTGTTTTCTGTGGAATTTATGAGTCAAAAGTGCAGAGTGCACCAAAAAGGATCCATTCATCACATTCCTCTCCTCTCGGTATAATTGGCTAACCCATCACCGCAGCCCCCGGGGGCACATTGCACAAAAAGGTGTGTCCCGCATGAGAGAGCAAAGAGGCCTTAGGAGGGGAAACAAGGATTCTGGTTTTGTTTGAGTCGGCAGGTTGCCCCAGTTGGTGTCTTTCAGCTGTGTAGGCAAGAAACTTGCCAAGCAAATTTATTTCCTTGTTTGCTCCACATATAAGCCGGGTTTTGTCTCCTCTGCTGTCACGTCCTGCTTGTCCGCAAGTCCCACCGAGTGCTTGGATGCTGATGTTGCAAGAGGGAGAGTGGAGGGAGGGAAAAAGGGTGTTCTGATCGTCTAGATCCATCTGCAGCTTGCTTGTATGTGCAAGAAATTGTGTACAATTCTGGAGCCCCCAACACAAGAAAGCCGTTGAATTGTTGGAACGGGTTCAGAGGAGGCCACCAGGATGATGGGAGGGCTGGAGCACCTCTGCTAGGAGGACAGGCTGAGGGAGTTGGGGCTGTTCAGCCTGGAGGAGGCTCTGGGGAGACCTTCCAGCGGCCTCCAGGATCTGAAAGGGGCTACAGGAAAGCTGGGGAGGGGCTGTTTGCAGGGGCTTGTAGTGGTAGGACAAGGGGTGATGGTTTCAAGCTGGCAAAGGGGAGGATTAGACTGGATGTCAGGAAGAAATTCTTCCCAGTGAGGGTGGTGAGACCCTGGCACAGGTTGCCCAGGGAAGCTGTGGGTGTCCCCTCCCTGAAGGTGTTCAAGGCCAGGCTGGATGGGGCCTTGAGCAACCTGGTCTAGTAGGGGGTGGCCCTGCCTGTGGCAGGGGGTTGGAACTCAATGATCTTGAAGATCCCTTCCAACCTTAACCGTTCTATGAATCTGTGTGTTAGCGTAACCCGGCCCCCGACACAGAATAAAGGTGAACTTGCTGAGTGGCAGAAAACCCCTGAGGAGCCAGAAGTCATAGTGCTAAGGGATTAAAATATGGGAATGCAGGGAATTGATGGAGGATTGTCTAAAAACCAGAGGAAATGAGATGCCTCTTTGCTTGTAACTAACAGGAAAATGTCTGCAGACCACACTGGCTCTAGTTGGCATCTAAACAACCCGTGTTGTTTCTTTATTTCAACGTTCCTTTTAGTCAAGCATGTAAATACTCACAGGTTGGCACAACTACTCACACAGTGACATAAGCGGGAGAAGCGATTTAACAGACGAAGGAATAACTACTGTGTATATCCTTTTGATTTTTTTTTTCCTCCCACTTAATGGGTAAAGCTCTAAACAGAAGACAAAGTAAATAATAATTAGAACACGTTGCTTTACAGGATGAATTGTGAAAATGTCTCTGTTGCTGTCTGCAGCGCGGTGTAAAGATACTCGCAATGGCTTTAAATGACCTGTCGAGCTGGTAAAGTAGGGAGCCTAACATAGATTAATTCACTGCTTTTTTAGCACTTGGTATCTTGTTTAAAGCTGCTTTGGATAACTACGGCATCTTGCAGTATAGTATATGCTGCCCGACTCCCTCCTTTCCCTGGCTTACTTGATAAATAATCAACCGTTCAGCACTGGGGGGGGATTGGGAACGTGGTCTTGGCTGACTTGGGAGAATGGAGGTTGAGGGAAGTGGGGTTTAGAAATTCAAAATAAAGCTGAATTTCATATGTATTGCTGGGTAGCTGGTTTTTCATGCTTTTTCAGATCTAATCATCTTAATGTGAGTTGGAGAGAAACTCAACCCAAAACCTCTGTTCTGTTAATCTATGGTAAAAGAAGGTGCTGGAGCTTGCCAGGGCCAGGATTCACCCACAAATAAAAAATCACTGAGGACAATTACATTTAAACAATACCTCTCCCAAAACTGCTTGTACCATAATCTGGATGGGTTGGTGCTTCACCAGACAGCCTTAGAGAGATGGGAGATGATCCTGGTCACGATTTTTGGCTTCCTCTGTTGGTCAGACCAATCATTCATCCGTTTAAAAACATCTTAATATGTTTTTCACCTACATAGCTCAGTCAGGAGATGCTAGACGTGCTCCTTGGTCTCACAAAGCCTGTGCACAGTTGATTTCCAAAGAATTATCAGAGGTCTGAGAGGTTTATTATGCTGAAGTCAAGGTACATTGGGTGGTGGCTTAGGCAGAAGACCGCATTGTCTGGACAAGTCCTGGCTGCTGCGTTTGACATGGATGAACTTGAGTATGATGAAGAAGTTTGCACTGATTTGTGGGTGGCCTCAAACCCGATGTTTGCTGGAGCTCTGCCTTCCCCACGCTGCCTGTGAGTGGGGCGCAGCCAAGGCAGCAGGTTGGGGAAGAGGAAACCTGGTCTTCCTGGCCTGTAGGCAGAACTGAAGTATGATTTATTATGCACTTCAGCTCTGTGCACAAAGCGAGCTTTTTTGCATGCCTCTTGAAGCTGGAGCTAGCTCTACTTGATACCAAGACAGTTCACGGTGTGCTCGGCTGCTTCCAAGAAAGGAGGCTCCAGGCTGAATCTGGCCTTTCCAGTGCAGCTACGAGACCACCAGGCTCACGAGTCCATCCACATTACTGCTCCAGGGCTTGTGTCTGGAGGTGCCAAGTTTGGAAAGATCAAAGATGCGCTTTTAAAATAGACCTGTTGTGTGCAACTCCTGATATAAGCCTGAAAGATGAAAAATTCATCTCAATAATTCATCTTAATTGCTATAGTGCTTAAAGAGGAAGAAAGTCTCGGTGCTTGTGAGTGGAAGGAAGAAGAAAATACTTGGAAGTGTTTTGGAGGTCATGAGTATTGGATGGGAGCTTGTATGGATGTAATTTCTGTTGGGAGTCAAGTCTAATAGCAATGTAATTGATATGAAATATATAGCCAGGGGCTTTGAGTTTCACTGAAGTTAATGGTAAAACTGCAGTGCCCTCAGTGGGGGCAGGATTCAGTGCCTGGAGAAAAATTTTATTATTAAAAGTTTATTAACACTTCATATGGAAGGGCTATCTTCCCTTGCTGTGCTGTTCTTCGAACAAAACAACAGAAATAATGCCCAAACCTTCCTCTCGGTCCAAGTCTCAACGCAACCTTGTATTAAAGGACTGTATTGAAAACAATCGACAAATAGATTAAAATACGGTTCTTCCAGACAGAGAACCCTCAGAGCAGGGTATGTGGGAGAGCTGTAATGGATTTTTATCCTCTCAAATTTTGCAGTATAATAACTCTCGATGAACTACAACAGGCAACCTGCACAAACAACGAGCAATTTGATGTGTTGATTTTACACGCTCCTGTCGCTGCTCCGGTAGGATTAGCTCTTCATAACTGATGAGTCCTTCTTTTCCTTGGTTCTACCTGCCTGGGATTAATCTCACTCTGCTTGCCTTTTTTTTTTCTACACATATTTGAAACATCTCTTATTTTAGAACTCTTTTTAGTCCATCCCATCTCGTTCCGGGAGTGTCACTTGTCACTTTCTTTTCGGCTCACGTGTACTTTCAATAGCCCTTTTGTAATGACCTCATGGTCCTCTCAAACCTGCGCTGCCATTATGGGTATTGCTCTGTCATATCACTTGAAGGGGATTGCTAATCTTGTAATTAATTCCCACCATAATCTCAATTAAATGTGCAGACACCTTAGCTTTACGCTCTTGTCGACGGAAACGGGATGGTTTCTCTTATTGCACGCTTACGACCGAAGGTGCATTGCCTGCATCTGGAGCTCCTGGCTCCTTTTTTTTTTTTTAACCTTGGAAAAAAGGTGCCCTGCAGTAGAAAGGTAACACTTTGCACAAGGAAAACTACTTTTTTTTTTTTTTCCTCAATTTTGCACCAGTACTGTGGCCAGATGCAAGATGTGCAGGGGGGAGCTTCTGCACGCAGACGAGAGAGTAAATTGAAGTTACTCACTTAAAGGATTTCAGCAGCTCTCCCCGGGTGCTATTCTGCATCTTTAGGCAGCTAAATACATTTATCAACCCAACTGCTCGTCTTGGAGAAGCGGCTGTCTGCTTGAACACAAAGCTGGGATATCCCTGGATGTCGGGCTGGGGAATGGCTGTGACTTGTGATGGCTGCAGGGCTGTGCTGCTGATCCGATTCCTTCCAGTGGGACACCGGGATTAGGCTGTTGCCTGTGGGATGCTATTACCAACTGACATCCCAAAGACCCACAGGACCAAAAGAGAACTTGAATTTACTGCACAGCTTTTCGTCTCCATTAGAGGCTGGTGAGAGACAAATCTGTTAGTACTCCACACCACTTTGCTTGTTGGTATTTCATACAAGTAAGCTCCTCAAAGGCTTGAAAGGAGCGCTGAAAAATTACGGAGTATTAGTTGTTAACACTGTCGATAGTGGAAAATTCAGGCTGCTGAGCACTTGAGTAGGACCTGCCAAGATAAAAAGGCTGTGATTACGGGGGTGGAGCTCTTTTTTTTTTTTTTTTAATGTATCTCTAGATACATTCAAGCGAAGGGTTAGAAGGTTGTAGGACTTTTCTTTTGCAAAGGCTTGTAGCGTGAAATGCTTTCTCAAAAGCCTGTTCCTAATCAGTTTTGAAGTCTGCCTAATTCAAAGGCAGATATTATGAAATCAAATCCGTAATGAGAGCTGCATCCACAGCTGCTGTGCAGCAGGTTCTAACCTTTGCTGACATCTTGAACAAAACAGGACAAGAGTTGATTCTTAGCTGTCTGCTTTGCGTTCCTCCTTTTGGCTGCGCTTTGCGATCTCCGCTGACTACACTGTTTTCCTTTTTAAAAACAGCCAGACTGGAAGACTTCTTATTCTGCTGCTTAGTGGGTTTCTACTTTTTGCATTATCAGTCCCAGCAATGTAGCTCTGCCAAAATAAATTGAATGGGAAACCCTATTTATTAACTTGATGTCTGGTACAGCGTGCAGAATTGGGGCCAGGGAAGGAGATTTACCTTCTGGGGCTTTGTGGACCACCACAGATGAGAAGGTGAAGAAAACAGGGCTGGTTTTGGGGCATGGTGCTGCAGCTCCCAGCCCGAGCATCACTTATCTCCAAAAAAAACATGAGCTGGAGCTGCAAAATCTACTGCCACTGAAGAGGCACAAGCACTTAGGAAAAGGGATTTGGAGAGAGAAGGTTTGAAGCAATAGAAAGCACTGAGGTCTGCTTCATCCACAGTTAAATGTCTTAGATATTTGCATTTGAAAAAGCAGCCACGCCAGGTAAGGCCTCTAGCCGGAGTCGGTTTTTAACAGCTTTGAAGTCCAATTGATATTTTCTTCTGCAATTTTTCTGATTTTATATTTTTTTTTTTCCTGAAGGCTCTATTGTGAAAGCCTGGAAGCCAGCAAATATTATCCACAACATTTCATTTTAATTCAAATTAGTCCAAAAGCCTTTCTGCTTCAATAGCTACAAATTCGGTGAGTTACTGGCGTGTTCAATAAAAAAAAAAAAAATCAAGGGAAAAATAGTATCTGAGAGCTTTAAGAAACCCCTGTTGGGGGGGTTGGAACCAAACCAACAAACAAAAAACCCCACAAAACAAAAACCAACCTCATCAGAATCCTCCCACCATGAGGAAGAAAAACCTCCATAAGCCCCCTAAAAAATTCTAAACAAAAAAAAAATACCCCAGATTCCAACAGCAACAAAGAAATGCCCAGCTCCCCCAAATCTCTCCAGTCATTTAGGGGTTGATTCTAGGGGTTAAAGATGGGCTAGGATCAGGATACCCCAAGAACATGAAGAATTTTCTGTTCCCTTGCAGTCCCTGAAATGAATGTGTCCAGCAGAGATTTGCAATTTAGAAAACTGGCCAAATGAATGTGTTAAGATTTATTTTATTTTTTTTTGTGTCCCCCAATTTCACTTCTAAATAAGACCTATAAACCTTATAGCTTTACCCAGCATTTAATGAGCTTGGCTGGAACAGTAACCCGTGGGTTACGAGGCACCATGAATTAAACCTGTTTTCCTTATTTTGATCTTTTCCTTCTGATGTTAGTGCTTAAGAAGGAGCGATACTCGATGGCGAGAGAGAATTGCCTATAAATCGGGAGGTTTAAAGTAGCAGCAGTAGAGAGCTATTTATTAATCAAGCATTAGTTATGGTAGTTAAGCATTTAGGGGTAATAAAATGCAAATGTGCTTTCAGCAGAAGTTGTGGTTCTTAAAAAAAAAAATAGTACAAAAAATTCTTTAAGGAAAAACTATTGTGGGAAGTTTACGGCTAATATTAATTGCTGAATTTATTTCTGGTCCCAGCCACCTCTTATACTAAACATCAACTTAAGGAATTGCTTTTATTAGCGTGGACAATGTGACTGAAATGGTCTAGTCTTCTAGGAAAGAATTTTATCTTGTAGAAAATTCTTATTTTGGCCTCTTTGCTAGTGCATCTCTAGATGGTAGACAAGCTGACCCTGCTCTTCATCTAGAGGATATGCAAGCCCAGAATATAGTTTGCTGGGCTCTAAAGATTGTTCTGCTGTGTAATGAGAAGTCAGACCCCAAGCATGCTCTTTGGGTTGGGATCTGGAGCCTGTCGTTCAGCAGAAACGGTATCTGTTAATATTTGCAGCCTTTGTGGCTGGAGATGACTTGCAAAATACTGATGCAGGTGAAGTTTTCTTCACCTGTTCTTCCGTCTGCCTTTTGTGCACGTGCAATGTAAATGCAGGTAGTTAAAGCAAAAATGTAATTAAATTTTTGTAGGTAAACTGAAGTAAAACAAATTTAATTAGGAAATATTGTGAATGGAAACATCAGACATGGTAGACAAGCGTGAAGCACTTGTATGAAAAGCCAAAAATGAGCAAATATGATCTGGGCTGATTAAGTAGGAAGAGCTGGTCAGGAACATGGAGTCCTTTGGCCGTTGTGGAGACCAGGGGAAGCAGCTGCTCTCCGTCAGCTGACAAAGACTTTTGCTAAAAGGATATTTTGTCATGAGGGCTTTGCTTCTCTATCTAAGTGAGCTGGAAATGCTGGAGAGAGCTGTGTGTCCATAACTGTTGTCTTCCCCATGCACATCCCTAGAGGGGTGGGTGAAGTACCTTTGGTGGTGCTGGGTTGTGCTGGTGGGGTCATGATAATGAGGCTGAGGTGCTGAGACAGGGATTGGCAGAGCAGCTGTGCTGGATCCGTCCTTTTCGAGAGTCTGTGGCAGAAATACAGCCATGATCAGCAGCTGTGCTTGTCCTTATAGACTCAGAATGCCAGGGGTTGGAAGGGTTTGAGTCCACCTGCCCTGCCAGAGCAGGATCACCCAGGGCAGGCCACACAGGAACAGATCCAGGGGGGGTTGGAAAGTCTCCAGAGAAGGAGACTCCACCACCTCTCTGAGCAGCCTGTTCCAGGCTCCGTCGCCCTCACAGCAAAGAAGTTTCTCCTCCTGTTGAGGTGGAACCTCCTCTGTTCCAGCCTGTACCCTTATTCCTTGTCCTATCACTGGGCACCCCAGCAAAGAGCCTGACCCCTTCCACTTGACCCCCAGCCCTCTGAGATTTCTAAGCATGAATCAGATCCCCTCTCAGGCTTCTCTTCTCCAGACTAAACAGCCCCAGTTCTCTCAGCCTTTCCTCCCAGGAGAGATGTTCCAGTCCCTTCATTATCCTTGTAGCCTCTGTTGGACTCTTTCCAGTAGATCCCTGTCTCTCTTGAACTGGGGAGCACCAAACTGGATCTAGTATTCCCAGTGTGGTCTCCCCAGGGCAGAGTAGAGGGGGAGGAGAACCTCGCTCGACCTGCTGGACACAGTTTTCTTCATGCCCCCCAGGAGCCCATTGACCCTCTTGACCACAAGGTCCCATTACTATCCGCTAGGGAACTTCCTCTCCACTTGGACTCCAAGATCTTTCATCTTTCGCCATGGAACTGCTTCCCAGCAGGACGACCTCTAATCTGTACTGGTGCCCGGTATTATTTCTCCCCAGATGCAGGACTATACGCTTGTCTTTACTGAACTTCATGAGGATCACCTTCGCCCGGCTCTCCAGCCTGTCTAGATCTCGTTGGATGGTAGCACAGCCTTCTGGTGTGTCAGCCACCTCTTCCAGTTTCATGTCATCAGTGAACCTGCTGAGAGTGAGCTCTATCCCTTCATTCAGGTCAAGATATTGAACAAAACTGGACCCAGTCCTGACCACACGAAAACCTGCAGTGATAATGTGACGGTGGAAGCAAACCTGTAAGGTGGAGATGCCAAAAGCCCAACGTTGCCGCCGAGAGCCTGCATCTGCTTGCTGCCTGGGGTTGCTCTTTCCCTGTATCAGAATATTGGCAGCTTTAAAGAGATTTTATGTACTAATCTATACTTTTGATTGGCTTTAATGATCTCTGCAGTCTGTTATTTATACAGGGCATTATTGCACAGCAGGCTTGGTAATGCATTAGGTCATTAACGCCTCCACTTTACAGCTTGTTGGTTTTGCGGCCGAGCTAACCTGTCGTGGGTGTTCCTGGATATGTGCCTTGCTTCTAGATGAGTCTCCTTTATCGATAAAGGAAAAAAAGAAAAGTATTAAAATGAAAAATCTAAAATGGTTCAGTAAGTGGGCGGGG
>VWZK01012381.1:34707-59983 GCA_013396935.1 Baryphthengus martii
GGGGGGGGGGGGGGGGGGGGGGGGGGGGGCGCGGCTCTGCTGGAGCTCTTTCCTTGGCATCCGCTTGGATGGGATCTCATTTGTCCCAATCCTGGTGAAGTTGGACCTTTATTGACTTGTTCCTGGAGAGGATCAATTCTCTTGCAATGGGTAATAGGACCAGACAAAAGGCATTTCTTAGTCTTATTTCCAGTTCCTAGATAACATTCTGGAAAATCCCTCAGGTGATTTGTGGTTTTGGGTGTTGGGTTTTTTTACTGTAATTCTGAGGATGGGAGAAAGGCAAATAAGTGGGCAGTGCTGCTTTCCATGGCTTTCAAGGTGGATCACCACCCCTCCAGTCCTGATGGAGGTGGTGTCTGTGGCGGGAAGCCCTACAGCCATGAGATAAGAGGTGTGCTCCAGAAGGATGCTGAGTGCTGGAGGAATATTGGACTCTCCTTTGCATCCTCCTGCTGATGGAACTGCTTTATTCTCACCTCTGTTCTCTGCCACCATTCCCATGAGTGTGTCCCTTTGCTACCTCTGGGTTGGGACTGATGGTCCTGTTAATGGACAAAGTGACAATTGTTTGAATTATGTTATATCACAGATTCTAAATTTCTTTTTGTTGTAAGAAAGGTACAGTTCAGAGGCTCCTGCTTTGGTTTGTGCTGCAGAAGTTGTTCCCCCCCTGCGAGGTGTGGGGTTTTAACAGCAAAATAAACAAAAGCCCCTGGTGGGAGAAGATCCTTATTAATGACTAACGCAGAAGCTGAAGGTATTTCTGCTGCAAACACTTTTGGCAGGGCAGACAAGGGTGAGTGACTGAAAAGCGGAGCTTTTTGTGCCCAAGGAATGGACATAAGTGCAAATATGTAGCATTTGTCCAAGCTGACTCTTAAAGCCCATGCTTGAAAGTATTGAGGCAAATTAATTTTGGGCAAGTGGTGTCCAAATGTTCAACATCAGGACTTTGGTTTCATGGAGAGCTCAGACTGGCAGCAGAGCCTTGCCTATTTGTGGAGCTGGGTTTAACCGTGGGGTGGATCTCCCTTCCCCACCCTGTTGCCAACGTGGCTATTACCACTTTTATCCTGTCTTATAAATGAGCACGAGATGAATTTTCTGTCAAGGACAAAACCTGAATTTTTATTTAGGTGGGAAACTCTGTCATTTCAAGGCTTTTCACCTAGAATCAAAGCGAAAAGACAAAAGCATGCGAAGAAAGAAAATTGCTAAAGAAAATCATGTGAATTATTCACCACTTTTTTATTACTTTAGTAAGACTGAATTATTGCCTTCCTATAATTCTGGAGTTTTAATATATGTTATTTCAATTTCTTGAAAACATATGATAATACATCAAGCATGTATAAGTGAAACAAAGCTGGTATCTCAGCACCATCTAAAATTTGAAATGAAATTAATTGAAATAACAGGTAAAATACAAGTTTTTGCATTTCAGAACATAGTGAGAATTGTCCATCTTTCTCTTGGACATTTTTTTTCCTCTGTTTGTAGATGGGTGTATTACTACACACCGTTTCAGTTTTACAAACGTGGGTCAGCTCCAGGAAAGCAGCTCCACCAAAGTGTGGTCAGCAACCCTGGTGGGGTGCCCACGGCATCTGAATTGACCTGTAGGCTCAATTAGATCAAAAATAGGGTTGGAAACCAGTATAGATACTGGTATAGATGCCCATTCCCATAGTCAGCTTGATGAACTGATGTATTTCCAGTCTGTGCTGAGAAGAAGAAAACCTTTGATGGGAACATGACATCGTAACAAGAACCTGCCTGGTGCTCACAGCATGGTTCTCATGGTTCTCTTGTCCTGGAGACCCTGGGGTGGTAATGTTGCTTTCCCTTTAGAGCAGCTTGAATTTGAGGCAGGGACCGCTTGATGCTGCAGCACGCTGGGGTTTAAGATCTTGCTCTGAATCTTAGTGTTTTATAGTCCAGAGAAGAGCTCAAAGCAGGGGGTGAAAGTGGAGGGAAGGAGCTGCTCTTGCTGGCTTGAAAATTTGTCCTTTTTGATAACATTTCCACAGGAAAAAATAAGCTTCAAAGGAACAGAAGAAGCTTTCTCCCTCCTGTGAATCTCCTTGTAGATAATGACGGTAGTTGTGCTCGACTGGGATGCTTTTGACAGCTCTCCCTGCCTTTGAATGTCTAGCAAATGGAGGCAAAGAATTCTTAATGGACAGCTGTTGGTGGTGGCATCCACTGCCTGAGAGGACTGGGTTTCATCAGCCTTCAAGAACGGCTCATCCACTGCTTCAGGATTCTGTCTGAGGATTGAAAAGGTGGAAAATAGGCAGAATTTTCTTTTGAGGCAGGAATCTTCTGGATTGATATTATTTTCCCCTCTTCCCCGCAGTGTGCCAAATGTGGTCTGTGTCATGTAGCATCTGAAGCGATGCTGTTGATACCACACAAACTTTCTGATACAGCACATGTTCCTGGGGGGCAGGAGGGTCTAACTGGTGCAGTGGGCCTGTACCAGCAGAGCACGTGGAAGACATGTGCTGTCTTTGCTGCTGGAGTGGAATAAGAACTAAATTTTGTCTAAACTCAAATGATAACAGCATCTAGGGATCTCGTGACCTCTCCTCAGAGAGGCGTTCTGCCTCCTTCGTGCCAAGCTGAAAGCAGATCCAACGGCTATCTGACTCGGTGGGCTGGTTGCTGTCGTGGAGGAGGATGCTGGAGTCAGTGCCAACCCCACTGAGGTGTGACTCCTTCCTGCTGGGGCTCTTCCCCAGGTGAGCCGCTTCCCGGTGCCTCCTGCCCAGAGGTTTTGTCTACTGCAAAGAAATCCAGGACATTAAGGGAAAACTTCTTGTAGCCGAAGCCACCTCTGTGGCAGCTGCTGGGGACCCCCTCCCCACAAGCAGCGAGAAGCAGAGGACTGGTGCTCCCAGAGCCCTGGGGGGAAAGCAGACACATCTTCTCTGCTTGTGGATGAAATGAGAAGGAGAGATGGCTGGTGTCTGGCCGACATGTAAAGCCTCAGAAAAGCCAGATGATTTAAAGAATCTTGTAGCAGGCACTTGGATCGGCCAGCCCTGAGTTTGTTGTTCCGTCAGTAAGCCTCTTGCCTGGGCTCCCTAATTCTTGCTAAGGTGAACAAATCCCGAAGCACCAGAACCAGTGAGTGTAGCGCTGTTGAGCATCTCTGCAGCACAAATAACAGGGCGATGGGGTCCTTACCCCGCTTCCTACGGGGCAAAAGTTGTAGGCGACAAGGACAGATGCTCCTGGCTGGCAGCACGGAGGCAGCCCAGGCTCCTGGGCACTGTAGAAAGTTATTTACAGCCCTGGTGTGTACAGATAATGAAATAATAATAAGCTACACCTGGAGTTCTGCCCAATTCTTGGTTGAGGTTTTTGGTGAGGGAGGCTGTGTCCTCACACTGGCTGTGCTGGTGTCAGTCAAGTGGGTCCCAGGGTGGGGTTGGTTGCTGTGGTCTTGAAAAATCTCTTCACAGAGCAGCTCGACTCCGTGCTGTGTCGGGGATCTTGCTGCTCTTGCAGGGATGAACGACACGTGGAGGGAGTGCAGGTGCGGTTGCAGAGCTCTGCACCGCTCTGTGTCCTGGCTGTGCTCCCAGACACTGTGGAGGGTGACACGGCTGGCATGGGCCGATGTCACATCCAGCTGCGCGGCACCGCGGCCCGCTGCGCCTCGCTTCTCCGCGGTGAGGGATGGCAACGACAAACCGACTGTAAAGCAAGAGAGATTCGTAAGGTTTACATTTATTCAAGTTTGTAAAGCGCTCTGTGCTGCCTCAGCCGGGTGCTGGTGCCGGTACACGGGATTGTTTTATTTCTGCGCTGCTTGGGAGAGCTGCTGTGATTTGCTGTTTTCCCGGCTCCCGGAGAATCCGCAAGGACTCGTGGCCCATATGCGGTCCCAAATGAGATTTTTCTGCATCCTTAATGTATTGAACTTACTGTAATATAAAGAACATCATGACACCCAGGAGGTTTCATATCAGATTTCATATGAATCGCATTATGGCCAAGCTCAAGTTTTGATAAGGATCTACAGCCCCCTGCTCTCGGCTCTGTCAGCATTTGGGTTTTATTGTTTTTGTAATGAGGAGAAATAGGTGGATACAAATGCACTCTGAACGTGATTACCAGCAGGAAAAATATTGCTCTCTATCTCAAGTTTTGCTCAAGATGGAGCTTTCTAGTCTGAGCACAGATGAATTCAGGTTTTAGCTCCTGAATAGAACCCAGGTAGGAAGAAAGAGCAGCCTGAGCTCTGACTGAAGGCAGATCCAGGACCAAACCCTGGGGTGTTTTGTGGGGTGGTGTCTGCCAAGCTGGGGTGGTGTCTGCAACTGCAACAAGCAGAGGATGAGCATCGCTGCTGGTCAGGGGCTTTGTGTGTAGAGAGCAGGGTCAGGTCAGGAAATTCAACATCCCTAATGGGGGATTTCCGCTCACTGGTTGTTTCTGGAAAACCTCCCTCATCCTTTATTACCACCAATGATCACACAGAGTTTGTGACACTCATCCCTGGAAGTGTTCGAGCCCAGGCTGGATGAGGCTGTGAGCAACCTGCTGTGGTGGGAGGTGTCCCTGCTCGTGGCAGGGGGTTTGAAACTGGATGATCTTCAAGGTCCCTTCCAACTCAAGCCAGTCTAGGATTCTATGAGTCTATGAAACATTTGTATTTTCTATTTCAGATGTAGGGAAACAGCATTAAATGTTGATCAGGATTGTGTCACATGCCGGGGGAAATGGTGTTAGAACAAAACCTGCGGTAGTTTAGAAGGAGAAAAAAAGAAAAGTCATAAACAGAACTGAACCAGTATCTATCAAGGCAACTTGCAAGAAGGTAGCAGGAGGAGAGAAGCCCCGCTTAGCATATGGCTAATGACTTGGCCAAATTGCTCTGAATTGCCACCATGTGACTGAGAGCAGAATAAAGCCTAGATGTAATCTGCTCAATTCAGGCCGGAAAGGTTGCAGGATGTTTTCTTCACAATGAAGCTTTCATCTCTGGTTTGGGGTTTGTTGGGTTTTTTTTGGTTTTGGTATTAGCTTTTTTTTTTTACTTGCACAGCAGCTTTGATGTTAGATTGCGAGCTTGAGCAGCGTTGAGTAGAGCCTGCCCGTGCCGGGGCAGCAGATTGAGAGGTCCTGAGCCGGCTCCTCTCTGAACTGGCAAAGAGAAGCTTGCCTTTTTTATTTGGGTTTGTTTTTGTGGTGATTTTTTTTTTTTTCAGAATCTGCATTTTCTATGGAAATGAGCTGAAATCTGCTGAGATAATTTTGTGCTTGGCTATTGATTAAGCTCATCCTGTTCCTCAGCAGGCGCTTGTTGTCCAAAAGCTCCTTTTCTTTCCTCCTTGCTGATTATGATGGTGGAAAACGTAATTTGTGCCCTCACCAGAAAAGAAAGGGCACTTCTTTATCTAGCCATTGATGAGACACACAGCACTCTTGTCCAGCTGTGCCCTTCTTCCAATAGCTGCTGGTGAATGCCTGAGATGGGCAGTCCGGGTGGACACGGAGCCTTGGTGGTAGCTGAGCGATGGTTTGAATCAGTTTGGTGCTAATGAGCACGTCTCTGTGTTGATTGGAAGGGGTGGTGTTATTAAAAGAGGTGCCTGTGACGCTCCTCTCCGTGTGTGCAAACAGGTTGTCTGTAGATCTCTGCCAGAGTGAAGTGAGTCTTGGGGGAAATGATGAATTAACGCCAAAGCTAGGGAGTATTGAAATATTTAATATCTCATTAATAATGTATGTCTTATTATAATATACATCTCACTTTGACATTTCCCAAACAAAGTGTTTCTCTCTTTGGCTCCGGAAGTTTGGTTTGAGAGTAAAGCCAGTCACTATATAGATTATTCTTTTAAATCAGAGGAACTGAAAGAGACATTCTGACTGCAAACAACGTTTTTTGTTTATTCTTTGACAGAAGAGAAATCTGCTAGATTATCTTGAGGGTGAAAAATAAATATTTTTTTTTCAATCTTTCAATCACACTACATGTTTGGGTTTTTTTCTGCCTGGAAGGCTACTTTTGCAGCAGCTCCCCTCGGTCCCTGCTTCTTGAGTGTCCAGGGAAAGGTACTGCAGCCAGAGAAAGGATGGAAAAGAAAATGGTTCATCCTTTTCTGGGATGCAGCAATGGAGCCGAGAGGTCCTCATGACTGAACAGGGCTGCTTTAAAATTCTGTCCAATTAATTTTCTCCCTGTTGTTAAAATGACAACCTCTGGCAATGGGATCGACTGGAAAGGCAGTAAACAAGGAAATTGCACATTCTCCTGCCAGGGTATTAATTTCGTCGTTCGAAATGCAAACTCATTTTCTGCCATTGACCTTGCAGAAGGAGGGAAGGCAACCAAATGATTTGCTCATTGGTCTTTTGGCTGGAGACCATCCTTGGCCCCTTGGCAGCACCAGATGTGCAGCTTGGTGAACAGGGTCCCACGTTGGAGTGGGCAGGAGGTGTCTGTGGTCAGACTACTGCTACTTACCATATAAACCATTTATCCAAAATTTCTGACCTTAAACTACTGACTACTCTGTGACTTACAGCTTAGATTTTTATTGCAAGTTGTTGGCTGAAAATATCTTTTTTGAGAGAGAGATAATTGTACCCAGGTGCAGGATTGTTTTTTGCAGTGTTATCCCACTGAATTATCATTCATGAAAGAGTTTGGAGATGGTTTTCAGGCTGAAATTTTAAAGTGCCTGAATTAGAATAGAGGTTGAAAAGTATTTCTTGTAATACTTGTTTAGTTTCACTGGAAAGCCAGTTTCCTTCAGGTTTAATCAAGGTCATTAGAACTGTACCAGGGCTGGATTTATTCATAATTTCTATGTCTGGAAGCAGAAATTGCCACAAGGTTCTTCACAGAGATGGGCAGCGTGTGCTGAGCGTCTGGGCTGATGCCTCACAGAGGTTAGCTGAGTTAATACACTGTAATAAAAAAAAATAAACTTCTGAAAGACACTGGAAAACTGTGGCTCTGGACTGTAGCAGTGTTTCTGTACTGGGGAAGGAGTGATGCTTAGATGCTGATCAAACGTGTGCTTTAGAAATATCTATAAATTAGCTTCTTGGCCATCTAAGAGTGCGGCTCTGCTGAAGTTCCTGGAGAGATGCTGCTCACTAAAGAATAATGAAGAAATCATAATTTCACAAGCAGCTGGAGCAGTCGCAGAATTGTAGAATCTGCCTTACCTGTTCATCTCAAGCTGATTCTTTCTTCTGTTCTTTGGGAAAGACTTTGGCATTGCCTAAACAACCAGGATGCGGTGATATTGAAATGGGAGGAGAATAAAATGCTTCCCCCTTTGATGTTCAAGAAACCAGATGACAATTTCAAGTGTTCCCGAAGCCAACGCTGTCCCAAGTTACATTTAGACCTGATGATTAAGCTGCCTTTAACTTTTTAATCTTGAACTGATATTGAGAAGTCTTTAAAAAGATGTTAGAGTAAACCAACGGACTTTCTAATCAATCACACAAAATTATAATCTATTGGAAACTTATTAATAATGGACTATTATTCTTTACATATCACATCTTACTATCTAATCTATCTATATTACTTATTTTTGAAAGGGATCAGGTGATAAATTACTCCATTAAATCCGAACGAAGAGATTTAAGCTCTTCAACAGGGGCTACTACGGAGGAGATTTTTGCAGTGACTTTACAGTTTTGCTCTCGGCTTCTTGGGTGTCGAGAGCTGTGGAGGACGTGGTGCTTTAACCAAGGGATGAGCATTCACTTAAACCCCATGTCATGGTGGAGAGCTGGGAAATGTGAAGACCAGCTCTGCTTGGTACATGCTGTGCAGGTGTTTTGTTCTTTTTCAACTTGGGGATGATGAAATAAAAGTTGAAAAATTTCCAAGCTTCTATCAGGTCTCCGCTGTGCTCAGCACGTCCGTACGGGTGGTGAGGTACAGAAACTTCTGAGCTTGACCCTATGGAGGAGCTGAGAAAAGCAAAAGCAATCAGCAGCCCTTTCCTCAAGCTGTTCTGAGGCTGCAGAGAGGAAAAAAACCCCAAAACCGTAGGAGAATTTGGGTGAAGAACCATCAGGACATTTGCATTCTGGTTTTTGCTTTGTAGTTTTCCCATCTCTGTCTCATTTTCTATCACTTTGGGGCGAGTTTTGTAAAACTGACTGAAACAGTCTGTTCATGTGCAGTTTGTTTCTGTGGGCACCTTTCCCTGACAGGTGTGGATTTATGACACCGTTTGCTTAGCGCACTTAGTTTTTTTTTTTTCACCCTCCAGCGTACCATGCAAGTCTCTCTCCTCATGGTCTCCTGGGTACGTGCCAGGCTCGGGGAGACGAAAGCGGCGAGATGAGCGCATATGTGTTTGCATTTGTAATGGGTTGGGGAAAAAGGCTGCAAAATAGCGCTTTCTTCTTTTTCTGTGGGCTGAGAAAGAGCAGATTTTTGTGGCTTTTGGGGTAGGTTCAAACCATGTGGACTGGGCATCCTGCTGGGAGTATGGGCTGTGTGGGGTTGTTCAATGCTCTGGGAACCCCAGGGCTGACAGGGGCATAACGTGCAGGTTTAAGTTTATCCATTTGATCTGTTCCTACAACTTCTTGCTCTTCGAGTGGCACCAAAGAGCTTGGACTGGTATTGCACGGCACTGGGCACACCCCGGGCATCGGAGGTGTTGCAGAAGAGTTGCCAGGTGCAGAGGGAGAATCTGGAAACTCAGAGAATGGTCAGGAAAAAAAAAAAAAATCAAACAAATGAGCAGTCTCATCTGTTAGAATGTTTAACCTGTGCAGGGCACGTAGAAGGGAAAAATCAATTTACTGGAATCTTAAATAAATAACTGATAAAAGAATGCATTCGTCTCAAAGTGAAAACAGAAATGGAAATGGTAAATAAATGATTGTCTGAATGGGTAAAAGTGTTAAAAGCAGCGGTGGTGGAGTTGGAGGGCTAAAGGCACTACATTTTCATATAAAATAAAATATAAAAGCGGCATAAATTGAGGATAAAGTCCTACTAGTAAGAAGCCTTTGTTTGTTTACTGATGTTTTAAACAGCTCATTTTTCTCCTCGTTTTGATTTAGAATAATCTAAAATGGTGGGGAGGGATTTTCTGGGAAGCAGCACAGTGTGTAGCCTAATCTTCCATCCCACAGACTTACCAACATTATCATAAAAATGCTGGTGGTTTTCTTGGTTTTGAACTCATTTGTATGAAAGTCTTGACAAATGAGCCCAAGTGCATTAAAAAGGGAACTGGAGTGATTTTCATGTGTGTGGGGAAACAGGCAGATCTGTTTGAATTTTGTATTTTCATTGTCTTTGACAGCTTTTGTAATGTCCCGCTGGCGGTAACAAACCCTTCTTCTGGGGTCTGGTTTGGCTGGGTTGAGTTTTCCCAGTGTGCTGCATCATCCCAGTTCCAGCTGGCCCTGTTTTAAACTTGGGTATTGATGGCTGGAAACAGTCCCGTTGACTGTTGTGGGGAGTAAGTCGGTAATAAACAGCAGCGCAGCTGCTCTTTGGATGACCCTCTGCATGGAGATACCCCATCTGATTCCCAAATGTGGGATCTCAGCTTGATTCAGCTGCGTTAATCACAACTGGCAGCAGTAAATCCGTTGGTCTGGGATGTATTGATGGATTTTTTTTTTTTTTTATTATTGTTATTTTTTCCTACTGACCCTGCTGACATAGAGTGTGATGCCTCAGCTTGAGGATGCAATTGCCTCGAGTTAAGCTGGATCTCCACAGCCACATCCTGACTGCCAAGGACGGAGGAGTTCAGTACCATGAGCCCTCCCAGTGCACATCTTTATCCATGCTAAGGTTTGTGCAGTCTCAACATCATCAAAATTGGTACCTGGGCTGGTAGGTTAAAGTAAGATAGAATCATAGAATGGTTTGAGTTGGATGGAACTTTCAAGATCATCCAGTTCCAAGCCCCCTGCCATGGGCAGGGACGCTTCCCACTAGACCAGGCTGCTCAGAACCTCATGCAGCGTAGGCTTGAACTGTTGTGCCTCCTGCTGCTGGCCTCTGGTGGTGGTGTAGGTGTGTAGATGGGTTTGGGTTGCGCTTGGATGTTGAACCAATAAACCCTTAATGTGGACAAAGTTACCCTGCCTTGAAGGTGATTTGTTCCATTACTGCTCTTACTCACTCTGAGTGTGAACACATTTGGAGATGGGGCAGGAAATAAACTAATTTCTCTTTTTCTGCCACTGATTAAATGTGCTCTTGTCTCCCTTGTGACTAAGCTAGTTGTGGTTCTCACTGCAATGCTGTTCCATGGGGAAAAGACAGGCAAGTAAGTGAATTTTCTGGAACAAAATGCTGACCGAGTGGTGTGTTTGAATGCCACCCTAATCTTAAATACCAGAGGAGTGCTAGTAGTAGCTGCACTTGGAAAAGGTTGAATGCCATGGTGGATGTGGGTTGTGGCTGTGCAGATGGCACAGAACAGCTGCCTTTCTCTCCTCCTCTGAAGTGGAGGTGCCCAAATGCATCTTCCTGTGGCGTCACCGCTGCCGGCAGCTCCGGTTTCAGTGTTGCAAGTGCTATCTTGGGATTCAACTGTAGGTAGTTTGGGCTTAGCTGGCTTTTTATTAGTGGTAGATGCATTCAATCTACTTTATTTTTGTCATTTTTGTTTGATGCAGCTGCATCATGAGTTTGTATGTTCCCATGGCTTGTTTTAAAGGCTTTCAGAGCATGTGAAAAATTGGAGTAAAGTTGTCCACAGACCTTCCTAAGCAGGACAGAAAGGCTTTTTGCTATTGCCTTTTTGAACCAGCACCTTTTGCTCCATCCAGTGCCCCTCTGTATATCTACTGAAGGTCATCGTCTTGTCCCTGCTCTGAAGTGCTCCATCCTTTTTAGATATTGATGAGCACTGATAAGATCTCATCTCAAGCTTCTCTTGAGAAGTTTCTCTCCAAACTGAACAAACCTAGAAATATTTGAAGTCTTCGGGTTTTCTGAAAACTACCTAAAAAAACAAATGAGTGCTGCTGTGGGATGGAAAGTTGCAGATTATAGAGAGTACAGCAGCAAACTCCTCCTTTCTGAAACAGTAACCGAAAGCTGTAAATAATAATAATAGGTCCAAAGAACATATTTAGTAGTGCACTATCCCCTGGCTTGCTTTTGAACCATGTTTCCTAGTCCAGTTTTAAAAGCAAAGCAGTTAGTTTATAACACAGCACAGAAGTTAGAAACCCAAAGCATTTATTTAATATTTTGCCATGCAAATGAAGGAGGAGTCTACAGCCATGAGCTGTAGCAGAAGTCCTGCTTGCGATGAGGACAAAACTGTTGCATTAAATCCTCCTGATGTCATAATTTCCAGTTAAATAGGGCATTGTGTAAGAGCCATAAACTGGTTAATCCTATGTTTTCTTTACTGGGTAGCTGGGGGAGCACCACCCAGAGTCTATCCCTGGACAATGATGCTGGGAAGGAAGCTGTGCTGGGTAGCTGTGCAGAGGGAGTGATGGAAAATGCAGGCTGAAGAAAATGTGATTTATCTTTTTTCTTTTTTTCTTTTTCTCTCAGGTCAGGTGAGTTCATTTCAACACTGTAATACTCACCTTCTCTAAACCCCCCATTCAGTTCCCTCAGAAAGCCTACATTTCTACCGGCTTTGCTAGATAAAGCAGAATCTCTTCCTCGCCTTGGCTTTTAACAGTAACCGCGTGTTGCAGTGGATTTCACCCTCTAGAACAATAAATATCTTGCCAGACAGGTGGAATTTTAAGACCTCCTTTTGCTGCCGTTGCATGTTTTGAGCCTTCTATTGAAATTAATGGCGATAGCACTCTGGTAACCGTGTTAGGAGAGAACCCGGCGACCTTATAAATGCAGGCAATATTGCGGAGCGGCGAGCTGCCTTCAGGTGCTGGAGAGCAAACAAAACTCCACTTTATATTCAACATCACTCATTTGTCCTTTTCTCTTCTTCTTTTATGCTCTGGGTCCTGATCCTATTAGCCACTGTGTCCTTTGGTCATTTACAAAAGCAATGCTCCGCGCTGGGACGCGGGAGGTGATTTCCTGCATTGCCTCCATCAGCATCGCTCTTTTAACAGCACCAGGGTCTGCAAATAGTGGAGCTGGGGTAAGTTCTTGCCATGCCAGCAAATGCCAGAGAGTCTGGTTTTATTTCTCGGCTCGGATATAAATCTGGGTTTAGTGGTCTTGCTTTTTCTTCAGCCTTGTGGAGGCAAAGTGATGATATTTGAGGAAGGAGGAAATGCGGAGGGTGGGCAGAGGGCAGGAAACTTGATAAATAGATGTGTAACTTAGTTCTGATTCTTCCCATTTGTTCTCTTCTTACCTCTTGCCTTGGTTAATTGACTTTTTGCCCAAATACGACCTCTCTTTTTAATTTCCACGTGCATTCTTTTCAGAATGGCTCTGTAACTTCATTCCCGATAGTCTCCCATGTGTGTTTAAGCTCAAAGGTGTTAGGGCAGAATGGTGAACATCATAGTGCCTCCCAAAGGCATCCCATCATTGGCCGTTCATTTTGATGTATGATTTTCAGAAACTCGGATGCTGCTTGATTTTTTTTATTTATTTTTTTTTTGCTACAGCATCTGCTTTGATTTTTTTTTTTTTAAAAAACAATCCAGTTAGTACACGCTTACCAGAAGATTGCGACTCATTCGCAAGTTGCTTTCCTGCTCTTGAAAAGCTGTTCCATCTTTTATTTCCAAATGCAGTTTTGTAGCATGTTCAAATTTCCACAAGACTTAAACCCTCGGTGTTCTGCATTACTGTCAGCAGTGGAAAATTTTGCGTCACTGCAAATGGATTTGGAGACTGTCTCTTTTCCTAGGCAGATCAAGGAGCCTACGTTTCCTTCCATTAACTTTTAAAAAATGTCTTTGAATATTAGTTGGGCTTTTTTTACCCTAAATGCATTTTAATTTGAACACTGAAGCACAGGATGTACCTTCTGAAAGCCACAGAACTTTCTGGTTGCTTTAAAAAGATTTGAGTGCTCGACTTTTGTGCCTTTTTTTTTTTTTTTCTCCCATTGGGGTGGTGGGGAAAAAAAAACCAGCTCTTCCTCATCACTCCTCCACCGTACCCACGGAAAAATCAAAGGATGTGTGGGGTGAACTGACCTTTCCCAGCTGGATTAGATTCCTGCAAAGACTTCCCAGACCTACCTTCATCACAGGCGATATTTCTAGAAAACAAAGCAGTCAACATTTCTACAGCTGGGGTTCAAAACAAGCCAAATGGAAATTCTGATTTGTTTCCCCTCTGCACAGCCCTTCAATCACCACGTGTCAAAGATGATGTTGCTGGAGAAGCTCTTCTCTTCCTGGCTACGGAGAAGGGATGTTGAATCCTATTGTAGTGCTAATTACTGAAAATGTCTTGGTGTCCTTTATCTGAATCTTCAAAGGGTGAAACTATTATTATAGAGAAATATCCTATCACATGAAATATCACAATAGAGTGTGCAAGGCCATGGATCAGGAAGATTGCCTGAATTAACTCGGCTCGGTGATGAATGGGAAGGGTAATAACTCCTCAGAAGAGCCACAGGAGGCAGGCAGCAGCTTGATTAGCAGTGATATATCATGGGTAGGGATCTTGGGAAACACAGATCCAGGAAAAAAAAATGGTCAGAATTTGGCTCCTTCATGAGGCCGTGCTCTGGGGAGGAAACGGGTGATGAAGGGAGAGGAGATGGAACTTCATGGAAAGCAAGTGAAGGGTCTGCTGGATGTCAGGGTCACCAGCACGTGGGTGTGGGGACAACATCCATCCGAAAGAGGAAGAACTGGAGTGGGGAAGAACTTGCTGTTCTCTGCAGATCATGGTAAAATCTCCATCCTGGGGACATCTTAATTATGAGTCAGTGATAATCCCTCAGAAAGAGTTCTTGTTTAGCCAAAGGCTGGTCAGGAACTCCACAGAAATCAGTGGAGTTTATTTGGATTCACTGGGGAGTGAAAGAATTACGCCAAAGGGCCTGGAGGACTTACGCTCCTGTACTTTATTAAAACCAATGAGACAACATCGCATTATACCAGCTACGGTCATGGCCTGATGTATCTCGTTTCTGGGATGCAAACACAAAATCTCTTCATGGGGACAGATAATTTGAGATCCTTCTCCATTTGCTCTAAGTTGTCTCTCTCCTAATTACTTAGTTCTGAATAGTCCAGGAAGGAAATTCAGCTGTTGAATGCTGGCTTTGGCTTTATTTATATTAATTTCTATTCATGACAAAGTTTCAGACAGCTGGGATTCTGAAGATACCGTAATGTGGTTTAACATTTCATAATCTGATAACAATATTTAATAGACTAATCATTATTTGTTAATCCATTGCTTTCTTTTTCTGTTCTTCCTTCAAAACTGTATTTTATTTTGTTTTATTTTTAGACCCAATAAAGTCTCAAGATCCTTGGGGCTGGGTTTTTGTATTTTCTTATAGTACTGTGTATATTTAATTAAAGCCCACAGAAGATGATGGGAAGCTTTTGATAGATCTTGGATGTCTCAGGGACATGATGTCCAGGGGTCTGTTGAGCCCCGGTACCCAGCTGGGTGGACCACACTGACCCAGGGAGCTTGGTGATGTCAAAATTGCAAACTGCAATAAAAACCACTCCAAGATCAGTCTGAGTTAGGAGGGAATGACATGCTCCTGGAATCTCTGGTGCTCCTGCCTCATCTCAAGCTGAGCACGTGCTAAAGGACTCCTGGGTGGTAGGCACCGTAGGCACATCGCCTCTGTTCAGCGCTGGTTTTTTTTTTTTTGCTGATTGCATCCCTGGACACAGAAAAATCACATGGCTCTCTACTTCCTCCTTCTCTTTTTTTTTTAGTTATTAAAGCAAGTCTTTTGATAAAGTGCTTATAAGTACAGGCAACCCACTGAGTAAAGTCAACGGGTCTCTCCAGTGCTGCAAACACTTGAATTTCCTGCGGCGGGGTGAGAGCTCCTCTGTGTAAATGTTGAGCTGGTTCAGTGCTTCCCCCCGTCTGCATCTCCAGCAGATGCATCTTGAAGAGCCAGCTCCTGATCAGGCAGGAGGTTACAAACCCCCTGCTTACTGATTTCTTTTTCTTAAATACATTAACCAGTTCACAGACACAGCTTTAGCACTGAAACACAGGCAATTTAGCTTTCTTCCATCACCACGAAACTGCCAGATTAGTGCAAATCCTGCTTCATCCTTACATAAAATCTTTGTAATATGGCAATTTTTACAAAGGTAGCTTGAAGATTGTATGTAATGTGTGAGGAATTTGGGGGATTTGTGTCTTTTATTTGTTTTCTGTGGTTTTTAAATGTATTTTTTAGTGATTTTTGGCTTTATTTTTTATTTGGTTTTGATTTTTAACTCATGAAACATTCAGAAGATGACCTAGTGCATATAACCACACTGCTTTTCAAGATCACTTTAAATGCTGTGGGATTAAACTGCTAGTGAAAAGCCCAGTACAAGGGGACTTATTTTTGAAGCAGTGTGTGCTGTAGGTTGGGAGGCTGGCTGAAGCCTTCCCAAGAAGGTGTGGGGAGAAGCTGGGTGTGATAGACATGTCGAAGTGCACATACCCAGCAAGGGCTTGCAGCCCATTGCAGGGGTAGCAAAGTAACCTGTGTCATTCCCTACAAAAAGGGAGGCTGAAGATCTATGCTGAAGGGATTATTGTAAAATCCATGAGTGGCTAATTCCATATCCAGGTTCTTTCTAGAAATGGACCTCGAGCAAATACCCCAAGTGAATGACCGGTGGTGTTCTGTTCTCTCGCTGTCCCTCCCCACGCTGCCTCTGGTATTACTCAAGGAGTTAAAATAAATTGGGGTTGTATGTGTGGGCTGGATGTGCTGAATACCAGATTTTTTATTTTTTTTTTTTTTTTTTTTTTTCCCCCTGCCTATCTCTGTTTGCAACAGCAGCAGCACACAGAGCTACGACAGCGGGCACCCCGTGCTCCTGGGTATCAGGTCTACGTGGGATGGAGTCGCTGGAAACAATCGACTTTGCCATGATCGTGGTGGGCTCCTTTTGTCAGCTGTTGTAGCAGGAATTGCTCCGGAAGGTGCTGCTTTGCTTGATCTCATTTGAGATCTCTAAGTAGTCTTTGCAATTAAAAGCCAGGAGATGAAACAGCTGTCAGCAGTTCAGAGCAGCAGCCTTTTGCAAGGCACTGAGAGCTTAAACTAAAGAATCTTCTATCCAGGGTTTAACTTCCAAAATGAGATGAGCTTTGGGAAGGTTATGCAAGAGGCTGCAGAGCCCCAGCTGAGTGTGCAAGGATTAAAAAAAGAAAAGAGTAAGGGTATTGCAGTCATTGCTTTAAGGATTTCAGGCAGATCTAGTGAAATAATGGACGGTGTTAAGGAATGGGTTATGTTTAGTAGCGTAACATTTTATTTTTTAGATCCGAAAGATTCCTTATGGTAAAGTTCTGAATCTTAGCCTTGCCCTGCTTAAGTTCTTATTTCTCAAGTTCTTATAAAATGCTGTGAAGTTGAAAGTTCAACATTTTTAGAGATTATAATAATGAGGTTTAGATCTTTTTCCAGATGCTTACATTTCGTATGGTATTTTATGTTTCGTTATGCACTTCTGGAGAGCTCTTACTTGAAGATAAATCAAAGTAGACTCAAGAAAAGTGATTTTTTTTGTTTAGTTGTGTTGTTGTTTGCTTTTTTTTGTAATGTAGATTTATGGCAGCGCACAATAAAGTGCCACTTCTCAGTCGCAGGTTTTTTCTGTCGTTCTAGTTAAGTGTCAAAATAAATGATTAAATTTAAATTATTCCATAGCAGCTCTGTACCCCCCCATACCAACGTAATAAAGCAAATACTAAAACCATGAGAGACGAATCCAACAGCGTCCTCCTGCTGTGTCATTAACTTTTCTCCCAATTGCCGAGATATTTGTGAGTCTTACTCCGTGTCTGCAATACAGAGGAGGAGAAACAAGGAGGGTTTTAGGCTGAGGGCAGCAGCAGGAGACATCGTGGGTTATCCCTTGATGGGAGAAGCAGGGAAGTCACAAGGTAAGGATTTACCTATGTCGGTGTCGTCCCCAAAGCAGTCTCTGGCGGGTGCGAGGCAGAGACCTCCTGTCCTGCTGCTTCCCAGCTTTTTAACTCAATCCTCAGTGACTAGAAAGGAAAAGGGACCTGGAATGAGTCTGTGGGTTGTGCCTGTGTTGAGTTAGGATCTCTGTTTTGAATTAGATACTCAGTTCTGTGCCGGAGTGGGAAGAGGCGTAGGGTGACAGTGCCCATCTCCTGGGAAGCCCATCACTGGGGCACGCTCGAAATTCATAGATTCCTATGATTCATAGAATGGTTCAGGTTGGAAGGGACCTTCAAGATCATTGAGTTCCAACCTCCCTGCCACAGGCAGGGCCACCCCCCACTAGAGCAGGTTGCTCAAGGCCCCATCCAGCCTGGCCTTGAACACCTCCAGGGAGGGGGCATCCACAGCCTCCCTGGGCAACCTGTGCCAGGGTCTCACCACCCTCAGAATGAAGACCCTGGCCAACTGGAAATAGCAAATCCTTTGGCTTTGGTTTGATGGTGAAGGTCCTGGGTTTGAGGAGAGAAGCCTGTGGTTTGTTTGTATTTATAGTTGTTTAAGGAGAGTAGAAAGAGCACTAGATAAATTGCAGAGCAAGTGAAAGAAAAATCATTTGAATTTTAAGCCTGTAATGTTGTTTTGAGGGCCCTGCCTTGTAATTTTTTTTTCTTTATATGTATATTTTTTTTGATTAATAAGGAAGGAAAAATAACATTGGCAACGCTGGCTAGTTTCACTAAACTAGTTCTCCAGACAAAGATTGTGATAAAGCTGAATCTACAATGAGAATGACCAGGTCCTTGGGCTGGCAAATAAACAGCAAGAGAAGAAGTGAAGCTCCCCAGTTTGATGTCCCCCCTGCCACGTGGTTCAGCTCTAGTGTCACATCCTTGGCTTCCCGTGGGCTCCCGGGGTGGTGGATAGATGGAGGCGATCTCCTTCCTCTGCCTTTTAAATTTGACACCAGAGAAAAACACGTTGGTCTGGGGTTTCAATTACACGTGTGGAATGTAGAAGTTGATGATATTCTATGAAAATTCAATAAACCTTGAGAGCAGCATCAGGGTTGATATCTGTAATTTAAAATAATGGGTATCAAGAAATTGTTTCTCATTTATCTTTACTGCCGAGTTTCAGAGGCAGCAAAGAGACTTCATTAGGCCTTTTTTTTTTTTTTTTTTTAAATAGCTTCATTTATCTCAATCAATGATGGGTTCTAGAGGTGGCTGACTATTATATTTAATAATACACAGGATAAAGAAAAAAAAAACCCATCCTTTCACAGTTTCTGACACATGTGGAAAGGATGTATGAAATCTCTTCTCAGTAGGAGATAGAAATGGATTTTTCTTTTAAAAAAAACCCAACAACTTCATTATGCAAGATAAATGTGGGGGTTTTGCACAATGTGATCTGTAGGCAGAATATTTAAATCTCTGTTTTACTCAGATTGAAGTTTCATTAAAAGAAATTACTCTGGAAGGTCGGGTTTAAGCAAATACTGCTGCCTAAACACAACTTGATTTAATCCTGCGAGAGCTACCCCAAGAGGTCTCTTCAGGAGATCCAGTTTAGGACCTTGGAGGAAATGTTTTATGGAAACCTGAAAATTGGAAGCACTATTTTTAACCCTTCCTACTCCTCTCTATCCCTCTGTGGGCACCGTTGCCTCAGCCAGGGCTTATTTGAAGACTATGTTGGACCTGCTTTTTTTTTTAGGTTGGATTGGTTTGGTTGGGTGGGTTGGTTGGTTGGTTTGTTTTTTTTTCAGACTTGGGTCTGGTGTTTGGGTGTCTCAGAGAGTGGACAAATCTCTGGGTACCCCCTGCTCTGGCTTGTCATGGGCTGTTTCAGCCTCTTCTTACACCTGAACTTGATGGAAGTCACAATAGATTTTGCAGCTTTTGTTTTTAGGCCTCTCTCAGATGATTTGGTTATAGATTTGGCACAGCTTAAGAAGGAATTTAACTTACTTTTGATCTTTAGTGTCTTTAAAAATTTGCAATACTCCTTAGGAGTGATATATTGATTTATTTATTTTAATTTTTTTTCACAAGTTACCAAAGGCTGGTTGCTTGTAGCGTCTGACCAAAAGAGCATTGTGTTCGGGAACGAAGTGGGGTACAAATAAAGAGTTCATCTAGTGGAAAGAAGTAAAGAAAAATTATGCCCAGAAAATGAAGAAGCCCAACAGATCTTAGTGTTGTGGGCTCACGGCCAATGCAACCTTCTGAAGTTCTGCTTCCTGGGCTCAGAGGAATTAAAGGAGATGAGAAGAAAAAAAAAAAAAAACCAAAACCAAAAGTGGTTTCTAAAGCAAAAGTAAGAAATCTGGTGCCAAAAAAGGGTGGCAAGCTCGTGGCTCGCATCTGTCGTTCTGTGTGGTGATTCAAAGTGGATAGGTACTCTGATTAAATCAGGTTTTCTTTTCCTAAATAAAATGCTCATCTGCCTTTGTGTACAGTGTGCTCCAAATCCTCAAGGCCAGCGTACGAGCAGACTAAAAACTGAGAGTTTTAATGAAAAGTGTTTCTGAAAGGGTTTCTCCTTCGTGGTTGTTAGAAAGGAGACTTCACCTGGCAGATTGGGACACCAAAGTCTGCCAAACAAGACATGTTCCTCTGTGCAGGAACTCAGGAAGCTCCATTAGTGCTCTAAACTTTTGTCAGGATTTGTCAGGGAAGAAGGATGGTCTTGGAGATGGAGTGTCACTGGGGAACAGCTCAGTGGTGTAGCCTCTGCCTCAAACTAACTCACGTGACAGGACAGTGACATGTAACTACTTCTGTATACAGGCAACAGATGCAAAATATGTCTTTATTTAACTTTGAGTTGTAGGTGGAAATATAAAGGAGCTGTGCAATTGCCAAGAGACAAAAATGAATTTATGAAAAGAACTTTTGAAATAACTCCTCCTGGGAAGTGCTGAGCAGGCAGCTTCTGTGCTCCAGAAGCAGTTTGTTTCCTCTTGCTGCAAAATCTGAGCCCACATTTGAACCTGAGGAACATTGGTTTGTTAATTCAAAGCTTGTGGATAACTTCTATGCAGTTTTCTGGTTGAGTGATAACGTTTCCAAAGGGTAAACGACAGAAGGAAAAAAAAACCAAATCAACAAAACTAGCCACCAAAAAAATCCCTGAACCAGAAATGGAAAGAAGGTCTTGGACCTCAAGACCTGGTTGAACAGGGCTTTGAGCAACCTGTTCTAGTGGGAGGTGTCCTTGCCTGTGACAGGGGAGTTGGAACGAGAAGATCTTTAAGGTCCCTTCCAACCCAGCCCACTCTATGTTTATTTGACTTCCATTGGCATCCAGGGGCATTAGGAAATTCGGTCTTTTCCTGTATGGCTGCAGTGGTGCCAGCCTTTGTATCAAAGGAGGATGAGGTCGGGAGATGCTAACACGTGCTCACCATTCTGGAGGCTGCAGAAGTAGGTGAGCAGATGGAGTAGGTGGGTGATGATGAGTTTGTGGCGTGTAACGTCGCTGATTCCAGTTAGGATAAATACAAGTGTGGTGATTATTCAAACACTCAGAGTATAAATACCCAACCTAAAAATAGACCGTTGCTTTAAGAGGCGACCATGTGCCTTGAGGCTGCCTGAACATTATCCTTAAGCATCAGTAAAACCAATTCAACGAGGACAAAGAGGTTTACGTTTAGTGTGTAAATAAGATTAAATCAGACAGGAAATGTGTTAAAGTGGGGATCCTTGGAGGCTTTGCTGTATCATCTGGTGCAAATATTAAGGCTGGCAGTTTATCTTTGCATTAAGAGGCCACTGAATAATTCCCATGTTCTGGCAGCATTATCCTGCAGCTGCAGAGGGGAGGAGAGAGCGGTCAATAAAGTGATGGCCATCAGTGAGTTAACTGGAGTGCAAAATCGAGGCAGATTTGGGCTGCTTTGCAAGGTGCCATCAAACATGAGCTCAGTTAACATCCAGCAGATTAAGTTCTCTAGGTAAGTGCAGAAGATTAGACCCCTCTGATCGTTCACACCAAGAGTTCACCTGAACTGGGATAACGACACCATCTTTCTTTGCAAGTTACAACATTCAGAACGCGAAGGTGGTATTTCTGTCTAAGTTTTTTCCTTTCTTAACACAAATAAATCATAAATACCCAGAGAGCTGTTCTAAAGAGGTCCAAGATACAGTGTTTTTCTCTCAAGAGTTTGTTTCTTTCAATGCACTCCAAAGAAAAATCCCATCACTTTTGGTTATGCAGATTTGTTTCATCTTCAGATTGCAGCTCGAACACGGATCTGCACTTGACAGTATGTTTTCAACAGGCCATGTGGAGTGTCACGCACAACTAGAGGTTTTCCCAGCGTGTATTGTGGAACTGTCCGATCTAACTTCCTGGATTTAAAATGTATCTTGTGATCTTACGGTTTGTTAAAAAACAGAAGGCTGATCTTGAGGTAGATGGTTCAAGGAACTCTTGAAACGCCAGAAGAGGATCAAGCTCTTTTTCCAGAGGCAATGCTTCCGTTGATTCATTGCTGGGGCAAAAGGATGTCATTAATTTTAAAGGCAATGCCTTTTTGTATACACTTCAAAAATGGACTCTAGGCTCCTTCGGGATTTCTCAGACTTCTGTTTCTTTGAGATCCTCTTCGCCCTCTTTGAGTGCTGTTGAGAAATACAGTTTCCAAAGGTTACGGCCGCTCCTGGGATCAATAATTCTGGCACAACTGTGGACAAGGAGTAGGTAAATCTCAGCTTTCTGACGTGGAGGGTAGGTTTTTGTGCATGAGCACGATGTCACTTATCTGCAGGTTTGGAGGAGAAGATGATACGCTCGTACCAAGGTGACTCTGAAGCAACTGCCGGGGTGTTTGCTTACTTGTGAGCTCCAAGCAACAGGGGGGAAGACGGATTTGTTCTTTGTGGGAAATAAGGGCTGTTGGCTGTGTGTAGTGTACACTTGAGTGAGGAGGAAATTTTGTAGAGAAAGTGATGGAAGTGGCTGGGAGAGCAAAGCTGTCCCATGGGCACTGGTGGGTCCTGTAAGGCTTGAGAGATGCCTTGCAAGTGGAGCGCTCTCAAGGGCAAAATCATGAAACCAGGCCACATGCTGATATTTTTCCTGATGTTTACAGTGGAATTACGACGTTTTGAGCAATGCATGAGCTAGAGAGACTACATTAGCTACTGTCACATCTCATAAACTGATCATTAATCATCAATCATTGCCTATGTTCAGAGCGTGTTCACTGTGTATTTGTACATATTTTTGAGCTAATGCTTCTTGATACAGTTGTATCGGAGATCTAAGCTTGTCACTTAAACTCCTAAAGTGCCTTTTATTAAATTCATCTTTTCATGTTAGCTTTTTCAAGGACTGGTGTGGAATTTTCTATGACAATATTGAGCAAAGCATTAATTTTACTTATTTGTTTTAAGCAAAACCTGCTGAACTGAATCAACCATCTGACAGCCTACCAAACCATCTCATCGGGTTCCCGTATGGCTGTTGTTTCAAGTTCTCTTCTATCCTTCTTGGTGAGGAAACCCACGTCACAGTGCCCTGTTACCCTGTTGGTACAATCACTTCATAGCAAGTTTGGCTCATCCTTGAGGACTATCCCCAGAATAAATTTATTTTTATTACTATCTACACGTGCATGCTGAAGGCCACGGATTTCATCCAGCTAGTTTACCAAAAACCTTTTAGAGATTAACATTGGTTTTGAATCCCATAAAAAAAAATAAATTAAAAATAGATTGGGCAAAGGTCTGAAATCCAGAACTTCTTTCATTTGAAAGCAATGGCTCATTCCTCCCTGTCACAAATTAAACATCCTTGAAAAGGAAAATATAGGACACGCAGTGTTTTATGCGTACGCTGCCACGTGTGGTTTTTCAGCAAGATGTTATGTTCAGTTCCCACTGAGATGGAACTCACCTAATGAAGCCTTCTGATGAAAAACTTACATTTATGTCTCTCATTCTACATAATTGGTATAAAAATATGATTCCTTTTGAGTGATATTTATGGTTCTGAGAGTGAAATTCAGAGGGGAGCAGTCAAGGCTCTCTTGCTCCCCACCCCAGTGCGGTGACTCAGGGAGGTTTCAGGCACAGGAACAGACAGTCTATTACAAGGAAGCAGGATGTATTTTAAGACCAGTTGTAACTCATCTGTGTCTCTGGCAGAAGATCTATCTCTCTTGAGCTTTTTCCTCTAGCTGCATTAGCAATGAGAATTCAGCTAAAATAATAGACTTGAAAGCTCTCTAATATGAATTCTGTCAGTGTAAAATTTCTGCTCTTTCCCCTTAGGAGCTTTTGCTTGTTGATTTTTTTTTTTTCTCTTATGTTTTTTTTTCCTTGGGATTTTTCTAATACATTTGAATTATTTCCTTCTCTTAATTTTATAAGATTCCTTCTATGTGAATAAATTTTAACTCTAAGACAGAAGCCGTTCATACCAACTGTAAATCCTGAGGAAGCTCAAGAGGAAAGAAGTGTCCCTTTCAGAAGGCGCATTCCACTTTACTTAATTTTCTCCTCTTATGTTTGTGTCATGTCCAGTGGGGTTGATTACAGCTGTCTGTGTGGTATCATCACACAGTTGGAATAGAAGGGATTTTTAATCCTGCTGTTACTAAGATTTTTTTTTTTTCGTGGCACTCACTAGCACACAAGAAACTTCACCTAGAATGCAGCTACCAGAGCCCAAAGCTTCTTTCCACTGATTTTGGGGTGAAACTTGACTTAGCTTCAATAGGCTTTTGAGGTAAAATTTGAAATGAGCTCCTTGCTGTAAAAGATTTTTCTATTGGGCGTCATTCCCTGAGCAGCAGTTTTCAAGCCTGCGTATCTAGAGGGCTGATGATGCGTGTCCCTATTCTGCTAATTAAACAAAAATTCAGGCGTATCTTTATGGTACTGTTGAAGTAACACCTGCAGGATGTTTTAAGTAAAGGTTGATCTTCCTCGTGACAAGCAAGATCTATACACAAAGCAGTGTGGGGCTATTTCTGCATCACCCAGCAGCCTGGCAATTTCACTGGAAGGAAGTTAAAATAATTTCAGTTGTTGATTTATTTATTTTTTTTCTTTAGTCTGCTGGGTGTGGGACGCTTTTTCCACTGGTTCTATATAGATGATATAACATATTGATTGTGCAAAATTGGTTTAAATCTGTAAGACATCTCAGAGATGTTTCAAAATGGCTTTTCAAACAAAGAGCCATCTTTGTTCTCCACAGTTTGGAGAGTGCTGTAGGTTGTGAGATCTGCTGTTTATCAAGTGTTCGTCTTTTCCTGGCACCGAGCTACTAAGACAGGAGGTTTAGGTATATTACAGGTTTGCTGGAGTGTTTTTTGTTTTGTTTTGTGTGTTTCTTTTTTTGTTGTGTGGTTTTTTTTTTGTTTGTTTGTTTTTTCCACTGTGTGGTATCTAGAGCTGCTGGTGGATATCTGCAGAGAAAGAGAATTCCAATTCACTGAAGGGCTTTATGACAGTTTCTAACTGATCTGTTGTGTTTTGAAAGGGAGCATTGCCCAGTTTGAGTTAGGTAGACACTTCTGCAAAGTTTCTGTTGTCTGGTAGTTCAAATACATCACGGGATAACAAATCAAAGTGTTGTTTCAAGAAATATCTGGGTGATCCTGGTTTACAAGGATCGTGGTCTGCACTGAGATGGAATCTCATTCAGTGAGGTTCATTGAACTCTTCTAGAACTGAAAGGAAAGGATAAGACAAGTGAGAAAGCAGCATTAAAGCTTAAACCTGTTTAACTTTATTGGTATAGGAGTTCTTAAAGTACTGCTTCAACCTGGGGTGGGTCAAAGAGAAAATAAAAAACCAGAAGAGGTTGCAGGCTTGTTACTACCTTCTGGAATGAGATGGGACCACTCTCTGTCCTCCATGTGTACTCCTCGAGACACTTCCTTGAGTTTTACTTGGCCATCTAATTGTTTTCTTTTCCTATTTCGCCTCGGGCTTCCCAGGAAACATTGGTTCTCTATCCCCTAAAGGTCACAAACTCTACAGCTCAGTAAGGCTGATTTTGTTCCACGGACTCCTGCTCCATTAACAGAGTCCATAGGTTATTTCTAATCCCCAGAATTGATTTATTTAATCCTTGTAGATGCCATTTGTTACACATTATTCTCAGCGTTTATTCACCGCACAAACAGATGGTCCACGAAACCAATTAACCTTTCCCGATCTCCCTTTCAGGCTTTCCACCTTTTTTTTTTT
>VWZK01012381.1:64682-151029 GCA_013396935.1 Baryphthengus martii
GGGGGGTTGTATTTTTTTTGGTTTCTTTTTGGTTTGATATGTTTTTTTTGGTTGGTTTGTTTTTTCATTCGTTCTGGTTTTTGGAAGACTTCTATGGAAAGAGTGCTGATATAATCCTGGGCTGGCAGGGTTGTCCAGCTGCAGTCTGACATAGAATATTGTAAACAGAAACTTGAGGATGTGGCAGCAGGGAAAGGTCTCCTTTAAAATATGAGCAACTCAAGGGAACTTCTTGGGACATCCTACCCTGCGCCTGCTAAATGTGAGCTTGTGATTTCTCTGTCTTTCTGTCCTGACTGTCCTCTACTGCCAAACTGGAAGCTTCAGAAATGAAAAGGCACAAACCAAGAGACATGGGAGTATTTAGTAGATACCCGATTGTTAGCACAAGGCGGGATGTTGGCACAACTTGGTTCCTCCAGCCTAGTAGCTGAGGGATGCGTCAGGTCCTCTCCTGAGGAGGCTTCAGAAGCCTAGAAGCATTTTTAGCTACTTCTCACCTTTTTGGCTGTTACAAGGTGGGATTAAACCATCTTTACAAAACCGAGAGCATCATTTGCTACATCTCCAAGTTATTTTTCTGCAGTGGGTGGTGGCGGCTGCTCGTCCCCTCAACGGACTGGTGTTGCGTCGTGCACTGCTAAGTGCACTGCAACACCTTCTGGGCAGTATTTTAGAGTCCCTGCAGGTAAAGTAGTTAAGGGAGGATGCGTTTTACTGGAGAGAGGCAGATATTCATCACTATTGTGCTTTATTTGTGATAAAGGTGCAGAGCATCCACCAGCGGCAGGAGCCGGTTGATGGCTGTTCTGAAATGAAGCGCTGAGATTTTCCTGGTGGGACCTTTTTCAGCCTGTCATGGAAGGAAACTCCATCTTATGTGATTTTCCTCACACTCTGGTTTCTGAGCTTTTCTTGTAATAGAAGCACTGACTCTTCTGGATATTTGATTAATGAAAATTGGCCTTTTGCATGGGCGCACAGTGCAATATTTTATATTTTGTACGAGGCGCTGTAGTGAGCTCAGCCATTCTGCAGAGATAGAGATTATGCAGCACAGTGATAAAGGATGAAAGGTGATGTGAAGTTTGCAAGAGAAGGAAGAATAAAAAAAGAAAAAAAAAAAGGGATTCCATAGGCCAATGTCTGGCTTTTAGAGCTTTTTGATACAGCTGCTGCATAGCAATTTTGATACAAAAGCGCGGCAGAAGCATCGAAACAGCAGATAAATTTGCTCTTAGCATAAACCTTCAATTTATTTATATTTGTATAAGCATGTGGTGATCTACTGATTAAAAAACCAACAACCCTGGAGAGCTGTGTAGTGTTACTGTACCAGTGAGTAGAAAGTTTCCAGTGCAGACATCAGCAGCTGGGAGGGATGGATATCCTTTTGCCATCCTTCTCCCTCCTTAGGAAGCAAGAAATGCCTGGCTTAGATAAAATAAGTGTATAAATCACCACAAAAGTGTGTAATATTTATGGTGCTAATATGTAATGTTGGATTTATCTCCTGCCTGGTGAAAAAGAGAGAGTGTTTTTTTATTTTTTCTGATGCCCTCAATGGCCACTGCTTCCCAGCTGATTGTCATTTTTTTGTATCACTTGAAAGGCAGTGAGGGAAAGTGGAGTTTGTACCAGCACAGTTAAAAATAACTTTGGTGGTGGTCCAGCTTTCCTTCTGTCTGCTGGAGGAACAGAGGGCTTTCTCTCGGAGCACTGGTTAATTGGGACTCTGTCTAAAGGTTTAAGTTTATTTTGAGATTTAAAATGAGGGCTTTGAAGGACTGGGCAAGGCAGAAGGTGAAACAGGATAGAAGGTAATCTGAAATTTTGAAGCTGCGCCCTGTTTCTAAACTGAGCTGTTCCTGGGAAGAGCTGGGTTTGATAACTTGACCTTCCCTTAAGAAATGTGTTTTCCTTTGTGATTTGGAGACTTGTGGTCGAAACTGCTCCAGTTTGTTTTGAGAATCTGTGGTCCAGGTTTTCTCTGAAGCTTAACGTTGAAAAGTGATGCTGGTGCAAGTGCTGATGGGCACAGGGCAAGGATGGAGGGCTGGAGTTGAAGGCAAGCCATCTGACCTACGGTGCTTGTGCTGCAGTTTTTAGACAACTGTGAGCGAGCTTTGATTTTTAAATACCTCTGGACAAATTAACATCTAAAACCTGGGTTATGTTCAGATCTTGTTCTTTGAGATAATATTCCTGAGGCCAGCAAGATAGCAGAGCGACTGAGGTATCAGGTTAAACCATTTTACCTTGAACCCCAAGTATGAATTATTCAAAGCTTTCTCATTAGTATTCATCCGTATAACCTCACTTGTCACTCATCAAAGGTTACATTTTCCATCTCTGCCAAATTCTTTTTGTCCCTGTCTAGACCTCCCAAACCCTTGCATTTTTTTTAATAAGCACCGAATTACAGGAGCACGACTGGTGGGACCTCTTCCCCCCTTTAACTTCTGCTGTTGCTGGAGCTCTTAATTTATATCCAGGTCTCCTAAATGCCAAGCTAACGGCAGCACAACCTTTGGTAGTTAAGCAAACCTTTGAAGACCGTGGACGAACGGTTTGCTGGCGAGTGCCGTTTTTTTCCCCGAGGTTGCCCTCTGCGGCAGATTCCGTCGGAAATGAAACGGTGCGGACTGAAGTGCTTTGGTCCCTTCAGGTCTGGAGGGAGAAAGGCAATCTGGAAGAAGCGGTGAGGGACAGGTCGATGGCAAGTGATTGAAGGAGGAGGTGATCTCCAAAGGTAGGGCCAGATGGAGCGTGCAGGTGTTCCGCTGCCGAGAGCTTGGCAGGGAGCTGGGAAGAGTTGAGACTGTCTTGCTAAGAAGTTGCAAAGTATTCAGGCAGAGCAGATTTTGCTAGATTGTCCTATCTTTCTTCATTATTTGGAAGCTGTGTTTTTCAACGTGCCTTATTGAGCCCCTTCTTACAAAGCCATCAGGTGACAAAGAGAAGTCGCTGGGGCTGGTGGGTACTTCCCACAGCTCCAGCTTGAGTTTTGCCGGTGTTGATGAGGCCTGTCTGGCTGCTTTGCTTTTGGATTTGGTGTTGAGTTCCTTTAAAAAAAACATTCCTTTGTTACAGTCCTTTAAAAAACGTGCTGCGTTCAGAAAGGAGGGATTTCTGCTCATCTAACTGCTCACCAGAGACTTACCAAGGTCCCTAACATGGCGGAGAAAGTGTTCGGGAAGGGTTTCAGGGAAGAGTGGGGAGCCTCATCATAGTGCAAGGGAAGCAGGAAGGAATCTGTGGAGGGAGGAGCAGTGGGTTTTCGTGACATCGCAAAAGCTTGGTCGTAACTCAAGTTACCCACCCCAGGAACATGTCTCGGTGTGGATTATGAATGGGAACAGTGCCTAAGGCAGCTGAAATGAGATTTTTTCAGATGCCTGGCCTGGGAATCTTGATGGGCTTTGGTGGACTCATAAAAAGCCTGCAAGAAAGGGAGAACTAAGAAAAGCCCGTTCAGACTCCTGTCTGCCATTCAGCATCCGCTTCCCCAGAAATCTTCAACCTGTTTGAAGGTTCCTGACAGGGAACCGGAGAGCTTAAAATTCCCAGAAAAAATTGTCAAAAGGAATGGCTGGCTGGAAGAAGACCTAAAAACCACCAGAAAATCCACACAGAAAAGTGCCACAGGCAAGGAGGTACCCGTAAGCTTTTTGTTTTTCCCGGAACGTGTTTTCTCTGCTGGCACGGGGAGGTGAAAGCTCGTGCAGATGTTTTGCCCGGCGGTCATTGCCTTCAGCACAGCTGGAAGCATGTTGTGATGGGGGGGAGTGGTGTTCAGCCGGGTCAGGCCATGCTCTGGCATTGCAGAGGCAGGAAGACTGTCGCAGGAGGAAGATTTTTGGCAGCTGCATTCAAACCCCGCTGTGTCAAACAGCCAAAGTGATAGAACAAGAAACCTGCTGTTCTCCGGCCGCACGATTTCCTTCGGAACCACCCCGTTTCATTCTGAACCTAGATGGAATGCAAGTGGTGCGTTCAAGTTGATTATAAAATTAAAATATTTTAGGAAATAATGTATTTCCACGTGATAACTGCGCCTTGTTTAAAGGTCACTGCGTAAGGACTGTTTAAAAATCTACGAAAGATCTCGCATCTGCGAGACAATGTGGTCAAATTATTTGCTCGTTTGGTTAATGAGCTTTTCTGAGTCATTCAGATTTATTCTTGGGTAAAATGAGGTGGAAGGGGCCCTTTCAATGACTTTTATTTAACATTTCATTTCACCTTTAAGGTAGTATGGAAGCTGATGATTCAACTTTGGTGGTTATTGCGGTGGCGTCGGTGATGATCATGATATATTCGTAATGCCCAAGGAGAAAATTCAATCTGCTCTGCTGCTGGCGCTGCTTTGTGTGATGTGGTGCTTGATTCAACATGTTTACATCCTTGTCTGAAGCGTGATAGACCTATGCAGGGGTTTCTCATGCTTTCTGCTGCCTGGTCTGCCTCTTCTCTAACCTGGGTCATTCCTGCAGCCAGAGTCATTTCAGGTCTCTATGGGAGTCCCGTATCTGGTTGTATTCTCTGTGTTGAATCTGGATCTGTTCTTGTGGTCATTAAAAATGGCAGCAAAGCTTTCACTGGTGGAGTGAAGAGCTGGGGCTGGACGAGAGGAAATGGCCACAAGTTGTGCCAGGGGAGGTTTAGATTGGATATTAGGAAGAAATTCTTTCCTGAAAGAGTGGTTAGGCACTGGAACAGGCTGCCCAGGGAGGTGGTGGAGTCACCATCCCTGGAGGTGTTTAAAAACCAAGTAGATAGAGCACTTGAGGCTATGGTCTAGGGGTTAGGGATGCTGGGATGAAGGTTGGACTAGATGATCCTGGAGGTCCTTTCCAACCATAGTGATTCTATGATTCTATGAAGAACGAACGGGAGCTTGTCTCATTTAACTTTAGGACTGGCACCTACAGAGAGTGGAGAAAGCAGCGTTTGGACATTGAGTTGCCTGAATTGGTGATTGCTGGCCTTGATTCCAAGATGTGGTTGCTCTTTATGATATTAGGACAGGGGGAGATTCCTGATACTGGGAAGTTGTGAAGAGTTTAAGATCCCTATTGCAATCTGCTGTTTAGCTGCAGTGCCTCCCCACCATCCCGGGGCCATGCCGCTGTGTTTCTCCTCTCGCTCCACCACGGTGCACGGACGCAGTGGGTGGAGAGGAGTAAGAAGGGATCACCTGACACTTGGGCACCACCACTCCCATTACAAGAGGTTTGAACCTACAACATCCGAGTGACTTCTCATTTTTTTTTTTTCCCCAGAATTGGCTGCTATTATCCTTGCTTCTCTGGCTGAACGAACTGACACAATTTTATTAAATTAGCCATTTGTTATGGCTCTTGTACACCATGGAAAGCAATTTAGCAGACTAATGACTTCAAGGCCCCTCACAATAGCAGATGTGAACTCTCCCTGCTGCAGCCAGTCTTGCTGAGGACAGTGTCACCAGCCCTGGCATCGAGCGGGCAGCGATGACAGAACACCGGTGACTTGCAGTGTCTGCTCTTCAGACAGAAAGCGGCTGAACCCGGACCACGCATTAGTGGGAAGATGTCCCTTTACTTAAGATCAGATCCTGAAGGAAGTCACGTTATTTTCCTCTGTCTTGCACCCCAGTGCGGTGTCACTGGGCCGGTTGTCATTTGGAAAAGGGACTGTGGCTATTCCAGAGGATGGAGGTGTGACTCCTGATAGCCTCCCCAAACCGCATCCCTTAGAAAGGTAAACCAGCCTAGCTTCCAGGAAAGTATTCTCTGCCTCCTCCTACTAGGACAGAAAGATGCCCTTAAAGACAATAAATTAGAGATTGGTAACAGGAAAACAGGTTTTTTATCAAAGCAATCCATGGCAGGAAGGATAGGAAGCCATGTGGCAAAGTCAGGAAATGTCTTTCCTTGAAGGAGAGGAGGAAGGTCTGGAGGAGATGGCAGCAGACAGACAGCATTTGTGCTGCTCAATCCTTTTTACTTTAGCGTGGAGCTTTGCTCCTCATTGCTGCAGCAACCACCCAGTTGTCGCCCAGCTGTTTGGAGCGAGAGGTGGGATAGTGCAAGAGCTACGTGGCTGCCAGCCGCAGCTCCGTGCTGTTCTCCTCCTCCCAGCAACCCGCCAGTCGTCATCTTTCTTCCGTAGCACCCGTGAATCAGCTTTTTGGTTCCCAGGAGTCTCCCGAGATGGTAGCTCTAAAAATGATGTCTTATCTTGGGTCCTGTCTCTGCAAGTAGGTGGAGTTACGGATTGCACTCCTTCCAGAAGGTCATTGGGTTTCCCATCTCCAGAGGCACCGGGATATTTATGAGGCACCTCGCGGCATTTCTGTCACGATCCCTTTCTCCTAATATATGCGTTAGAGATTTTGAGCTTGGTGTGCAAGAAAGATTAGAAAGCCTGCCCAATAAATCTGCTGGTATTAATTCAATGGCTCTCTTGTGCAAAGCCTTTTTACTGCTACGGGTACCGAATAAACACAAAGCAAAGTCAAAGCACAACGATATTTTGGAATAACCCGTGGCTGATGCGTCTTGCTGAGGGAGCCCAAACAGACAACATCGGAGCCAAACTGCCCGAGACGTTAAAGCCCTGACGAATGACTGGGCTATTTTTCCTCTGTGCTGAGGAAGGCAGAGGATGTCTGGCAGTTCCTCAGGTGGCCTGGTGAGCTGTTTCCAACAGAGGACAGTGTTGCACAGTCACACTGGCTGCTTATTAATTAGGATTCAGAAGCCAAAGTCATAATATTAACCAGTTTAAAAATCCTGGCCCAGTTTCTTCATGAGCTTAGCTCACCTGTTTTATGTGTTTGTTTTTTGGTCTGTTTTTTTTTTTTAATCCTCACTGATGCAGTGTTTGACCCCAACCCTTCCCTGGGCTTCCTGTTGGGCTTCCTGGCATCTCTGCCTGCTGTTGGTTGTCTCTTCTGATGGGTCCCATCCAATCTCCCTGTCTGACAAGGAGGGTGACCACGTTAAAAGGAAAGAGCAACAGAAGAGGTTATGTTGCCCAAACTGCTGAAGTGCCGGAGAGGATGTACCAACCTGTGTGGACCTGCGGGTGGGGTGCTCGGCAGGGTTAGTGGGCAGCAAAGCCTGGGGAGAAACTCAGGCTAAATAACCATTAAGTTCCTTGAGGTTAGCTGGTCTGAAGTCACTGTGTATCTCTGCTAGCATGGGTCACTCTCCACTTCTTTGGACCCTCTGAGTATTTTGCCTAGCAAAGTCTGTGCTGTTGGAAAGACCTTGAGCATCTTCCTTTTCCTCTTCGTCTGGGACCTCTTCACTGGTCTCTTTAGTAAAGTCTTAGGAGTGTTTTAGGCTCTGGGGAAGTGTTTTGCATCTACTGTCCAGACAGGTATCTAGGCTTTCAGGGGGATTTTCTGATTCTCTCACCCATTACAAGGCTGTGTGTAGTTGCCAAGAGGGGTATTTGTTAAGCAAAGGGTCTTCTCTAGTTCTTGCTTCCATAAAATGCTCTGAGAAGTTCATAAATTAGCACTAGATTGCTAATTAGGGTTGCAAATCGGTCCAGGGGAGATTCTGCTTGGAGTCCAGCAGAAAATTCTTTACAATGAGAAAAATTAAACGTTGGAATAGTCTCCCAAGGGAAGTAGTGGACTCCTCTACACTGGGCAGTTTTAAGACTTGACTCGACAGGGTGCTGGGCCAGCTCACTTAAATAAATTTTTACTTTTCTACTTAAAAGTTTGGACCAGATGATCCTTGAGGTCCCTTCCAACCTGGCATTCTATGACAATTCAGGATTTAAATTATGTATTTGTGACTCTGTGGCATGAACAGCAGCTTCTGTCCCTAGTGCTGGGCTTTCACACCTTTCAGGAGCACAGGTGAATTCTGCTGCTGGGAGCCTGCTCCTCTCTCGAGGTCTGAATTGTATCCAGAAAGTAGTTGGTTTTCCCTCTGGGAAGAGGTTCTTAACCTGGAGGGATGGACACTTGTCTCTGCCATCTGTCACTGCCAGATATTGGAAGAGGAGCTGGTGACATCTGGCATGGGATCAGATACTGCTTTCGGATCCAGTTTCCGTACTGAAGAGTTTTTGGCTATACTACCAGAAAATGTGGAAAAACCTCTTGACAAACAGGGCGAATAGATGCTGGCAATAAATCCCATAAGCAACAAAGCCTTTTTATTTTTTTTGTTTGTTTTTTTTATTGCATTGTGAGGCCACATTTTATTGGTGAAGTAATAGGAATAACCAAACTATTTTAGTGGCTCTCTGGGAACAGTATATTAGTAGCAGTGTTAATAAGTGTGGAGTGACAGGAGACTTGTAAGAGTGGAGAAATGAGACATGGTATTTATCCCTTGTGCAAAATCTTTTTTATTATTAAAGGCATTGAGTTAACTAGGGGTAGATTTAATACTTCAACTCTGTTTTTATTGGATAATTAGCAGTGAGCAATCTCAGTCCTGGGACAAGGACAGAAATCTGAAAATCAAGGAAGTCGTGGAAGGAGGGGAAAGAAAATAGAAAATAGGGAGCAGGTTTAGGTTTGATGCCTTCTATCTCTTTCTACGGTCGGTCACAAAGTAAGTAAAACTTTGCTGGAACAGTTGGAGGGGCAGCTCCTCACTCCAGAGACGTGCGAGGAGGAGGGATGTGGGTGCCCCTCCACGGCCCAGTGCTCTGCTCATCCAGGAGATAAACTCTTGCCGGAAGGTTGGCTGACTTCTCGTTAAACATCTCACCACCCACCAGCCTGTTCACTGCCAGGTCTGTTAGAAGGAAAAAATACGAAAAATTCATCAGTTAAGTAAGACCTTTCCCATTACACAATTTTGGCTTCTCAGATAAAACTGTGTACCTAGAAAAATAAATTTAAGGTGTGATTTTTGAAGACTTTAGAATAAAATTTGAAGGCTGGCAGCTGAAGTTTTGAAAGGCTCTGGAGACGTTAAGTGTTGACGAAGAGCAGGCAGGATGCTGGTCTTTTTTTTGGGGGGGTTGAAAGATAAACCACCCTCCCTTAGGCTAATTGTGCAGAAAAAGAGCCTAGTGCTGCAGTTTTCTCCACAAAATGGTGCGATTGTGCAGCAGTACTAACATTTACTGACTCTGGAGTCGGCTTATTTCCCCCATTTTTTATTATCAGCAAAACTTTAATTACAGCTTACCTACCACCTTCTGCCTACGTTTACAATGCAATAAATTTTCGGTCTCCCTATGCAATCTGCATCTCAAACAGTGCAGTGCTCTGGCAATGGACGTTATTGATTCCTTGAAGAAATTATAACGGCGTTTGTTCCAAGGAAAACAGGCACACACGTGGCCGTGCCAGATATTAAAATGTCCCCAGTCTCCACCAGCACTCACTTGTCCGTGCTTGACTGAGCAACACAACTCCAGGTTAGAAACTCAGGACAATTATTTGAAAGCGATTGACGGGAGTCAGGAGGAGTTTGGACTGAATTTGATTCCTTACTTTCCAAAACCAGAAGCAGTTTTTGTTTGTGTTTTCCCACCCCTGGATCGTAGGACTAATTTGAAGTGGTGTGCAGGAAAAATGGTTGCTTAATGAATTAAATAGTAATGAGGAATTACTTTGTAGTGTTCAACTGATTTTTTTTTTTTTTTTTGTCTGAATAGCAGGAACAGATGTGTCTGTGAACAGTAATTAAAGGTGGAATCAATCAGCTCTTAGCTGTTGGGGAGGGGAAAATAACTAGAAATGGAGTAAATGAAATACTCAAAAAATATTATCTGTCAGATTACTGCTAACTTGAAAATATATACAAGGGAATTCATTAGGGGAGTCTGAAGGTGAAAATTTGCTTCTCGTTTGGAGCATGTGTTAATTTGTCATTAATATTCAATGACTTAACGAATGCCATAACTGCTGCAGCATCTGGCTGACCTCAGCCGAAGCTCCGTGCGCTCCAATGCACTTTACGGAGAAGGCTTCCCAAACGCTTTCCCTTAATAGACGTGATGGCCGCTTTCTCAGCCGATGTAAAGTATTTTAAAGTGAAATTAGGAGAACCGTGGTGATTAACACCCAGTTGTACTGGTCACGTGGTGGGAGCTGCTCAATCCCAAGATGTAATTTGGTGGGACATAAGGGAGGACGTGGGAGCTTTCTGTTGCTGGCCAGGGGTGGAATGAATAAAATACTACTAAGAGGAGAAAAACTGAACTGTTTGGGTGAGGATTGAAATGCAAAACCTGCCACTTCACTCTTAGTGTGGTGATGAAGAGCTCAGTCCGAAGGGTGAGGTGATTCATTCCATCACCGGGTGCCAAAAGCGGCTCCACGGCTGCCTGGTGGCTCCTGCTCCTTCAGAACTCGAGCAGGGCTCTGCACACACGTGTTGGGCGAGGTGTGTGCCAGGGAGTCACAGCACAACTCTGGAGGGCTCATCCTGAGCGAGAAAAACGCCCCTGTTCATCGGCAGTGTCAACTATTGAGTGTTGATAGTGATGATTTATCTCTAGAGTGAAGCTGGAGGAATATTAAAGGTTGTCATCGTTGGAGAACAAAGCTGGTTTTTAAACACGCTACGTCTCATTCCGCTCCGTAACAAGGAGAGGAAAAGAACTTCCTTCTTTCTGTGTCTCCTCTCGTTGTGTCGTGCTCTAATCTGTCCCACAGCAACATCTGGCAGCGTGATCAGATGAGACAGCGTTGAAAAAACATCGGGACAAAAAACCAGAAGTCAAGGGTGCTGGTTTTGTTTGCAAAAATATCTCTGAAAATGAGGGTACCGTTGGTGCCGTCTCTGCCAGCCTCCGTCAGCAGAGCGTCGCCACGGACACGGGGGATGCAGGAGCGGGGGTGCGATGCTGACAAGGGGATTTCTGTTTATGGGCTCTGCCTGTTGCTCCCTCTCAAATGCTGCTGATCTGGATGAGAATATGATGGAGTAGTTAGAAACGCTTCCACCTGCCCTCGCTGGCTGGAGGCGGTGAAAAGCAGGAGCTGGAGGATGTGTTTTGGCTGAAGACATACCCCACAAAACCGAGAAATTAATTCATTTTCCTTTTATCCTGCGATTATTTATTTTTTTTCCCTAATTCCTGTGTTACCTTCTTTAGTTCTCAACCTGAGTGACATTGCGAGGGTTAAATTTAAGGGTTTTTCAGAGTTCTATATTGCTAATATAAGAAAGGCTAGTGCTTTTGGGGTTCTCTTTTCTTTTCTTTTCTTTTTTTTTCTCCGTTTTCCTAATGTACGATGCGATTCTCATCAACGGCGCTAGATGGTGTTTAACCAAGCAGGAGGGTGGAGATAAACTGGAATCTCAAACAGAAAGTCAGTGGAGTTGAATCCAAAAGAATTACGGTTCAGATGTTACCCAGGTGAATGAGCACTGCCTTCTTGGAGTCAAAATTTGTTTGAAATATTCAGGTTTCAGCACCTCTTTTATTTTGAAAATCAATAGCATTGGTATGTAACCTACATTTAAAGAAAATGAAAAAAAACAAAACCCAAACCGGAGAAGTTTAGATTTCCACCTCAGCCCCGTCTTCAGCCCTTCTATAATCAATAATAATAAAGGACTAAGTCGAACAATAAACCTTATGGATTCTGAGAAAATGAAAAATATCATGCTGGGTTCCCTTGAGGAATTTCAATTTATACCAACTCTTAAACAGGAGGAAGATGTTTCTCAAAATGAGTTATACTGTCCTTGTCGGAAAGGTTCCGCTCAGCGGGCACAGTATAGATGTCGAGCATAAACCCTGCTATAAACAAGTGCCGGGTGGAGGGCGACTGTGCCAGCGTGACTTTCCTGGGTCCTCTCTTATACTCTAGGTGAAAGAGATGTTGGATGCTGTGTCCTTATAGCAATAACAGGACACTTGAGGTCATCAGATGAGCAGACTTGGAAAAAAAAAAAAACCAACCACAAATGAATCAAATAATAATCAAACAAACGAAAAAAAAAACCAACAAACCACCCCCTTCAAAGCAGTCCCTGAAGTGCTTTAGGACACGTAGGAAAATGGAGTGGAGTTTGTGGAATACAGTCCACTTTGTGTACTCACTGGGTGGGTAATCTAAAAATAGCTGCCACGAGGGCTTATCTGGGAAAACCGTTTGCAAAAGTCGTACAACAGGCGTTTAGTTTGGCAAGCCGAGTGTTTTCCTAGGTGTTGATGCTGGGTGGTACCCTGTACTACAGCGTAAGCCTCCGAAAACTCCGGGTTTGGGTGATCTCAAATTAAATTCTGGAGCTCCGATGAACAAAACGTGCACAGTGTCAATAACAGGCTAGAAACAAATGAAGTGATCCTTTTTCAGCTGGAGCTCAGCCTTAAAATACGTTTAGAGTGATAGAATTGGCAGGTCTTCTCTTTTCATTTGAGTTAATTTTACTGAATGTTGTCTAGACTCGGCATACCAGGATCTCCAAGGTCCCTTCCAACCTTGATGATTCTATGATATATGTAGAGCTGTGATTGGTCATCTCAATACCTAGAATTAGCACAATTTACCCCTGGTGAACGTGATGGAAAAGTGTTTGCAGCACTACCTGCATTTCCATTTTCCTGTGAGACATCAGAAAATAGCTGAAAACAGCCACATTAAAAAAAATAAAATAAATAAAATCAAACATTGTCAACGGCAGCAAAACTCTGATGGCAAGGAGATGCGGGTTGTGGTGCTGGAGTTGCGAGGCCGCCACCTCTTTTGTCTTTGGGGTGTCTGCTCTGAACGTGCCACCAAGACTGAGCAGCTGCTGCTGCTAAAGCTGGACCTGAAGCAGATTAGATGATTCCAAGCCCATTCCATGTAAAGAGCAAATGCTGGTGGCCGTGTGGGACACGGGTGGGCTCCAACCCCCAGCCAGACAGGGTCTCTTGATGGTCTCTGTGTGCAGGTCAGGCATCCAGCATCACTACCATTTCTAGCACCCATTCTTTCACCCGAGTGTTTGTTGTCCTCGTGGAGGGCTGCTGCGTCCCACCTCCCAACACCAGCAAGGAGCAGGTTCCCCAGGCTTGAGACTGCTTTGTTGCCTCTTGGGTTTGAAGAAGAGAAAGACGCTCTTGCTATGGAGCTGGGCTTCTGGTTTCATGTCCAACAGATGGTTTTGTCCCTATGGATTGCTGATGTAAGGTTGTATATGCCCAGGCTGAAGGTACTCTGAGGAATTTATCTGCTTTTTCCTTACTAGTGCTCCTATGAACACATTGCCCCTTACATGGAACTTTTCCTTGCGAGCTCTCCAAATGCTCCACATACCTGAATTCCATCTGAGGTCACTTCTGTGGGGTGAATCACCAAGTGACTTGGGGATGAAGCTGGGAGCAGGGTATGGAGCTCCTAGCCCAGCCCAAGGGCTGACAGCCTTTGAGGTGGTCAGTGGTCTGGGAAGCTGCTACCAAAACCTTGGCACCAAAATAGTGAGGAAAAAGCCCAAGGATTGCCACGTTGGATCAGACCCTCTGTCTTGAGGTTTGTGGGTGTTTCCAACAGCCTAACTCTTCCTGTGCAGACCCAAACCGAGTCCCGGCTTCAAAAGACCCTTTGTTTAAGCAACTGATTCCTCTTTATTTTATTTCATTGTTGGTTTTTCATATTTATGTGTGTTGTTTTGCATGATTTCTATCAAGCGAGCGTCTCTTCCCCTAGAGCTAGGATAACCAAGTGATGTTTGAAATATATAATGCTCTTTGATTAATATTAAATGTGGAGAACAAACACATTTGGAAGATCTTTTTCTTCTGATAGACTGGATTGTTTGCGGTGCTGAGGCTTGTGACAGCACCTTGGGGACACGTGGGGTGTCGTCCTTGTTTTCCAAGCCTTATTATGATTGAACAAAACTCAAACCTTCTCTCGGTATTGCTTTTTTTTGGTTGCATTTGTAGTATCTTAGGTATTTCTTGGTTCCTTAGTGTCTCACGCTTTTATTAAGTTTTTATAATTACTACTTTTTACTTTTAAAAGGCAGCAGTTTTCGGTTATTAAGGCTCCATCCACCATTGCTCAGTATTTCTTGATGTAGCCAGAAAAAAAAGGCTCTTTTTACACGTTGGGAGATAAAGTTTTTTTTTATGTGCAGTATCATATTAGAAGAAAATTTGCCCCCAAAGTAGTAAACAGGCATCTCCACCAACTCTGCTTTATTACGCTTTAAATTAATCTCATATTCTTTGCGGATGACAAACGTTAGGAGGAAAAAGGTATTTTTGTGAATGAAAGATCTATTAAGTGTATATGAAAAGAAATCTAATGCCTGTGCCAGGCTCTGCAAATCTGTTATTTTCTGTCCGGAAATAGCTGTTTCCCGCTTACAAATTGCTTTGCACAACATCAGTGGTACTACCACCAGTCATTACAGATTTCTGTTTCGTCTCTTCTGCCTTTCACGGCTTTTCTTGGCATCTCGTGTCCAACTGTTTGCTCAGCGAGATAAAAGCAAGTGCCGTAGCTGTGAGTAAACGTTCCAGACTTTCAGGAAACCCTGAAGAATTGTTGAAGGATGACACTCAGGGGGGAGTTTGGGAATATAACACAATTCTGCCAGCATTGAGCGGGGTTGGAGGGTATCGGAGAGGGAAGAGAGGACACTCGACAGCGATAAGTGCTAATGCTTTCAATATGTTTTGACCTTAGAGTCGGTGATATCGGCCGTGGTGAATCAATAGTGTCTCTCCGAGGTGGGACTGACCTTGGACACGTTCCTGTGACATTTAGTGCACACCCTTGTCCGAGGCAGACGGCTGGGTTCGTGCGTCATTGGCTTAGGCTTCAATTAAGCCGTGTTAGCCATTAAAACTTAACAAAACTAAGGATTGAGATAATCTGGATGTGTTAGAGGGACTAAGGAAGAGAAGAGCTCCCTGTGCTGTAGGGAAGAGCTGAAGGCAAAGACTGAAAGCCTGTGATCTTCCCACTCATCGTTTCACCAACATCCAATGCTGGACACCAACTAGGTGGAGCTTTCACTAGGGCTTCATGAGGCCATTGGTATTATCTGCTACAGCAAATCTTCTTTCCTTATCTCTCACCTTTACAAGTTCTTTGTAAATAAAGGCCTTTTTTTTTCCTTTTTGCCTATAATAGAGTTACACAGATAAATCAGCGCTCAGCTCTTTCCCGTTGCTGTAGATTCCTGCAATTTCCTCTGTGAAGTCTTCACACTGGATGGCCTCTCCAGAGGCTTAAAATGAATCACAGAACAAAATGAAACCTGACCTTATGCTGTATGTATTTTTTATGACTGGAGCTTATCTCATCAGACGCGGTAGCCTACCTTGCACCGGAAAAAAAGACCAACCCTGGTTGATCTCTCCTAGCAGAAAGAAAGAGATGTTGTTTCTCCAAGGCTTGATGATACCATCAACCTTGTACATACGCTTCACCCAAGCGTGACCTTCCTTAAGAATAAAGCCATTTCTGAGCTCTGTTTTAAGCCTGGCCTAGCAAAAGCCCAATTGCTTGGTGGCAGTTGAGCGTGGAGGGGAAGAGGTGACGTGCCGGGGCTGTCGGCGCTGCTGTTGCCGCTTGGCTTTGACAGTAATCGGGTCGGGCAGACGTCTCCGACAGCTGCGGCTAATGGGCTGCCGTGCTGGGCAGGGACCAGACCTCGAAACTCTTTCTGCTTCACAGCAAATGCACAGGCCTGAGCACATGGAAGAATAAAACCTGTTCTGCGTGTAAGGCTGTTCTTAAATTCTGCCCTCGCCACTAAATCTGCAAATGGTTGGTGCTTTACACTTGGAAGTTGGTGTTTTCTGCGTAAGGTTGGTTCTTATTTTTTGGTTTTGGGGGTCTTTTATTGAGCTTCGTTTTTTTTTTTTTCTTATTTTATTTGTTTGAAATGGCTAGTTGAATTATTGATAAGATCTCAGAACTGAGCTAATTCACTTCAATTTATCCAGTAGACAAAACTATTTATAATTAACGGAGAAGCAGAGGTCACTTCGGTTTAGAATAGCTGCCAAGCCAAATGAATAACAATTAGGCAGTTTTTTATGCTAAGCTAAAAATTATGCAAGGGCTACCTTCCGAACAGCCTTGAAATGATTAGCAAGGGATTCAGGTGACAAGCTCTGGGGAAGGAGGAAAGAAATCCAGGGGGAGTCTCAAAACTCTGCGCTTATTTATCTGGTTGGAGGAGCTGTGTTGGCACAGGAAACAAATGATCTTTTAAAATAAACCTTATCTTTAAATCACAGTGACAGCAGAAGCTATTGTAGGAACATGACCATACATAATTGAAAAGGACAAAGGGTGAGGGTTTTACATGAAAAGAATAGGATTTGAGTGGTGACTTGCTTGGGCTGTCAGGAGTTGCCCGGGCAGTTCCTAGGGCTGCTGGTATGAGCTTAGTTCAGGTGGAAACTGCTATCAGTTACATAACCTTTTGGGTTTTTTTAACGTTGAGACTGGGAGAAAATGTCCCTAAAACGTCCTTACCACCTTACTCTAGGTTCCTCTGGGATTTGCAGGCTATTTGGGGAAGCAAGACACGAGGGAACGGCCTCGCTCGTGCACCGTCTGGGTATCACCCTGTTGTTTGCACAGCGGATTTTATTCCTGTGAAGCAATGAATGGTTAAAAGAAAACAACAACAACAAAAAATGAATGTAGGCTGCAATACAGAGTTACTGCACCAAAGCCGAAAGAAGTGTAAAAAGTAGCAACGATTGCATAATGGAACGATAAAAAAAGGCTTCTTACCTTTGCTTGCAGGACATAATACCAGTTCACAACACAATATAATTAGATTGCCACATTGCCCCTTGTAAAACTAGAAAGAGAAGAAATGTAGGGGTGCATTAAAACTCCTTTCACTTTCTAATGCCTTTAGAGAGCTATTGGACAGAGAAGACTTGCTTTGGCAAAAAGCTCTAGTGAGCTATTAGGTTTTTAACTATTTTATAGGGTTTTTTTTTATTGTTGCCAGGCCTAGTTTTTCAGTACAATGACTTTGTCCTCTCTCCCCCTTCCAGCCTGACGTGCGTTTATCAATCTTACAGATAACGTTCGCTATAAAGAGAAGTCCGGGCTCTTATGAAGCGCTCTGTCCTGCTGACAGATCCTTTCTTTCCCCTGCTTTTTTTTAGCGAGTCTCATGTGACTTTTTTTTATCTGATGATCTTCTGATACCAATTTCTTGTGTTAGCTCCAGATCCTACAGACAACAGGAGCAAAACCCTGTCATGGAAGAGGTGAACATTATCACCTCTGGGCCAGATTCAAGTGGAACACAGCAGAGAAGAGCAGAGACTCTTTTGGGTCACTAGATGACCTTTCCCAAACAGTTAACCACGAGCAAAGCCCTCACTCATGTTTCCTGTTAGTTAATATATTATTTTTTTTTCCCCCCATTAAGACTCTAAGGCTAAAATACAAGTGGTCAGAAAGGAAGGACTAAATGTTGAAAGGCAACTTTGTTCTCTCAGTGAAGCTGCTGAAAGTTACTTCTAGAACAAGGCTTGTCTTTGCCAAGGACAAATGGATGCAAAAATTACTACGTTGCCGTGGGTTGATTAGAATTGGGCCTTTTCAAAGAAAAACAATATTACTTATTAGCGGACCTGCCAAATTTTGTCCCCACTCACATTTTTTAAAATCTGTGGAAATGTCAGAGCCGCTATAAGTGTGCACCGCTGACAATGATAAGTTGTGTGTATCTCTAACCAGGAGTTTTAAAATGATGCATAGGGAGAGCAGTTGAGAGAAAACTTCCAACAGATACGGGCAAGAAAAATGTTCCTGATTAATGCGGCGGAAAAAAACCCCGAAAGTTGCAACTTCCTTGTGTTTTATCGTTTTTATGGCAGCGGGAGACGTAGGCTTAGCTGGGAGTTAAGGATTGATCATGAATGTCACCATCCACGACGAGCCCTTCAAGGCTTCCCAGGCAGATTGGGAGCACGCTACCAAAAGTACGCTGAGAAATAGATAGGATGCTGACCTGGTAAGTGAATGTGTCTTAACATCTCCCAGTTGATTTTTTTCACATTTAATCAGCTGTGACTGGTCTCCAGAGCAGTGTTCTTAGATCCATGATAAACAAGTTCATGTCGCTGTAGAGAGAATGGGACGAGCCTGTCTGGTTTCTTCTACATCCAGCCATCCATCTTGAAAGGCGGCCCCTGGGAGCTGAGATGGCCTTTGCTTCCAAGCCACTGCTGCAGCTTCTGGGGCTAAAGCTGGACTGCCACGTCCTCTGGCTTCCCAGAAATGTTTCCGTGGCTTTTTCCTGCTCTTAATAACAGAGTTCACAACATTGTTTTGGCACTAATGGAGATCTCAGCTGAACCTTTCAGTTTGGATCTGCATTTTGAATTGAAGAGGAGATCAAGAAGAACCTGCTCTTCACTTCCTAGGTTGACTTTCCGGAGTTGCAGGACTTTCAGTAGGTTAAGTATGATGGGCTGGCAGGATAAGGCTGAACCCCAAGACAAGACTTTTCCAGTTGACTTAGGCTGACATGATCTGCGTAGAATCATAGAATCATCTAGGTTGGAAAAGACCTATAAGATCCTCAGGTTGAACCTTTAACCCTACTCTTATCTTTATCACCCCCAAACCAAATCCCTAAGCACCTCATCTACGTGACTTTTAAACACATCCAGGGATGATGACTCGACCACTTCCCTGGGCAGCCTGTTCTAATGCTTCACAACCCTCTCGGAGAAAAAATTTTTCCTAATGTCCTGCCTCACTCTCCCTTGGTGCAGTTTTAGGCCGTTCCTTCTTGTCCTATCGTTACTTACTTGTGAGAAGAGACCAGCACCTACCTCTCTACAATGTCCTATCAGATAGTTGTAGAGAGCAAAAAGATCTCCCCTCAGCCTCCTCTTCTTTCGACCGAACAACCCCAAATATATATTCAATTAATATATATTAATGAATACATATTCAACTGAATACCGCAAAGTCCTGCATGTGCAGTTTAATGCCACAAATAACTTAGGAAGACCGTGTGAGGTGCCTCTTTTAGACTTAAGCTTATGCACGTGTACGAGTGTACGTGCGTGTATACGACATAGTTTTTCTACCTGTAATATATCTGTGTTGTTCAATTATCCCCGCTACTGTTACATTTTCTTTAACCCAGTGTGTTGGGTCTCGCTGCCTGCAGTGCAGCAACCGAACAGCGTGTGTGTGAGCATATAGAAGATAACAAGAAGAAAAATAATTAACAAGAAGTCGTGTCAAACCTATTCAGTTTTCGTGTACAGCAGCAACAAACCTTGTGGGGAGCCAGCCGGTTTCACATAACATTACCATAAGCAAATATTTACAGGCTAAGTACAAAACTGGCTGGGAAAAAAACGTTCTCTAATGTTAGAATCTATGCTGGAAGTGTAGCCCGCTCTGCATGGAGCGAAGTGGATGAGGGGAGGGCCAAGAGGACAGGTTTTGTACGCAAGAAAAAAAGCCTGTTATGAACTAAAACTGAACAGAAAGACAGAAAAGTTGCCTGGAGAAGTTGTGGAGCCTCATCCCTGGAAGTGTTGAAGACCAGGCTGGATGAGGCTCTGAGCAATCTGCTCTAGTGGGAGGTGTCCCTGCCCATGGCAGGGGGGTTGGAACGGGATGATCTTTAAGGTCCCTTCCAACGCAAACCATTCCACGATTCTAACTCTATAAAGATTAGAATAGAGTAGAACATTTCAGTTGCAAGTGAAAAGTCTTCAGGTGGATAGGACTAGACTTCAATTGAAAGAAGGGCAAATAAAACTGGATAAGGGGAGAAAAAAAAAAGAAGGCAAACAGCAAACCAGAAGAGCAAAAGCTGTTGAACGTCAGAGGGGTTTGCCCAGGAAGGTGGAAACTGTCGCTGGGGACAGGTGAAGATGATCAGAGAATTCCAGAATGGTAGGGGTTGGAAGGGACCTTGAGAGATCGAGTCCAACCCCCCTGCCAGAGCAGGGTCACCCAGGGCAGGCCGCACAGGAACAGATCCAGGGGTGGTTGGAAAGTCTCTAGAGAAGGAGATACTTACTTTTTTCTCTCTATAGAGAAAAATAATGCCAGCACCCAAGGAGGGGCTGGGGTCTTGCTCCTTTTTTTTTCTCCCTTTACCTCTCCCATTCACTAGACAAGGCCGACAAGGCCCCAGAGTAACCGAGAGGTGTGAGCGGTAGGAAGGAGCTGGCAGTGCAGAAGGCAGGAGGTGTGGGAATTGTCCCAGCTACTGGCCAGTTGGGTCCAGCCCTGAGGTGATGCTTTGAGATGCAACCCAAAGACCACGTAAATGCCTGGGAATGGTGCCAGTATTTCTGAGAGCTTTGTGTTGGGTACACAAAGGGAAATACCAGAGAACTTCCAATGAAACGTTAAAAGTGAAACGACCCTTAATTGCTCAGCAATCACAACATCTTTCCATCAACTCCCTCAACAAGGAGTTTCCCTTCAGTCCTGTTTGGCCTGATCTTTCCCAGGTAAAAAAGCTGAGCTTGTGAGCAATTAGTGACAAAATTGTGTTGTCTAGGTTTGTGTGAAAGAACATGATTCTTCCTGCATACAGCAGCTCCTAAAAAGAGGAATTTAACCCGGTTTGGGGCAATATGTCTCTGTAATGACAATTGAGCAGAATAGGAAATAGTCTTAGGAAAGCAACTTTGAGACCAGGCATTAACATGTTAATTATTACAGTCTTTCTGCACTAAACCACAGAAGTTTGCCCAGAACATAAAGCTTAGTGCTGAGGCGCTGCTGGGTGATCAGCTTCCAGAAACAACCAAAGATGACTTTTTACTTTATGTCTGATGTTTCTTGCTAATTTAAATGTCACAGCTCATATCTATGCCTCTGTTAGCTCAAGGGTAGGCTACTCAAGTGTGAACTATAATAGTGCTGCGTCTCAAACACACTCAAAAAGGTACTTCGCTGCAGAATGCCTCTGTTTACCTTTAAAATGATGTATTGTTATTGATTATTTATATTGCAGTAATACCTGGCAGCTCCATCTATAAGGAAGCCTTTATGGTCAATGCAAAATAGCCCATGAAGTAATGTCCCTACCCACGATAATTTTCATGTCTGAGTAAATCCAGCCATGAATATACCAGAGTGTCTTCACAGAATCCAGATACGTCTGTGTTGCAGAACTGAAGTATTTCGTTTGCAGTCATACAGCTGCCAAAAGACTGAGATTTTGCTGCACAAAAGGCTTCATCTTTCTTCTCCCACGGCTAAAATCAGTCCAGACATTCAGGCTTGAGGCTACTCACAGAATCACACAGAACTACTCAGGAAAAGGAGAGGAAGTAGTTGAAAGAGTGTTTATAGTTTGGCTTTTCAATTGGCTTTATTTGGTGCAAATAACAACAATTTGATAATAGGTAAGTTATCTTACAAATAGCCTATGAGACTTTGGGGATATTGCTGATGGAGGAGTATTATTTGGATATTCTCTCTCTCTCTCTCTCCCTCTGTGTTTCCTGGAGCTGAAACGTCAGAAGCCCACACCACATGGAAACCTTTTAGATCTATTTACCTAGAGATTTCTTTTTTTTTCCTTTTTCTACAGGTATGTGCAGGCTGATTGGCTTTGACAGACAGTGCAGCCTCTGCCTCGTCTGATGAGCAAAGCCCTGTGCTAATAAGCTAATATTCTCAGTTGCACTCATAAATGATGCAGTGATCCTAACAGGCTTTTCAGCTGCTACCAAAAGTCCCTGATCCATATGTTTAAGTGGCCTCATAAATGCTGCAGGAACAGGGAAGGTTTGCTGCTCGTGTCAGGGAGCAGATGCAGTTGTGAGCGTGTTGTCTAGAAGAATGGAAAAGGGCAACATCTTTTTTTAGATGAGCTGTGTTTAAGTTCCATCCTGGCTGGTGGAAGAAAAAGGAAATAGTACTGAGTGTGGAAAGACATGATACCAGTTTTGTCTTCAGTGAGGTGACAATCTGATGTCGTACTGGCAACGCTTCTTGGTATCTGGTGGATGGAAGGCACGTTCTTGAATATTGATGCTCATATGTGAGAGGATGTGGCACACCAAAGCAGGCAGTGATGTGCAAGAGATGAACTGGGTTGAGATCTTGGAGGCTTTGGGCTGGAGTCTGGAACATAGAAAGTTCCACCTCAACATAAGGAAGAACTTCTGTCCTCTGAGGGTGATGGAGCCTGGCCCAGGCTGCCCAGAGAGGTGGTGGAGTCTCCTTCTCTGGAGACTTTCCAGCCCCACCTGAATCTGTTGCTGTGTGGCCTGCCCTGGGTGATCCTACTCTGGCAGGGGGGTTGGACTCGATGATCTCCAGAGGTCCCTTCCAACTCCTACCAGTCTATGATTGCCTCATGTTTTCTGAGACTCCACATAGTGGAGCCTAGTTGTTCATGGATGTAATAGTTCATGGATTTCTTACCCAGCATTCTTTAAACCCACAAGAAGTAGTGCTTTCCTACCCCTGTCTTTGTAGATTTTTTTGAGCAAATAAACTTTAGCCAAGTGACACGAAGAGCTTCGTTTAAATTAAAAGGAATAATAGGAAAGATGAAATCTCCAGCTAACGCTGTACTTCTGAAAGGCAAACCTGAGAAGGTAATCTGTTGGAGTCTGTAGCTCGTCAGAGGATCTTGGAGCATCTCTATGCCAGAAGTACAAAACCAGCCTGCTGCTGGCTGCCCTCCCCTGCATCAAAGACACGGTTACACGAGGCCTGCAGACAGATTTACCTTTTCTGTGAATGTGTAGGCAACTCAAAAGGGAAGGAAAAATAAGATTGATTATGGGCTAAGAGACTTGCAGTAAGGATTGGCACAATAAGGCAGAAACTCATCAACTAGAAATGTCTAATGAGGAGAAAGATTCCGGCGTGGTGGTGTTTGAACGCAGGGTGATTATGAACCACTAAAACAGTGTGGCTGTGTTAAAACCAAATGTACCGTAAGATTAAGCAGCTGAAGTATTTCCTCCACTCATACAGAGGCATTAATGTCTGTGTGGAAATTATCAGTAAGGGTACTGAATACAGCACTGATCCCTCAGAGCCAAGATAGAGGGATTCAAGCTGGGGAAAAAAAAAAATAAAAAAGATAGAGCGCAGTGTGGAGAGTTTGATAATTATGTGTGAGAAGGTATCATATAGGATGAAACGAAGAGCCAAACCTATAGCTTATCTGGTTGAGCAAAATGAAACCCTTGAAGGTTGCTCTATGTGGATAGAGAGTAAGAATAAGGGAAAAACAACCTAGAAGATCGTGCTGCGGTGCCAGCAACTAAGTATAGATGGGTCAGAAAATGGGAGCAGCGTGATTCTGGGAAGTCCTTACAGAATCTAGCAGGATAAAGGAGAGAAAAGTCATGTGAGATGATGTTTGACACAAGTCCCACTGTAACCTGACAGGCAGGTAACTGAGTGACCCAGGAGAGTCCTTCCAGTCTTGTGTTTCTGACTTTTTTTTCTTTTTTTTTCCCTCTCTTACACTTGGTCAAGTAATAAGTACCTTCACTTATTATTTGGATGACTTTGTCACTGTTTGTAAAGTAATTCAACTCAGATATCTGTTCAAGAGCCACAAAAATATTCATGAATCCTGATTGTTTTGTGGATTTCGATGCCGTAATCAGTCAAATAAGATGTGTTCCACCTCGGTGACTAGACAGTAAACCGGTATTTCTTTGCTCCATCTAAAGTGACAAGAGATTTTAATTGCATGCTTGAAGGGTCTGGGGTTGTTTCTGAATAAGTGAGTGAATCTATTAGTGCCGTTGTCTTTGACTATAAATGCTCTCACATAATGATGAGGCAAAGCTATTACATTCGCTTGTGTGGAGCACTCCCACTCCCGTGTTGTTCAAATTGGTTTTAGTCACTGGTCAACACCGCGGCGAAATCACCGTCTCCAAAAGTGAAGTGGAAAACTAATGTAAAGTACCACTGACCCTTTCAAAATTTAAATGGTTTTCAGGTGATTAGAGGAAGTCAACTTGGACCTTACACCCCATTCCCTGCCTGCAGAGAGTGTATCTTCTTTAACATGAAGCCTTATTTATGCTGATAGGTTTATTGCGCTAGGGAGATTGGTCAGCTTAAAGGATCGAAGCCAGGTTTTTTTCCTCCTCAAAAACAAAGAATATATTTTATTTGGCTGTTATCTAGTATGATATCTTTGCAAAAGGTGATCCCTAACGCCCAAAACAGAATCATAGAATCGTCAGGGTTGGAAGGGGCCTTGAAGATCAAGTTCCAACCTCCCACTACAGCAGGTTGCTCAGAGCCCCATCCAACCTGGCCTTAAAAACTTCCAGGGATGGTGCTTCCACCACCTCTCTGGGCAACCTGTGCCAGGGTCTCACCACCCTCATGGGGAAGAACTTCTTCCTGATGTCCAATCTAAATCTCCCCTCCTCTAGTTTGGATCCATTCCCCCTTGTCCTATCCCTACCTGACATCCTCAAAAGTCCCTCCCCAGCTTTCTTGTCGGCCCCCTTCAGATCCTGTAAGGCCCCAAGAAGGTCTCCTCGCAGCCTTCTCTTCTCCAGACCGAACAACCCCAACTCTCTCAGCCTGTCTCCATAGCAGAGGTGCTCCAGCCCTCGGATCACCCTCGTGGCCCTTCTCTGGACACCTTCCAGCACGTCCAGATCTTTCTTGTCATAGGGGCTCCAGAACTGGAGGCAGGGCTCCAGGTGGGGTCTCACCAGAGTGGAGTAGAGAGGGAGAGACTGGAGTAGAGGGGGAGAAGTGGAGAAAACCACTAGGAAGAGTTCTGTATCCGAAGCAGCATTGTATGCTTTATTACTGACAAAATATTACGATGTTTGCTGGCTCCATGGTTCTGAATCTTGCTTTAGCGTCCAAAATCTTTTAAGAGATTCCTCTGCAGGTACAAAACCCTGTGACAGGTGGAAATCCCAAGCACCGCCAGCAGGATTTTCAAGGCGTGCTGGAGAGCTCTGCCAAAATAGCTGGAATAAACAAGAGTTTATCTTTGCCGTTAAAAAAGGTACATTTTTCATCTTACAAATGAATGTTTAATATAAAGTAATACATATGAATGATGGCAGCACAAAAATCACCCTGAAGGCTGGATGCATTAATTGCAGTGCCTTGACTAATGGCAAGTTTAGTTGTGGTGAAAATGAAGTGGTTTGCTCTTGCTGGAGTCTGTGCACAGAGTATTTTCAGGCTAAGACGCCGCATCTTTTTTTGTTCAGTCACGACAAGCTCCTGCTGTAGCTACAGTTCGTGTCAAGCGAAGAGTGCTTTGGGCACGGTTATTATTTATATCAGTTCAGTAAACAATCTCTTGCTGGGATAACTGGATCTTCAGTGGGGTTCATGTTGCTGCAAAATATCATGCTCATAATGCTATGCTTGACTGGAGCAGTTAATCCAGCCAGGAGTTCCGTGTCCCAGTAAGAAGGAAGGGTCTGCAGACTGGGTGGAATTACCCCAAATCACGTTTTTTACAGAGGAGGTGAGACTTGGGCAATGAAGAAATGGGCAAAATAACATCAGTAAAGGTCAGTCCCCACTGTCCTGTACTGGAGCTGGATTCCTGCTGCTGAATCCAAATGTTTTCCTCCCGTTTGTGCCACACCGTGTAAAAACATCTCTGTATTAGCACGAAACTCAACGACTGTTGTAGATCGTGGGTGGAGTGGAGACGAATGGCAAAAAGAAGATATTTATGGACATATAATTATTTGCCTAGAAAATCCTACAGCTGAGAATAACGGCTGGGGCAAGCGGGGAGGGAGAGATTTCCATTAAATAATCTTCTGTCGGGGTCAAAGGGCCAGATAAAAATTTGGAATTAGTCCTGGCCTTCTCTGAGTACTTATATGCATATTTAGGAGCCTTAAGTACATAGATCGTAAGATCTGCTCCCCTCACTGCAGATTTGTGGGCTTTCTGCTGATGTTTCTTCCTTAGTGTGCGTATATCCTGAGGAATAGCAAGCCTGAAGTTCTATCTTGCATTCCTAGCTGCACAAAACCAATAAGATCAAACGCCTGAAATACAGCATTATGGAACAAAAGCTTCCTCCTCCCGCATTTTCTTCCTACATGACACAAGCTAATGACAGGCCCTCGGAATTATTATATTGAAGGATATAATCTACGAAAGAAATCCCGAGCATCGCTCCTTTCCTCCGTGACAGGGGAAAGTGATGTCTGCGTGGCACAAAATCGGTGCAGCTGGGCGTGGAGTCAGCTTCCAACTGCATGATGATGTCTTAGTGAAATAGGATAAATTAATTCTTGCGAAAGAAAGCAGCGAGCTATTTGTCAAGGGTGTCAATAAATTTCCTTTCGTGAGCGGCAAGCAGACGGCGAGAGAACGAGCAGATGATTCCTCTCCTCCAGTGCCTCAAACCTCACTCTAATGATGGGGAAACAATGGCAACTTCTATCGCCGTCGTGAAACGAAGAATTTACTGTCCTGTTTCTCATGGGAGCTAATTTAAAACAGTGTTCTTGGAGAAACTCAGGTCAAGAGTAAAGAAGAAAAAGTTGACGGAGATCTGGTTTGACAGCCGGAATATCACAGAGCGTACCAGGTTATACTCGGAAGGGCTTTATGGAAAAGGACTTCTTACGGGGAATGCGCTTGAATCCCAACTAACTGGAAATAACTAGCAAAGCTTTTCAGCTTCTTTGTGTGTAATTTCCCTTACACGTGCAGGCAACTTTGTCAGGAGTGTTTTCACCATCTGCCATCCCCTTGCAGCAGTCCTGGGACATAAGTCTTGCCTTTCCTTCGGAATAATTCCAGGGTTTTGCACAGCGGTCGGCGATTAGATACGGCTCGAGGATCTTTAGAGGTCCCTTCCAACCCCTACCATTCTGTGATTCTGTGATGGCTGTAGCTCTTTGAAGAGAATTCAGTCAGAAGGCAGAGCAGACCACGGTCTGGTATTGTCCATCTTCCACAAGGATTCCTTACCTCTTACTAGTTCGCTAACATGAATTAAGAAGTCATTTAGCTGACTAGTGACGATGTTCCTTTGGTCACCCAGCAACGTGTATTTCATCCATCTCCTGGACTTAGTCACTTCTCTACCAAAGTCTAAGGAAATGAAGTAAATGCCTTAAATTAAGCAAAAGGTTTCTGTGTGCTAACATCCCTTCCACACTTACTCTAGGACTAAATGTGGCACCTGCATTTGTCAGAAGTACAACAGCTAAATACCTTTCTTTTCTTTTTCTCCTAACTTCTCTGAAAGCATGAGAAAAGAACATACCCTTTAGTTTTAGTCAATATTCCGAACTTTGGAGAAGCAAAGATGTATCCTTAGGCTCTCAATTCCTTGTAATTTGTTTTAAACTTTTGCAAAGGTCAAGTAAGTGAAGGGATTGGGGGGATACCTGCAGAGAAATGTCTCTTTTTTTTTTTTTGACACTAAAAGAAGGAATCCACATTTAAGGCTATTTTGCTAACAGAATGGTATTTTTAACTGCCTTTACAGTCTGGATTGCTTTTATTATTATTTTTTATTGCTAAAGGTAGCAGTCTACTTTAGTAATATTTAAAGGAAAAAAAAAAGNGGAAGAAGTTCTTCCCCATGAGGGTGGTGAGACCCTGGCACAGGTTGCCCAGAGAGGTGGTGGAAGCCCCATCCCTGGAAGTTTTTAAGGCCAGGCTGGATGGGGCTCTGGGCAACCTGCTGTAGTGGGAGGTGTCCTTGCCCATGGCAGGGAGATTGGAACTCAATGATTTCCAAGGTCCCTTCCAACCCTGACAATTCTATGATTCTATGGTTAAAGAGCAGGATCTCATCCTGGGAGTGATCCTCCATTTATTGCTATTGCTTGTTTTAAGGGCAAGAAGTGTTAGCTGCAGGATGAGCCTTCTCTTCCTCCCATCAGCAGAGGTCTTGCCTCAGGATGGTATTAGAGATCATGAATATTAGAGCTGTTGCCATTTTAGCAGCAACTGGCTGGTTGGAATCGACTCAAAACCTCAGACAAAGCTGACGAGGATCATCTGGTTGTTCCACCGTAAACCTCTGCCAAGCCTTTTAACACCATAAAAGTGAAAAGCAAACAATGTCATGTAAAAAAAATAAAAAAGGGCAGGGCAAGAAGTAGTTATAAAATAATTTGGAAATGGGGAGAGCTTCTTTTGAAACTTTACAGTCTTCCTCCATTTTTTTTTTTTTAGAGAAGCTGTATGAATGTGGTGCCAAATCTCATCTTTTTCACGAGTAGAATGTCATTGAATAGAATGTCATTGAGACATTTGCTTTCCCTACTGTGACATATTTGCTTAGAAATATCAGAAGTTTTCATGGGTTATAATCTGTAACAAATTCAGGAGCTGGTGTATGCCGCTGAATTTTCCCACACCCTGACCATATTGTGTTTTTCTCTAAACAAACCTGTGCTCAAGAGCTGCCAGAAGCTACTCAAACTCAAAGCAGTGTGTCTACAGGAAAGTAGAATTTTGCTGCCTTTATTCTTATAATTAAATGGTGTAGCAAGAGCTGCTCTACTTCGACAAGAGAAAATTTGGGTCAACAGGAGATGGATCTTCTCTCTGAAGAAAATAGCTCAAGGCAGGCCAGAGAGAGAGGCTCTCAGCCATTAATGGAGCCAACCTTCATCACAGCTCTTCGGCTCTTGGCTTTCAGTTCAGGCAAAGGACACAGGCTTTGGCAAGCACGGTTTAAAAATAGTCCGTTTGATCTGCACTGGGGGAGGGACATCCAAACCCAGGGACCTAGAGTACCCTGAACACATCCTCTCTTGGAGAGAGCTCTTTCTCGGGTCACCTGGAGTCCTTCTCTTTGACCTTCTCTGTATGCTCTGGTCTTACATCTCATTGTGTATAAAGTGCATTTTTCACATGAAGAAACCCATGTCGTAACAGAAAAGTCTAGTTTTCCAAAAAGACACATTTGGCAACCTGACAAAGGTCGTCTACGCAGCTGTTCTTTTAAAAACCTCCAGTTCTCTGGTACAATAATGATGCTGAAATATGTTTCCATGCTTTAGAAACTTATTTATTGGGTCTTTAAGTTTGGCTGCTGCAGAATGAAAAATGTTATCTTCAGGTTGATTTAAAGTCTTAGATGAAGTCTCCTTGGATATCCAGGCTTGCTAATGGAGTAAATTTAGGAATTTTCAAGCTTTTAGTCTGTAAATGTGAATCCTTAAAATCTTAACAGCAGTGCAATAATCCACAAATAGGTTAAATGGAGGAAAAAAAGAAAAGCTTTTTTTGTAGAGAAGGATATTAGCACACAGCTCTTATCTAAAGTTAATCATAAGAAGATGAAAATAATCCCAGTTTGTGCTATAAGTACAAGGTAAGGGAAAAGGTTGTACCTGAAATGGACACTCAGCTTTGCAATTCTGGATGGAGACGTCACCCTCAGCAGCTGACCTTGTGAGGTACTTCCACGTATTTCTGCAGCTGGAGTGAATGCATCCCAGGCAGCGCTGTAATTTCAAGGTGCCAATCACCTGATGAAAAACTAAATTAAAATGTTACCAGCTAATAAGGCCTAATTTCATCATCCTTAAGTGCTAGAGATGAATAAGCAGTATAATTAGACTAACACTGTCGGTGGCCGTCGGAGGAGAATTGTTTTTAAGCAAAGCCAACAGAACCTGAATAAGAAAATAATTGGATTTTGTGGGCTTTGGGATGTAGGTTTGATAGCAGTTTTTGATGGAATGGCTGGTGTACAAACAGAGAAATCCCACAAGGGGTCAGACGTAGGAAGGCCTTGAAAGGAAGGTGCACAGCAGCGTACAGCACCATACAGCTTCTTGATGGAAGCCACAGTGACCCAACCTTACTGCTATAGGTCTTTGCAGATGACACAAAATTAGGTGGAAGTGTTGATCTGCTTGAGGGCAGGAAGACTCTTCAGAGAGATATCTAGATAGGTTTGATCAGTGGGCTAAGACCAATTGGATGAGGTTTAACAAGGCCAAGTGCAGGGTCCTGCACTTTGGTCGCAACAACCCCATGCAAAGCTACAGGCTTGGGGAGGAGGGGCTGGAGAGCTGCCTGGCAGAGAAGGACCTGGGGGTGGTGGTTGACAGCCGGCTGAACATGAGCCAGCAGTGTGCCCAGGTGGCCAAGAGAGCCACCAGCATCCTGGCCTGGGTCAGAAATGGGGTGGCAACAGGAGTAAAGTGGTGATTGTGCCCTTGTGCTCGGCACTGGTGAGACCGCACCTCAAGTACTGTGCCCAGTTTTGGGCACCGCAGGATAAGGAGGACATTGAGGTGCTGGAGCGGGTACTGAGAAGGGTGACAAAGCTGGTGAAGGGTTTGAAAAACATGTCTTATGAGGAGAGGCTGAGGGAGCTGGGATTTTTTAGTCTGAAGAACAGGAGGCTGAGAGGAGACCTTCTTGCTCTCTACAGCTCTCTGAAGGGAGGTTGGAGTGAGGCAGTTCTTGGCCTCTTCTCCCAGGTAACTAACGATAGGACAAGACGTAACGGCCTCAAACTGTGCCAGGGAAGGTTTGGATTGGACATTATGAAGAATTTCTTTACTGCAAGAGTGGTGAGGCATTGGAACAGCCTTCTCAGGGAAGTGGTGGAGTCCCCATCCCTGGAGGTGTTCAAAGGGTGATTGGATAGGGCACTTCAGGGCATGGTCTAGTGATCATGGACCATTGAGTAGCAGGTCAGACTTGATGATCCTAGAGGTCTTTTCCAACTTTAATTATTCTATGATGCTATGATTCTCTTGAGAGGCAGCTGAACCCTGAGTCCAAATTTAAGAGTGATTTTCATACAGCTATCAGCTAAGAGACAGTTTAAAGTTAGAAATCGGCAGGTCTATTCAAGGACCTGTGAGCTCAGGTAGAGCACGTTGACCTGGTCCTTCAGTAGGTTTTGCCACCAGCCTAGTGACAAATCTGTAGGTGGGTGCAGCAGTTCTTCCCCCCTAAAAAAGTTCTTTGTAAATTAACTTAATTAGCAAATGACCTACCGTTAAAGTACAACGCTATTTTCCATCCAAAGAATTTCACTGACGGGTCTCAAGGTACCAGAATGTTTTTATCTACAAATCGATGGCAAAGCTCCCCAACACTTGTAGTAGCAGACGATCAAAGCTCCGATAGCCCGGCAATCAGTCAGAGCCACCGGGAGCACAATGCTGGCTTCTAATGACACGAGCGTTATCTGAGAATTGCAGGACCTGATCAATTGAACGAGACAGTAGGTTGACAATCAATAGTTTTCTATCATTAGAGCAACCCCATTCATACTGTTGGAGCAAGAGGTTTGTCAGCGTTTTCATTTCATACATTTTTTTTTTTGGTGGGATTTTATCTACTCAGATGTCTAACTCAATTTACCAGACGTGCGCTTGGACTCAGGCTTCGCTCACATCCCAGATAGCTGGGTTCTTTTTATTATTATTATTTATTGAAAATTATTTTTCTGAAGCTCCAGAGAGAGAAGGCCGATGAGCGATTTGTCTTTAGACGATGCTTTTTGGGGAGAGAGCTGCTGAGGGAATAACGCTACCTGAGGACCAGAATTGCTCTTCCCAATATCGGTACCCAAGGCAAGGTGGCCGAAATTCCACAAAATTGTAACCGCCTTGGTTGCTGCTCCATCTGTGTCCTGTACCCATAGGTGTGCTCACATCAGTACTGGAGCACAGAAGGTTAAAACCTTGAATTTTGGCATTTATGTTACGAATAGTCCTGTGCAAGTAGAGCATGACATGAAAGTCTCCTCAGCCAATATTTTTTTTTCAAAAATAGAAGCCAAAATCGGTGTCCTAAATCTATAGCCAGGCTCTTAAATAGAAGACCTGATTTTCTCAAAGCTAAGCCCCAGTGAGCTGCTATTAATTGGATACTCAGCAGTCTTGAAATCAACTTATTTGTGAGCTGAATTACAGATTTAAGAGCTTAAGTTCAGGTTTCTCTTTCCAACACTTCAGTTTTTGTTATGCTCATATTTTTAAATTTGGTGTTCCAGCCACGCTGAGTGTCTGGTTGAAGGACTCACCCCATTTGCAGCTTCACCCTCAGATGAGCAGCTCCCAGCTTGCTTCTACCCTTGCAGTGGTGAATTTTTGTTATCTCCTTTAAGTAGGGGCTGGAGCAAGACTTTGGTGATGACAACAGCGCTGTCAGAAGGAGCTTCTCCATTAAATTTAGGGGGACTTGACTGGGTTCAATAAAGAGGAGGTAAAACACCCCCGTGCCCTGCGATTGCTTTGTGCCTTTGCTTGCCGCTGGCTTGCTAGCTGAGGTCTTTTAACACGACAGCCGGCCTGGAATAACCCAAAATTTTCATCTGGGAAAGGAGGAGTGCTTGGGATTTGCTGCCCGGCAGAAAGAATACGTTCTAGCAGAGAAGGAGGCCCAGGAGGGTGATTTCTGGGGCCAGCAGGTTCCTGCAGGGCAGGATAGGACCCATAAGTCACCTTCAGCTCCAAAGTGGCTTTCTTTGCTCGGCACACAAACCATCACCTCTGCTTGACGGGTGCTAAAGTTCATGGTCTGCTCGTAAGACCACTGGAAAAAATGGTTCTTATTACACGGGGTCATATCCTTGTCCTTGCCTGTTAAAAAAAATAGTGGAGGTTTAGGATCAGACTCCCACCTTTGGCTGAAGTGAAACCACCGGCCGCGTGGAAAGCTCTGTGCCCTGCTTTTCATTCATTATTCTGTTCTGTAAATAATTCAGTTTAATATTTTCTCGTGATCTCTTGCCTTTGCAGTTTGCTTATCCCCACAGCCATCAATTTAATCACATACTACAGCTGGATATGATTTTTTTGGGTTCCCAGACAGGAGCGTATCTCTTTATAAATTCTTTATCATATTTGTTGGGAAATATCCTATCGCGTTTGAATGTAATTAACTTAGTCACCACACAATTAGTTTATAGGATTTATTAATGCAACTATTAAAGCCAGCTAACAAGCCCTGGCAGTCCCTGTGTGGATTTTAAACCCCAATACAGACAGGCATAATAATAAAAGGGAAACTTTTTAATATTCTCCTGTGAGTGGAATCTTGGCTCCCCTACATGTTTTACACGGTCTTCAAATTAAAATGCCTTCCAGCAGTTCAAACCCTGAGGTCCTCACAGTTTTTACTTTGGCTGCTTTCGGCAAATTCCTATTGCCTTTTTTTTTTATGATTATTTTGTTGGGGGGAATATTTTCTGCGTTTCTAAGTAGAGGTGGAATTTGAGACAAGCGTTTTTGATGGGACTTCCCGTGTGTTTAAACTGACATGATTCTTGGGATTATCTTCCTCCGAAAGTTGATTATTTGTGGAGCTGGGTTTGTTGCTTTAGCAGAAGCCGGTACGACTTGAAAGGAAGATTAGGGCTGCACTAATTGAATGAGAACAGACCTGGAGCATGGAAATGTTTATGATTTCAGTGTTATGTTTGAAAGATTTTTTTTTCTCTTGTTCTATGTTTATGCATTTATAGCTCTTTATATATAGGATAGATTTAAAATAAAAAAAAAAAGGAAACCCTAAAGCCAAAGCTTCTACTTAGAGCGTTTTTTATTTGCAAGGATATTAGAAAACATGAGCCTTTTTATCTTCAGGTTTCCTACTCGAGGTAAAATGGCAAAGATCAGGTCTTCATTGCAAGGTTATTAGATTTGGCTTGATGTGGATTCAGTTTATAAGAATTAAAGGCAATCTTAACCGTGCACCTTGCCTTGCCCTTGTGGCTCTCACGGCAGAGGAAGACGTGCTCTTTTCCCCAGAACAAACAATTATGCCCTTAAATGAAATATAAATGAGGTAGTCACAGGTAAGTGCCATAAAGGCTGCGTGGTCTGACCCAGCAAAAAGGCAGCTACGTTCAGGGGGACTGTGTCTGCAGCTTCGGTGACCCCAGCTCTGTGGCCATCGTTCCCACGGCTGGAGGGGGACGTCTCCTTTGGGCAAAGCGACACGGTGCAGAGCTGCAACCCGTGCCTGGAGGAGAGAAAACCTGGTTATTGCAATTAAATCATGGGGTGCAGAATGTCTTTGAAAGCAGCAGTGTCTCAGTGAGCCACGGTGTGTATCTCCGTGCCTTGGCTGGTCTGTACATCAACAATAGCATGACTTTGCATTAAAAGGTCTAAGTGGTGCTCGTCTCTTGCCGTGAAATCTTTAGATGAGGAGCGGCGTGGGGGGTGAATGCGAAAAGTATGGTGAATGATGTTTGTTACCAAATGTGGAGGGAATCGATGGGTTTATCTGATTATCCACTGGGAAAGAAAAAAAAAAAAAAAGGTATCCTGCTGGCCAAAAAGAAGGGTGTCCTGCTGGCCAAGCGAAGACCATTCTGTTCACATGAGCCTGGCCACTCCAAGCCCTCTGTTTCATACAGATCCATCTGCTTTGCTCTTGGTCTTGAGTGAGAAGTTGTCCCAGGAGCCTATAGATGCCCAGTTTTTCCCCTGAGAGTGGAGGATATCTGTAGGGGTGATTGAGTTTATGGAGCTGGGCAACTTCTCTGAGGCCAGGAGCTGTGATTTCCCTGGTCTAGACACATGTTTGCTCTCTTTCAAAGGCTGTTATGCAGATCTGTCATGTGAGAACGGCTGCTCCCAGCTGCCTTGGAGGTGCTTTGCCATATGTCATGGAACGAGACTTGTGACTTTACTCCAGGTGAAGCGTCAAATTGATTTAAATTTTCTGTTGAGAGGTGGAAGTTGTTTTCTGAATCATATTTTTTCCTTTTTTTCTCTTTACTGGATGGCTATTTTCACAAAAAGATAGAGAGGAAGCTGTTACTGGAAAAATAAGTGCGGTCTTTGAATGGGAAACCAGAGGATTTATGTTTACATAAATAAACATAGAGGGTAAGTAGGCTATTAGGTAGAAATTTCAGGTTTGGAATCAACATACATTGAAGAAAAGACTAAAGTTATAAGCATTAAAAATAAATAACAATAATTCAAGTTTCATAAGCCCGGGTCATTCTATGTAGTTTAGAGTTTCAGGTTTGGATATAGATGCTGAAATTTGGGCTGTGCTGAAGATAAAGGCAGCTTTGCCTCATTGTGGCCAGAATTACACCCTGAGGGAAGCTGCTGTGAGAGCACAGGATGATTTTCCTATGGCAAATTCATGATTTTCCTCTTATTAGAGTATTCAGTTTGGAGCAGAGTACTAAGTGGGAATTTCAGCGATTTGCAGACCTGAAAAGTGGTGAGAACGGTGCAACTGGTTTCCCTTTTCCCTGTCCTGCCACCTGGAAGGGAAGTCTCAGCTCTACAAGGGGCAGGCGGAAAAATGGCGCAGTAAATTCTTACTTGGAAATGTTTGTGTAAAACAACAAATGTATAGATGTGAGAGAACCTCTCAAATGAACACAGTAGCTGAGAGTCTGATTTCTCATAGATAATACCATTGAAATATTTATTATAATATTGTGATCTTTTTCTGAAGTTTGTCAGACTTTCAGATTTGATTCAACAACTGCCATTAAAAGCTGGTTGTATTACTTCTTTCTTTTCTCCTTATACTGAATAATTACATTTTCTCTTTGATGAAGACTTGTATTTTCTATCAGTCATTTCTCCTTGAACAAAAGTCTTTTCCTTGGAAGTGAGCTAAGCTTAATTAAATAGTCTGACTTAATTCTGAAAGAAACCTTCCATCTAGAGTTGTTTAAATTACCCATTCTTACTTTGTCCTTTAGTTGGATCTTCCTTGAGAAACTTGTTTTGGCTTGAAAGGTTTTGAAGAGAGAAGTTGTCCTAAGTCACCCTCACGGAAGGTGCTTTTTCACTCTCCCTTATTTAGACAGGAAAGACAAAGGCTGTGTGGAGAATAAAACTGGCTTTGCCCCAGTGTGGGCTGCCTGGGACAAGGCAGGAACAGTCACCAATGGCCTCTTTAGCTTCGCTCCGGTTTTTGATGGCTGTGACCCCCAGGACATCTGCGTGTGGCTCAGTGAAGGACATAACCCAGAGATAGATGAGTCTCAGCGGGGTTGGGAACAACTTGTTCTTGGCCAAGCTGCTTAGGTGTGAAATTAATTACTGGAGAAATTTGGATGGAGACAAACCCTGTTAGGACATGCCCGTCTGTGTGGTGAGGAGACTCTTCCACAAGTGAAAAGATGTAAAAAAAAAATTGATATTTTTTTATTATTATTTTTTTTAAAAAAGAAGACAAATCCCGGGAGGGTTTTCCAACCTCCAGAGTGAGGGGTGTTATCAAAGTGGCTTACTGGGGCGTGGCTGGGGACTGGGCTAATCTTCCTCTTAATGATCATTGAGCAGTTAAGAAAGTTACTCGCCCAAAATGTAAGTCAAGACACAAATTAATTAAATAGCAGTTTCATTGTATGTTGTCCCCAGGGATGAGGTTAAAGAGCAGGGTGGCGCTTTGGCTCCCTGGAAACCCAGTGCTCTGTTGTGGTTGTTATTCTAGTGATGTTTCCGGAAGGATCTGGTGATGATCACAATCTTCCTTTTCATTTTTGTAGGTGGTTTTGATAGGATCTGTAATTTTGGAAAGAAGTTGTTTCTTGGAAGGCAGGAGCCACCTTGGTATTGTAAGCACGGTTTTTCTCATAGTACCTGGAAGACCTTCCGGCACGTTATCAGCCAGCTCTGCGAGCTCATCCTGAACCTCCCAACTCTCAGTTCCTTCATTCCCCTTTCCGTTACCTGCTCTGAAAGTACCTGTAACTAAATCAAACCTCTAAAGGAAACAGTTGCTTCTCTGGACAGAACTGTCACCACGTCCCTTAAACCGCATTTCCACCTGGGTTACGCTGACAAGCCCAATCTATCATTATTTTGTTTACTTGGCAAACGTCGAGCTGCCTTTCGCCTGTGCTGTCTTTGGTCTTAAGTGATCCTATCAAATTTTAAATGATCTGCATCTATTACGGTTTTGGCAGCATCTCTCTGCATTATCTGTGGTGAGTCTATTAACCCTCTCCAAACACAGCTGTCTTCTCTCTTAATTGCCCGAGTCAAACATCAGCACAAAATCGGAGACCTGTATGAAGCTAAAAGCCAGAAAAATCAGTATTTTTCTTTTTTTTCCACATCGAATGATATTAGGAGAGATTCGTATTGTATTTGCACTGACATTTACCTGTACACTTCTGCTTCAATGAGCTGTGCTACCCTGCTTTTCTTTTTTTTTTTTGTGTGTATTTTTCTTTTTTTTCATTGTACCGAAACAAAAACTGCTGCGGGCACAAATACAGTGAGAAAACCCTATTCCTGGACTTCCTGCTTCTCTTGCTTCTTTTTCAAACTGAAATCTTCCAAGGTAAACTCAAAATCTTGTCCTGCAAATAGCTCATACTATACCCAAATTAATTTCATGTGCACAAGTGAGCCGTTTTGTACGTGCACAGCTGAAATGAAGTCCCTTTGGAAAACTTCATGCTTCAAGGTAAGGAAGTTTAAAGGTTAGATTTTCATGCTCAGCTACATCTGCAGGAATTGAGAATCCATCTCCTTAAATATATAAAAACTATCACATTTTTCAGGCCGTGTGTTCCAACGGAGATTTTTCCAAGCACAAAAAAAAATGACAGTTCCACCCGGCCCCAGTGGGGATTTTGCTGACAGCTGGGCACTGACTGTGGAATAAAATAATTCCAATTTTAGTATTTGGAGATACACGTCTTTAGCCAGCACCTTATTTCAAGTATCTGTGGCTCAGAAAGCAGGGTCTGTACTGTCCAGGTGGACAAAACTGCAGAAGCTTGCACTGACATCCAGGTAGGGGGGAAAAAAAATAAAAAAAAAGTGATTGACTCCATTTCAGAAAGGAAGGACCGAGGCACAGAGCAAACAGATGCCTGATCTGAAAACAGAGTGGGAGATACAGCAGAGCTGACACTGGACCTTAATCATTTAAAACCAGTCCCTAAGTCTTAACTGCACGTCTGTGGTGGTTTCTCCCGCCGCTCTTGGGCTGTCAGGGTTGCTTTCCGTAGTTTCACCGTCGGTATTTGCAAAGTCATCCCGAAGAGCTCGGTTTGGTGCGGTGTAGTTTAACTTTTTCTCTCTGGTTTTACACCGAGCATCTCACGTGGAGGTCCCTTAACATCTGGGCTTCCAGCTGTACAACTTCCACCTCGCTCCCCCTCTCCCACGCTTGCTGCCGAAACTGAATTGTTTTTATGATGAGATGACAAGAGCCGTGGCCCTTTACAGCGAATTTGTTCTGACTACCAAGACACGGACCAAAAGTTTAGGTTTCCCAGGCTTGGAATGCCCCTTGGTATCTTTTAAAATCTGCAATAATGTTGGGTTTCCTTCTAACTCATTTCTATCGCAGCACAAATGTAGGATTTCCTTTGAACAAGATATTTTGCATTTAACAACCCTTTGTGCCTTCTTGTATTGAAAATCTCGTCAGCTAGTCACTAGATTAGGGAATATACAATCCTTTTCCATCCAATCTTCCTATTTTGCTTGAGCTTTTGGTTTCTCCATGCAGTTAATGCTTTTCTAGCCTTTTAAACTTAAGGAATATCCAGGAATTTGTTACTCTTATTTGTCTGATAAAAGCAGCACTGCCTGAATATAGAATTGTATTTTATATTCTGAGCATCAGGGCAGTCTGATCGTTGATGACCATTAAAACATGAAATTGAAATTAAAATCAAATTTCAGTCTTTAATTTATCTGATAAAGTGGAAAGAACTGAGTTGATGAAGAGGAGCCAGATGGCTGCGTGACACCCCGTCGCTCGACCGCTGTGCTCCTGCAGCTCTGCACCTTTAGGCTGGTCCAAGGAACCCTGTCCCCAACACCGAGGTGAAACAGGAGCCTGCTCATGCAAATGTTGAGTGGCTGCTTAACGGAATTTGAGCTTGGAAATCTTCTTCATTCCCTTTGTCTCTTCTCCTGTGCAAGTGCAGCCGCCGGTGCTGCGTCGCTCGCCAGGTGGTGAGCTGCTTCGCAGGTTCTCCCCTCTGAAGGCAGCTAAAAATATCACCGAGCCTTGCAGGATCATACCTGGAGATTTGCTAAGTTGTCAAAGCCCAGCCAGCACCGCAGAGCACATCTAAATCCTCCCAGCAGAAGTTTGCTTTGGAAGTTCACTGGCAGATGTGCCAAAAATCCCCAGTTTCTCCAGGTAACTCGTGCAGCCGTGGGTGTTCACGCCGGCGTGGATGCCTTAGTGAGGTGCTGAGCCTCTGTGTGTGGTGATCTAGAGCACTTTCTACAGCCTCTGCAAATGCTGAGTGGCTCTTGTGCTCCTCCCAGGTCAGTCACGGTGGGGATTGTTCTGGTTCAAGGTTTTGGACAAGCTACTCCCAGTAGCTTAATTGTGTTTGTCTTGCCCTTCCCACCAAGACTGATCCTCAAGGATTCAAATGACTTTATCCATCGACTCCAGGAAGAGCTAAGGCAGGATGAGGTGCTATTTTGTTGGATTATGATTCAATTTCTTGGGCAATTTGGCATTTTGTTGGATGTTCTCAAAAGAATGTGATTTGCAGGTGGAAGACCACGAGGAGCTATTGCCAACCGTGCTTTTGCACCCCAGCACAGAGCTGGGGATACTCCAATGCAGGGAGCTGGAGCAGTAGCACAGGCTTTAGTCTTAGCTACAGAAATTCCAGTGGCAGTAATTTCTTACCTTCAGGACAACCTTGGGACAAAAAGTATTTCCAAAGAGAAAGCCAAAGCCACTGCTGATGTAAGACTCTGTTACTACGCTTTGACACTTGCACGCACGGATACTACTGTCAAGAACTGAAGCCACTGGACAAATTTTTTCTCCCTAAAGTCAGATTTGGTAATCTTGGATCTTAGGGTAGAAGGGAATTATTGACTCTTCCGTCAAGAAAAGGTTCTTTGCCCAGATTCTCACACCTGCTTTCAGAATAGTTGTTCCCTCCCGTGTGGAAGCCACAGGTTTCCTTTGCACGCTTGGCTGGGACCCTGATCCTTGGTGTCTGGTTTTCCATTCTGGGCATGGGTGGAAATATACACCTGTACCTCGTGCACAGTCCTTGGTGGTGGGTTTTGCTCTGTATGTGTGGGGACACTCATTGCTAACCCTTAACTGTTCCACACTCAGAGCTGGTTTGGCCAAGCTGTTCCCACTGCGTTAATTGTGTTCACTTCCCTCCCTGCCAAGATTCATCCTTAAGGAGTCAAATAGACTTTATCCATCAGCTGCAGGAAGAACTAAAGCAGGATGAGGTGGCGTTTTGTTGGATTATGATTCAGTATCTTGAGCAATTTGGCGTTTTGTTGAGTTATTATTCATTATCTTGAGCAATCTGAGCACTTTTCTTAGTGGAATTAGGTGAAGGAAGGTGGAAAAGAGTTGGACGGTTGTGTTTCTGTGGGGAAAACACACAGTCCATTTTCTTTACATTATCTCCTCTGAGGTCATGAAAGGATGATTGAAATAGGTCCCACGGGACGTGTTTGAAGTAATTATGTTCCCAGGTTTTTTAGTGAGTGGGGTCTCCTTTTACTTATGGCTCTGCTCTTTAGAATGAAATAAATAATTTGCTTTACTAGTTAGTCTCCAATCATTGTATGAATTATGTTTGCTGCTCATAATGAGAAAATTGCACTGTGCAATTTGGATGTGTGTATTAACATATTTATCGTTGGACTAAGTTTATGTTTAAAGAGCTGAGTAATCATCTGAAAATGTGTTAAAGTGATATTTGAATTTATTTTTTTTTTGATGGCTTAGCAACCAAAACAAGACTCTAACCCTTTTTTATCTCTGTTAATTAGAGAAGACCTGTAGCGGTTTGAGAGGGATGAGGATGGTGCTGGTACCGTCTGACTATTGTTTCTCTGCTCAGTTTAACCCTGTTTGTTGCAGTAGAACTCAGTGCACCATGAGAAAACTGGAGGGATAGGGAATAATATATAAAACCCCAGGTTGTAGTGATCATTCCCAGTGTGGAGAGAAGCTAATGCAGCAGCAGGGCGCTGAGGCACTCAGAGTGGGAATGCTGGAAGAGATAGAACTGGTTTTATGGGTGCAGCCTCTGCCACATGCCTGTCCTGGAATTGGCACTGAGGAAAGGGAGAGAAGGAAGGGAGGGAGAGAACAATATTTAAAATTTAAAAGGAGTGTGGGGGGGAATCCCTGAGGCAGCGGAGAAGGCTGTGTGCAGTATCGGGGCTGCACTCAGTAAAGGACTCGGAACACCAGACTGGAAGAACTGGGAATTCCTGTCACTTAATACAGCTCTATTCATCTCCTTGGGCTGGTGATAACTCACTGTGTGTGCCACATTCGCTGGTGATAGAGCTGGGATCTTTGGGAGCTGTGGCTGTGATGCTGCCCTGTCTGCCTTACAGCTGGGACTGCCCTTGGCCTGGCTGGGCTACGGGGGCCAGTCACGCTCGTGCATCTCTCTGCCCACCAGCACCAGCCCATGGTTCTAGTGCACAGGGTCAGCTCCCAGCAAGCCACCTTCCATCGGCCCCTAGCCGTGATGCTAATCAAAACCTCAAATATCTTCATTAGGAATTTTAATCCATTCAGGAAGAAAATCAATCTGTTCCTTCCCAACCTCAGCATGTTGCTAAGAAAAGAGGGATTTGGGTTGGTCTCAACCTCCAGAACTGTGAGGTTAACAAAAGTCAAAACTATTAAAGCAGAAAACTTTTCTACTGCGTGAAGATTCTCTCCCAGTCACTGAGCACACGCTGCCAGCTGAGGAGAAATCCCTCCCGCTGCTCCCTCTGCTTGTGCAGCTGGGGAAACATCTCGAATTGTTTCATATAAAAAGTTTTAAAAAAAACCTATCTGTGGTTCTCTCTATTAAACCAATTCGTAGTCTGGACCACTCTAACTTGAGGCAACATGAGCTGCTTTTGCTCTAAGCCTTTGACTCCCAGGCTTGAGAAAGAGGGATTTAGGTGCACAGAATTGGCACCTAACAGGGATTTGTCTCCTGGCCTCCTTCTCCAGCAGCAGTATGGGAAGGAGTGCTGCAGTCTGACTCCCATCCTGGGGAAATTTTATTTCCAAAAGGCAAAAAAAAAAAGTATTAAGGTTTCATCTCCATGGGAAAGAAATCAGAAGATGCAAATCTAATACAGAATGATTGTTTTACTTCAAAAATCTCCCATGCTTTGTGCATTTGGATAGGTGCAGAGCTTGTGTGTGCACTGGGAGGGGCTTTATTACCTTAATGGATATGGCTTGTGATGTCCAAAGGGTCTGAACTGGTTGGGCCTGTTGGGAATCCAGTAGGACATCACAGAAATTTCTTTTAAGCCCTCGCCAAACTCCATGGAGAAGCTGATCCCTTCGCTGGGGTGGGGGTTCTGCTCGTCCCATCCGATTCTGCCAGAAGGATGTAATTTTCTGTTCAGCTCTGCATTACAGGCCAAAAGCTGCTATTTTCTACCCGCTGAACTGCTCTTTAAAAGTTGTCACGGAGGTTAATAATTGTACCTCTGGGGATCTAAGGTTAGGGACGTGGGTTTTTTTCTGCCGGTATAATAGAGTCTGCCTAAATTCACAGATTCAGCTCTGCATTGGGATCAGCAGAGAATATTCCCAAGTGCATGATGAACAAAACTTGTCAATAGAGATCAATACAGTTTTCAGCTTATGAAAGACAACTATTTCACCTTCATGTGCTTTGTAGAGCTGTCACTCCCAGCCAGCCACAGTGAATTTAGGTCTTTTGAATTTCATTTAATTAATTTTGGTTGGCTTGTTGGTTTGTTTCTTTAATAGCATAGCAAACCAAAGCAAAAACTCACTTATTTAACCACGAGTAGTCCACTGAGAATATATCCCACATGATGTTAAACCAGTGTGTCTAAGAGGGTGTGTTTCTATATGTTTGCTGTTCTTCTATAGCTACAGCAAGTTGAATTGAAGAGAAAAAGGGATTATCATTTTTCAGGGTACCCTTAGTTTCACCATTTTCCTCCTATAAGGCTCCTGAATTGTCCAATGACCCTGCCAGGGCCTTTTCCCCTGTCTAAGCTGCTTTAAGTTCACCTGCTGTGAGCCAAGACCTGCCACACCGCAGCGCTCATCCCGCTCGGCTCATCCTGGGGTTTAGCAGGGAGGAAAGGTCTGGTGGGAGCAGAGGTTTTCCCATCGTCCAGGGCCCCTGGGTTTGCCAAAGCCTCTGTTTGCCTCCACTCAGGTTGCATCTACCTGGAGTTATGTGGTTACCTGCACATGAAGATAAAAAAACCCCAAAAAATTAATTCAGTTTTCTCAACCTTAGAACAATATCGATTTATTGCACTTGAGAAATCTCTTAACAGTGGCTGTCTCCAGAGAAGGAGGCTTCACAGCCTCTCTGGGTAGCCTGGGCCAAACTCTGCCAACCCTCATAGCAAAAAAGTTTTTCTTCATGTTCAGATGGAACCTCCTGGGTTCCCATTTGTGCCCAGTGCCCCTTGTCTTATCCCTGGGCACCGCTGACAAGAGTCTGGCCCCCTCCCCTTGACATCTATCCTTTAGATATTCCTAAGATACTTCTATATTGTGATCAGGGCCCAAAAATGGGCTTCATGGACTTGTGGAAACAGAGAGGCAGTGGACCAGAATTTTCTCAGGTTTGTCATGACCATGAAAATGTGCCGCTGTCCTACTTCACATGCCTCTGAGCTGTCCAGGAGCCTGGAATAGGAGGAAAATGATTCCCGTGCCGGCCAGAAGGGTGGAGGAACAAAACCAAGGGTCATGTACACTAATGTTGTGATCTGGCTCATTGAACATTTCTATTTGTGTCTCCTGTAAGGAGCTGAGGGCACGGACTAAATACATTCTACTGGTACGAGAGATTTCAGCTTGTGCCTGGAAAAGCGACCTTTTGGATCCAGGGGCTTGGCTGTGAAGAATTGTTTGTTGGTCCAGCACTATCTGTGTTTTCCGAGATGCGGGATGTTGTGCATATAAATATCCACTAAAAAGAAATAAGAACAACAAAGGCAGCAGAATAGCAAAGCTTCGAGTAAAAAAAAAGCAACTGTCGGGCTTAACACTGGAATGTTTAGCTACAGGGTGCTCTTTAGGAGAGCGATCTAAAATTTGGCATCTCTGTTCCTTGCAAGATTGGTATTTCAAAATTCGGTGAACAATTAGAAATTGCAAATGTAATTGGAAAAAAAAATAAATTTCCATGCAACCAACATTTTTTTTTTGTCGATAAAGTGAGAATGTTCCATTTTTATTTTAGTGCTTTAGTAACACACATTTTTGTTTTACCTGAAATCCCAAGTTATTGCTCTGAGAGAGATGCTTTAAATGGTGGTCTACTTGGAATTGATAATCTAGTGATACTTGTTTCATAATTTTTAATTGGTATTCTTAATGAATTGGTTTTGTCGTTGGTATTTTAATTGGATTGGCCATTGGTGCTTGGTTTTCAGGTGCGACTGGGGTTCAAAGTGTCCTTTGTAACTGATGCCTAATCCTGTTAGGGTGGAAAAGAGGGACTGCGCTTTTGGGTTTTATTCCTGTGTAGCTGCTGTGGTTAACGAGGGAAAGGAGCAGAAACAAAGCCCCAGGTTCTTTTTATTTTATTTTAGTTAGACTTTATTTCTTCTTTCCTCCTCTCCGTTTTTTCTCACAGGACGGTATTAGGAGAGGGGCTGTGCTTCAAATCACACCTAGAAACCAGCAGCCTCTTCCACAACACGGCACGGGGTGCAGTTTATTCCCTTTTTGCTCTTTAGCTCGAGTCATTAAAACAAAATATCACTCACCCCCCCCCAATAATACTTAAATAACCCCTTGAATTCATTGCTGCTGCTTCTTTTTTTTTTTTATTTGATGCACAAAATTATACTCTATAAAATACCAGAAGCATCTTAATGCTTTGAGGAGAGAAATTGTGCTTACTGAAATATTTTATTCTGTGCCTGGTTTCAAGCCTCTGTAATAAAATGAAACAGGACCTGGCTATGAAGTGAACCTTAATTCAAGCAGACACATTTCCCTCTCGAGGGGGACACGCTTTCCTCGCCGCTCTGTGTGTTGGGTTAGCCTTTAATACCAGGATTTTGCTTCGGTGGTAGACATCCAACTTTGAGTGGAATGTGAGGGAAGTTCCTTCCTAGTGGGTATTGCCTGGCAAAGCCTGATTTTGATGCACAGTCCCTGGTTTGGCTCCTTCAGGGAAAAAATGCCTTAGAGGAGAAGATTTCTGAGATAGTCTGTGGGAACGGAAGATGCCAGTGGAGCTGGAGAAGACGCTGCGACGGTGCAGTGCCTAAAATCTTTGCCAAAGGCAACTTGCGGTGCAGTTTTGTTTGTTTTGATTAATGCAATGAACTTTAAAATGCAAGTTCAGAAAGTAGAAAGTGTACGTATGGTATTTTCTTACCTGTTTCTGCAACAGAGATTGATGAATTGCAACTGAGCAAATAGAGATCACTGAATCATAGAGTGGTTTGAGTTGGAAGGGACCTTAAAGATCGTCTTATTCCACGCCCCCTGCGGTGGGCAGGAACACTGCCCACCAGAGCAGATGGCAGACAAATTCCTGATGTTACAATTGCAGGGGTAGATTTTGGTCAGGATTACACGAGGGTAACCCCACTAGTGCCCTGCTGATGTCAGTGAGGGTGGGGGTTCCCTGCAGCATCTCTCTCGGTGGGAAAGAGCTGAATGCTAAGAAGAGTGGAGCTGTGTTTTCTGCATTCCCGGTTGAGGCTGCAGGTTTTCCTTAGGAACTTGCCATGAAATTCCTGAATGACAGTAAATATGCAGGAGTACACCGTGTTACCTTCAGAGAAATGCCTCAAACCTGTGCTCCCCTTTTAGAGGTGGTGTTTCGCGTCTTCCTTTTTCTTACACTGGAGTCAAAATGTTTGTAGCTTCCCCAAGTGTGTGAAATCCAGCACGTAAAACCGTGCGGTTTTATGAATTTTTATGGCTGTGTGAAAACCCAGTCGGAGATGAAAATGGTATTTATTCTTCTGCAAAGCAGCCCAATGTGATGGAGCTGGGAGATACTGCGACCATTAGTAGTGTCGGCATGTCCACACTGCAACCGTCCGGAGTTGCTAAGCAACATCCAGCAGCGCACTCGTATCTGGGCACATGGGCATCGATCCTGCAACGTTTTTTGCGTGTACCCAAGCAGTTCAATTAACTTGGACCAGTCTACCCGTGTAGTCCCAGCCACCAACCCATCTGCAGAAGCGGGGCCCTCCCTGCTGGACTCGCTGGTGCTTTAGGGTGCTGGGTGTTGTAGCCCACGTGCCTTGAGACGTTGTCCAGGTGTCGCCATGAAGCTCCTCAAGGTGCAGTTACCCTCATCCTCCCCAAAATCCTGCCATCCATGGATGCTGTTAAGGGGCTCGTTGGTTTTTGGTGTCCTCAACTTGAGGGTAAAACGGGGGGTGGACGAGTGGAGGAAACCCAATTAGATTTCAGTGATAGGTTCAGAGATTCCCAACATAATTAGTTCACACTCTGTGATCTTTGGCTGAAAATTACCGACTGGATGTCGGTTGGCATCACCCTCTGCAGATCTCTGCAAATGCCTGGATGTTACTGTTTAATATGTTGCTTATTTGGAGCTCTATTAGAAGTTTCTATTTTTAAAGCTATTGAAATCAAACTAGATTAGCCAAAATTTAGACTAGTGAGACAACTAAAAGAACATTTTATTATCAGTTATTACTGTAGCACTGAGCTTTTAAGATTCAATTATTGTTTTACGTTGCTGCTGACAGCTCCTACACCCTTCACCCGTTCTGATTTCACTTCTCATCGGTCCCTTCTGGTTTTCCTTGTCTGCTGTGCATTGTTTTATAACTACTGAGGAGAAGAAATTTCTTTCAGCAGATAGACAATAGGGGGAAGGAAACTCTGGGGAATCTATCAAGTTAAAACCACAGAAATGTAAGTGATTTATTAACATTTTGAGTACCTACTTGAAAGGCCAGACATTGACACATTAACAATTTGTTAATTAATGTGGGCAAAAAACATTAGGTGGAAAGTCCTTCTGTGAAAATCCTAAGCTTGATTTGCTACATTTTCTACCTAGCTCTTGGTCAAATCTCATGTACCAGCTATGAAACCAAAACTCCTGGTAGAGTCAATGACACGTCTATGTCTGCATCGAGCACAGGATGGTGTTTTTAGCAGGGTGGCCCCACAGCAGAATGTCATTCTTGACTTGCCTGAGGCTCCCTGACCTTCCCTGAAGCTCTGCACTGGGAAAGAGAAATATCTGGAAGTATTTAAAACAAATGAAAGAGAGAAAATTCATAATAGAGTTTGTTCCACGTTCTGCCTGGTTTGTTTGGCGATAATGAGGGTTACAAAGAGTTTTCTATCAGCCGTTCTGGTTCCCATACTTCTTATGTAAATAAAGAACAAAGAGATCAAGGTCCAGAGGGTATTCAAATCTGCACAACCTCATCCCTTAACCGTGCCAGGATTCACGCTGGGATACAGCAAGTACACGAAAGGGAAGGACGGTGGGAGATAACCATCAGAGACAATTCTCCAGGAGCTCGTGGTAGCCAATTCATCATAACGGGCGATTTTCACCCCGGTGCTGAGTGTGTCACCACAAGCCCTATTCATCATTTATGTCTCGAAATGCTGCATTAGGAGGAGGTAAGCGACGCCTAGGCATTTTGCTGGCTTGCTGCTGAGGAAAAATTTTGACCCACATGCTCCACGTTCCTCTAAGCAAGCAGAAGAGGAAGTGAAGGTATCTAGCCCTGAGAAAAAAGCTCTCCTCCTCGTGGTAAGAGTTTCAGAGGTGACGGTTCGAAATGATGAACGGCGTGTACCGCGAGCAACCGAAGATTAATTAAGGAGAGAGCGTTAGCATTTCATAACGCTGACATTCTCCTTGAAATATAGACAACAGCTGCCTGCTGAAGTTCAGCCAGACACAAGGCATCAGGAAATACTCTGCTTTGAAAAAATATGACTTCTTGATAAATATTGCATTAAAGATGATGATGCTCAGTGTCTGTTGGGTAGCCTGGCAAGACAATGTTGAAATTATGTGCTGCGCTCTCTGCATGTGTTGCATCAATTAGGGCTCAATCCGTCTCCTCCTGAAGACATCGCTTTGTTATTACAGTGGCTGGAATGTCCTTTGCTTTAGATCGTTCCCTTCTATGTGGTCCCCGTCTTGAAAGGAGCCCAGAACAGCCTTCTAGAAAAGAACACTTTCTTTCCAATTCTCCAAGCGTTATTTCCATCGATATCAAACTCATTAAAACTTCAGTGATCAATATTTTAGACTTTGCATTAGTTCCTCTTATCTATTTAAACATGTGTTCTTGCACTCTCTCTTCCTTTTGCCCAAGAGGTCTTAATTAAAGATCAACAAATCAGCCAAAATCAAGTAAGAGCAATGAAGCCAAAGCGAAAATATGAACTCATAGCTAATGCAAGCTTGGAAAAATTATTTGGAGTTGGCTTTTTTTTTTTTACCACTTACAAAACAGCTCTTCTTCCTCTCATCTTCATGATGCCCTGTAGAGAGGGAAGCTCAAGCTTATCAGAGCTTGTGAGAGGCTGCTCCCCAGTGCTGCTTCTGATGTAAATAATGGCATCAAGAGTGCTGTGGCTACCAGTATTCATACCAGGAAAATACTTCACTGTTTATTTTAGTGTGAGGGGGCCTCTGAATGTAGGAAGTGATTTGTTTTGATTTAACGAGGTTGTCTGAAACATAACACATCCAGGCGTATCCGTAGCTCCTCGCAGTATCACGCAGCGACGGGAAAAAGAACCCCGAACCACCGAGTTAGGTGTGGGAAGAGAGCAAAGATGGGGAGGTCGTGGGAGGAGAGCTGCGGGTGTAGGTTGCAGATTCTGAGAGAAGGGCATCATGCCAAGGGACTGCTTAGTTAAATTGTTAGTGCGAATTAGTGAATAGGAAACGTGAATGTTTGTTGGAGTTTCTTAGCCTCATTCAGCAGCATTTCCAAAGGTGTTTGAAAACTAGAAAAAGCTCTTTTTTTTTTTTAATGTTAGGCAACCTCAAGGCAAAGGCCGATGCTTCAAAAGTGCCTACCAATAAAAGCTGTTTGGGATTTGAACCTAATTCTAAATGTTTCCCCCAGTCTTTATGGTGTCTCATGCCACACAGATACTAGAGATTTAAGCTGTAATGAGCACGAAGAAGTGTCTTCTAAGGCTGGAAGCAGTGTTCTTCCAGCCGTGGTCTCCCAAACCCTCACCTAGACTTTGAGCTTGTGGAGACCTCTACCCTGCAGAACAACCCCAGCATTTATGAAGGGGAGCACAGCCATCCCCAGTTGGAGCCAGTGCAGGCAGGAGATGGGCCAAATCTGCATCTCCCCAGGTTTCACCTTGCCCCAAGATGAAGAGCTGATCCATGCAAACACTCTTACTTTATTTATCCCTTTATTTAAAGAATCAGATCACTTGGCAGCTGATGATGTTTCTCTCTTCAGCTACACCGATACAGTGCTAAAAGCGAAGCTTCTCCTCCTTCTTCTCCGTTTTTAACTTGTTGGGGTTTTATTTTATCTTTGGCTGAAAGCAGCAGCAAACGGATAAATGTGTTGACAAGTAGTGGCTCAGCAGAGAACAAAAGTGGGAAAGAACAGCTTGAAAGAGGTAATCTTCTCCCGTGCAAGAAGCAAACGCACATGGGAGTGAGAGATGAGCAGATAATGAAGGTACTTTTGCTTTTCATGCATCCAGCTGCTGGTATGCAAAGAGAAATGAAATGAGAGAAGATGTTTCTTACCCGGTCAGAACGAAGGTCTGGCAGCAAGGGCTATGTCCACACTGGGTCTGCCATGGACTTACTGCTTTCTCAGTATCAACCCCATTCAGAGTTATCAAAAAGAGATAGATGGAAGTGTTGAAGGGTTGGTGGTTTTTTCCCTTTTATGGCAAGTGTATAAAACTGTGAAAAATTTGCAGTAAAACTTGTAGCAATAAAGCAGAGGGCAGGTACAGACGCTCGATGGAGTGGCTCAATAAGGAAATAACGGAAGGGATCGCACCACCAAATGGGATTTTCCACCCAAACTGTTTGTTTTTTTCCTTGTAATGAATAGTTTTCATTCTCTGAGATGGATCTTTGCGATATACAGATTGTAGTTATCTGCTCCTTCTCTTTCACCCTCCTTCCCTCTCCACTTTTCCTTCATCTTTGGCGAAAAAGGAGATAGCAATGGTGTCTTACATGGATTTCCACTTCAGTTTGTGCTAAGGTTGTGCCCTACGTCAACTAGAGCGTGGTCCCAGTTATGGTTACGGGTGCAAGTAGAAACAAACGCTAGTAGCCAAGCAAACCCCAAATCTCTGGGGGAAACACTAGCTGGAATATCCATGTGAAAATAAAATTCCACTGTGGATTGTGCCAATACAGAAGCCAAACGTCTTCAGAAGGGACAAGATCCAAGTTTAGCCCTGTGCACCTCTGCACGGTCCCTAAATCCAAAGGCTTTTCCATCCCATACATGTCCTGCTGTGATCAGACCCATTTCTCTTATTTAAAGTAGACAAGTGGTAGGAGATTTTTTTTTTTTTTCCTGTGGAATCACATTTATGAAAACTCATACTTGCTTTCTAGCTGGCTGGGCCGTAGTTAGTAGTGCTTGTGTGGACACTGAACAGAGGAATATCCTGCTTGAACCCTTCTCAAATTGCAATTTAACTTTAAAACTAAAAAGCAAGCTTGACTGACCAGTGGTTCATAGACCCAGAGGTTTCCTGTGGTGGTCTGGTCCTGCACTCACTGACCTTGTCACCCACTGTACCTCCATGACAATTAAATGTTCCGCAGCCTTCTGGGCTGGCAGGTAAGAAAACCTGTCTTACACTTTATTTTTCTCTCCCCTCTTTCATTTGGTTTCTAAAGAGATTAAATTTCTTACTTTGATATTTTCAGTTTCCATTGGAAATATCTCCCTCAAACAACCTATAACCGTAAATAACACAGCATAGAGACTGGAAATATATACATATAAATTCTAAGATGTACATGCATAAAATGTAACAAAAGAGATTTTTAAAAAATACCCATAAAACATAATGTAATCTCACTATTGATTTAGAATGATGCCACTTCTTCTCCAGAGCCCACCAGCTAAAGTTTACATTTAGAAATCTAATAAATTTCCATGCAAATGAGCAACTGCTTGTAGATTTACCTGGTTTGTGCCTGCAGCTTCTTTTCCACTGCACAAATTGGTGTAAATGGTGCTGTCCTGTTGGCGTCGAGCTGTTGTAGAAAAGAACACCACCAAGATCGTGCTGTTAGCAAGACTCAATACACAGTTGGTCGAGACCATCATTCTGATTTGGACGGTTTCTGCCGTTATGGGTCAATACAACATTTCCAAAGGGTCTCCATTATCTGTGAAAAGCTGAAGAGTAGTCTGAAGGGTGGCCAGGGGAGACTAGGATCGCACCTCAGCCACTAGAACCTGGAGAATGGGGCACCAGCAGCAGATTTGCAGCGGTCAGCGCTACCTGCAAAAGATCAAAACTGCAGCTCTTCTGATTTCAAAGTGTGATGGAGACCACATGATATCATCTCAAGAACTGTCCTAACCCCAGCAGGGATGGACACCTGTGTTGCTTCCATCTGCACTTTGTTCAGGTCTTTGCTATCTCTTGAAGGGTTCTGCGGCACTGGAGAGCCCAGTTTGCAGCCTGTGTGTACCTAAGGTCTGCAAAATGAATTATTAACTCCCCGTGATTTTGAGGGGAATTCAGACATCTAAAAGTTTTCTGAACATTGAGATAATCTCTTCCCTTGTACCCAGGGGAAGTGTGACCTAGGAGGTCAGACTGGATGAAGCAAGTTGTTCAGCTTGTCCCACTGTGATTTTTCTCCCACTCATCCTATTTTGGAAAAAATCTGTGGAGTGTTTTGTTCAGAAGACCTTTACAACTCCTATGTTTTCTTTATACCTTCAAAACAGGGCATCAGTAGAACTTGAATAGTTCATGGATGCCGGCCCAAGAGGGAACATCACACCAGTAGCGTTCAAATCTTCCCATCTTCTTGGCCCTTTAGCTTTTATTCTGCTTAGTAGCATTGGTGAAAAGCCAAAGAAATGATAAAAACCATAACCTAACAGGGTACAGAATCAGCAAAACTTCACAGTGATGGATATAAGACTTCTTTTCACTGCTCCAGACCTTGCATGCAAAAGAAACATCAGCAGTTCTGCTGTGCTGGGGACCAGAATCGAGCAGTGTGACCGAAGAGGTGGATCAGTTACCCCTTCCGCACTGTTACAACACCGACACGGGTTGTCACAGCAAGAATTATTTATTTAAGGAGACCGAGATCAAAAAAACCCCACCAAGGTATGTAGGAAAACAGATTTTTTTTATTATTTTTTTTTAAATGTTTAGCAGGATGTTGGACTTAAGCCCTTAGTAATTTTCAGCAGCTTAAATCTTTTCCCTACTACGCAGCAAAGCGCAGCTCTGGGCTATATATAAAATGTGACAGCTGCTCTCGAGGCCATATACATTGAGAGCAGAGCTGTCTGTCACAGGTAGCTTCACTGTTGGGAACTGATACTCATCTTAAACTGATAGGGAGAGGTTAAACCAGCCAAGTTTTGTGGAGAGGATTTAAGAAAAATCGTTGAATGAAATCTGGCAATAATACCCAAGTATTTCGAAGCTTAAACAGGATCCTGTGAAAAGGTGATAAGTATTGTGCACTTGCTGCTAGATTGAGGGGTGGTTTTGTGCTGGCTTAGAAGGAGATACCATTCGTCTTTATTTGTGCTACAGCTTCGATAGAATGGGCTTAAGAGGTGAGATGTATACAAGCTGTGCTCGGGCTCCGGTAGCAGTGACGGTTTGATTTTATCACTGTCAAATGCAATCTGCAGTCTCGTGTTCAATAACCCTCCAGAAATCAGGTTGCATTTTAAATGTAGGTGTAAAGGTAGTTTTTTTAATTATTATTATTATCGTTTTATAAGAAGCAGCAAAGAGCCTGGGCAAATGCCAGAGCTCGGCCGTTACTCGATGGTGCAGCTGCAAGTGGGATTTGTGTTTCTCTGTATCGATGACTCTGGGAGAGGCAGAGATGCGGCTTCAGCGGGTGATGGTAGCTGAAATCTAACTGAGTGGAGCGTGTATCCTCGGATTACTGTTGTGGAGCCTTTTGGTTAGATCCCAGCAGCTGGCACATGGATAATAGTGGCTGTCGTGAGTTTGAATGGGGTTATTGAATTGGTGCGAGCTACTCTAAATTGTTGCGTGCGTGGCTTTACAGAACTCATAGAACCATAGAATAATTATGGTTGGAAAAGACCTCTAGGATCATCAAGTCCCACCTGCTACTCAATGGCTCCGTGGTCGCCAGACCATGCCCTGAAGTGCCCTATCCAATCACCCTTTGAACACCTCCAGGGATGGGGACTCCACCACTTCCCTGAGAAGGCTGTTCCAATGCCTCACCACCCTTGCAGTAAGGAAATTCTTCCTAATGTCCAATCCAAACCTTCCCTGGCCCAGTTTGAGGCCATTACCTCTTGTCTTGTTGTGAGTTCCTAGGGAGAAGAGGCCAGCCCCCACCTCACTCCAACCTCCCTTCAGAGAGCTGTAGAGAGCAAGAAGGTCTCCTCTCAGCCTCCTCTTCTTCAGACTAAACAATCCCAGCTCCCTCCACGGAGGGAAGGGAATAGTCAGGCTGAATCTCCTTGCTCTGAGAGCACGTGTACGTACTTTTATTGCCTCCCTAAATGCATTCCCATCCAGTTGCCTTAAAACTAAAGTCTTCCTCTTGCTGGCTTTGCAGTAGGTGAAGGAACCGTGTACTCCCAAGACAGATGCCAACAATTGCCAAGAGAACTGAGATAAAACTCATGGTTGTTTTTCGGAAACTAACAGTGAATATGAAACGATTCTATTCCTGACTCCGGCCCGAACACTCCATTATAGAAAAGTTATTGGAAACCCAGGAAAACTTCCTTTATTTCAGTTTCATGGTCTATAAAACAAGAATGAACGCACGGGTTCTTTGATACAGTGCTAATTATTAAGCGTTAACATCATCATCGTTAATCGTTGGTATTTGTGAAGTAGGTGGAAATCTTTGAATGCGTAGCTGTGGTTTTGCTAGGTAATACTGGTGGTGTAAAGGCTAACGAAATGAAGACAGAAATAAAGGAAAATAACAGCTTCTTAAGCTGCTGCTGTCATTGGCTTCCCATAGATATTTTAGATAACAGAGCTCAGAGTTTGGATTTCTGGAAGTAAATATAGCCCAGCTCTGCGGCGCCCGATTTCTGTGGGTGTTTTGGGGAAACAAAGGAGATTTTGAATAGACTGATAAAAACGAAAACAACTGCCTCACAAGATACCTCCAGCAAGACAAACACTGTATTTAAGTGCCTACAGACAACCACGTCATCAAAGGAAATACTGATCAGTTCTGCATTTTTTTTTAATGAATTATGGTTTACATACTGCAATAATATGAGAAAATTATATTTTACAACTTTTCCTACCAGGAAAATTTATTATTTGCTTGAATGAGTGAGAGGTTTTCTTTAGGGAAGGGCAGGTATGGGGTAGATAGCACACACTGAAGTGTTTCTTGAACTGTTGTTATATGCCTTTGGAGTGTGGTTTCGGCAGAGAAACTTATTTATTGTCAAGATCAAGAAAATCCTGTTTAAGTTGGATGTGGTTAAATACTATTGCAATGAGTAGAACTGGAATTGAGGGAGCCCATAGAGATCTCTTGCTGTCAGCTTTAGAGGGAAACACTTTCTGATGTTTTAGTTAAACAGAGTCAAAAAAAAAAAGGATTTTGTGAGTGTGATTCTCTCAGTGAAACTTCCTTAAAAAGAATTGCTACGTTTTCTTTTTTTTGCCTTGTCATTTCTTCACATCTTGGAGCAATGTTGATGGTGAATCCATGGAGTTTGCCTTTTCCCCTCTCCTTTCTGGGTGGTCGTGTACTATGAAGATAAAATCACAGCCTCCTGTAGCTGACTCCACACCCTGCTTCCCCTGCCCTCCTTCACCTCACTTCTCGATTTTGTTCTTTTTTGGGGAATCTCATTTGCAAAACCACACTTTTCTTATAAAACATTATTTGCAGGCCTGTTATTAAAGTCTCACTGCATTTATATTTTTGACAGTGTGAACCAAATTGCTCATAATTCCATTATGCTCTGTATATCACCGAGTTGGGAGAGTAATTCTGGCATATGCTAATGCCCCTTGGTTTACACACATAAAATGCTATTCTGGTTACAAAGTAGGGAGTATGTTTTATAATGGGATATATATCATTATAACTTGAACACTGGTTTTACAAAATATTTTAAGAGGAAGGTAAATTAGATCATGAAAAGTGCATAAGGGCTGTAAATTATGCAGTAGCCTGAAGAATTATTATAAAGGGATTTGGTTGTGGCCTGATCCCATGAAACCTTTAACTGTGGCCATTAAAATAAACCATATCAACTGCTCACAGTCTCAGAAGATTTATGGAATGGTCACCTGAAACTTTGAAATTGCGTACAGCGTGAAAATATGAAATGATGTTCACCACTAATTCTTGATGCAGATGTTTTTAATGAGTGACATTAAACGAGAAATGGTGGCAGTTTAAACTGGAGTTTTTATAGTTCTCTCTCTTGACATTCAAAACGTTTTTCCCTTAAGAGGTGTCTAGGATTTTTAGATGGGAAAAGCTTTAATGTCTGATTTGGCTTGTGAAAGATGCTCGGGGGTGCCACACTGAAGTACCATGAGATGGAGCAGTGTATTTGAAACCGTCGTTGTCATTGAAGTTCTCCCTTCGGTGTTGTGAAAAAACCCTTCACTTTCCCTCCTGTGTAAAACAGGCGTCTCTTCACCTTTATCCCTATATTTTTTTGTTTGTTTGTTTTGTTTTTCTTCCCTCCTAATTTATTCTTTCTTTACATCACATTCTTTTGACCTTCTTTGAGTATATGCAGCCAAACTCTTCTCTCAGAAGGATTTCCTTCAGAGGCCGTTTATGGACCTCCCTGAAAACTTCTTGATGTTAGGTGTCACATCACAGCAGCAGGACAGAAACAGTTTTTACATGAAATTCTTGGAGAATTAGCAACGCTTTTGTGCCCTGCTCCCTGCTGGAATGGGGCAGCGAGTCAAGCTCCCAAGCCCTCCCCCCCTCAAGAAGTCTAATTTCCCAGTAGCTAAGCTGGGGGCCATGCAGGAGGAACTTGGGGTCTCATCACGGTGTGGTTCTCTGGCATTACAAACTTAATTTTTGTGCTGAGGAGAGATGAAATAATAGATTATAGTTAATGGGAATGGCCGTCAGGAAATCTGAAGAAGAAACCGCATTTATTTAATTTGTGAGAAATTTGAATTATGCCCATTTTTAAGACTTAAAAAACGCCTTTGCTGCTTCAGATGAACATGGTGGTTAAGTCCACGTTAGCCCTCTGGCACCTGGGCTAAAATTTGAGTAACTTCTCTGGATAGCCCAGTGAAGCAGCGCTGCTTGTAAAAAAGCAGAGGAAGGGATAAAATGAAGTATCTGTGAAAGAAACGAAATTAGGTAATGATTAGCTATTAACCAGGTCATTAATTTCAGGGCTATTTTAGGGAAGGAGAAACCCTGCAGAAACGTCTGGAGAGAGTTGTGCTTCTCCCCACAGCCCAGATCTCTCTGAGATTCCATAGTTCTCTCATTCCTGTTCTCTAATCTGGGATCAGCAGTTACGGTCCCTCCGGGCCTTTCAAGCTTCCCACGTGTCTCCGTGTGTCTGAGAAGCTGAATACTTAAGTCCCACTAAATTTCCATTAGTCACGAGAAATTGCCACTTTTGTAACTCCGCTACGTGGCTTTTTGTCAATGTAGAGCAGTTTTAATGTCGCTACTTGATCATCATCCCAGCAGTAGATAACATAGGTTGGTTGTTTTTGTTGGTTGTTTTTTTATTTTTATTTTGAAGATGCGTGTAACTTCAGTATAGCTGAATTAGTGCCGAAATGGATCCCAAACCAGCAGGCTTTGCCAGGCAGAGCTCCAGCAGCCAGCCAGGCTCAGCAGGGCCGTGTTCTCACCTGTCTCCAGAGAGGGTCAATGATTTGGGCATCCTGCTGAGAGCCCGAGCGTGGCCAAGGACTCGCAGCACTTCTAATGGCACTCAGTGACTCCAGAACATCTCTGCAGAGCAGGCTAATTCTCACCTCCTGGTGAGATGTGTTGGGTACCACCGTACGAGCCGCAGGGGACTCTAAATATTTACTTTTGGCAGCAGCTTCTCACCAGCGTGCCTGCCTTTAACTGTAGGGCTGTGCTTTTTTAGACACAACAGCCTAAAAGCTCAGTCGTGAAAATGAGGGAAACACTTCTGTTCGTGTCTGTTACTCTATTTTTTTTTTTCCCTCCTAGGTACATGTAGTAAAATCCCATTAATTTCGCCGGCACTTCTGCTGCTGCAAACCAGGAATGAGGGACAATCTGGCTTTATGCATCTTCCCCTTCCTTAGACCTTCAGCCCTCAGACATCTATGGGGAGAAGGATGAAAAATTAATGTTACTGCCCATCTGCAGCTGTTCTTGGTGCATTAGTGTCAACAAGGAAGCAATCCTGTGCCCTCATAAAAAAAAAAACAACAAACAAAACACCAAGCTTTTTTTGGCATATTGTGTACCCTGTGACAGTCTGCACCAACTTTCATTTGAATGCAGTTTGTAGCTTGTGTTTTGTGACAGCACTGCCAGCTCTAAGGATTTTGTCATTAGTCTCCTGATAGAATTTTTGGGTTTAGTTTTCTTTTTTTTTTCCTTTAATTTTTTCTGACAACAATTACTACGTGGCTTTTGTCAGTTTAGCCGAGTTAGATGCTTGTTGATAATAATGATACTAGTAGTTAACCATACTTTTATAGGAGGGCTATAATTTGTCTGTAATTATAGCTGGGATGATAGAAACACATCTCCTTTTTTTTAAAGGGAAGTAAAGTTCCAACCTTCACGGTACGGTGTGGGGGGAAAGAACTTGAAAAGGTTATTTTCAAAAGATTAAAAGCTGGAGGGTTAAAATGAAGCCTTCAATTATATTCCAGCCTAATCTTGTGATAGGCTTGTGATAGTAAAGCTCTTTTTTTTTTTTTTTCCTTGTGTTTTGGGGACCTGACCTGTGATTTTTGTGTGTCTGGAGCTGACAGCATCAATTACTTTACAGCAACCCATTAAGCCAGCGGCCTTTGGGCATTGACCTTTTCATCTCTAACGTTAAAGGAATTTATGCAGGCAGAGTTTGAGACAATTTTATTTGTTTGCTTTCTCATTTTGGATAAGCTGGCACTAGCAGCAGTTGTTTGTAGTTTCTGGGTGGTTTGCCTTGTGTTGGTGGCACACCGTGGTTTCCTTGGCCCAGGTGGCCAAGAAGGCCAACAGCATCCTGGCCTGGATCAAAAATAGTGTGCAGCAGGAGTATGGGAGCGATGGTGCCTCTGTACTCGTCACTGGTGAGGCCACTGGTGGGTACTGGGTTCAGTTTTGGGTGCCACAGGATAAAAAAAGACATTGAGGTGCTGGAGCAGGTCCAGAGAAGGGCAACAAAGCTGGTGAGAGGTCTGGAGAAAATGTCTCATGAGGAGCGGCTGGGGGAGCTGGGGTTGTTTAGCCTGGAGAAGAGGAGGCTGAGGGGAGACCTTATAGCTCTCTACAGTTCCCTGAAGGGAGGTGTAGTAAGGTGGGTGTTGGTGTCTTCTCCCGGATAACTAGTGATAGGACTAGAGAAAACGGGCTTCAGTTGCACCGGGGGAGGTTTAGGTTGGATATTAAGAAAAGATTGTTTACGGAGAAAGTGGTGAGGCCTTGGAACAGGCTGCCCAGGGAGGGGGTGGAATCACCATCCTTGGAGGCCTTCATCAAACGAGTGGATGTGGCGCTTCAGAACGTGGCTTAGGGGTCATGAGAAGGTTTAGTAGGTGGTTGGACTTGATGATCTGGAAGGTGGTTTCCAACCTTAACGCTTCCGTGGTTCTATGGTTCTCTAACATCCCATCGCTGCTTTGTGACGTCACCGTGCAGTGTGTAGCAAATTTGGAATCTCTACTTCACTCTACAAACAAACTTAGTGTGCATAAGATGTAAAAATGGCTGGAATAGTTGGAAATGTTTCCGTATCGCTAAAGCAGGTGCAGTATTGGTGCCGGCCATGCAGACACGATCCCATCATCCCACCAGCAAAGAAGGCCCTACAAGACAGGGATGAGAAAACAATTCAAAGTGGTAGTTTTGCCAAATATCATCACTAAATGAGGTTCCTTAAAAGGTGGAAAGAAGCTGGAAAGTAAAGTTTTGCAGAATTAGGCTGTTTTATCCTCATAATTTGTGCCCGGCTGCCTCAGCTCTAGTGATGCCGTACGCTCTCTGGGGGATGAGATGAAGGGAAAGGTTCTGCATCAGCTCTCACCATGACTTAGCCATTGGTTTTGTAAATCTGTGAGGTGTCACAAAGCCTGTGGAAGCTTCTGGATAGTCATAAATGGTAACAATGTGGGACAATAAAAGAGATTTTAGGTTTTCAGTGATCCTTTTTTTTTTGGTGAACTCTATCAGGATGTCTGAACAAAATAAGGAAAAAATCCTTTATTTATTTTGTTTTGTGTTCCTATCATCCCTAACTGTTATAATTCAGAAATATTTCCTGGAAGTTTTTAAGCTGTACCCTTGGGTAAATTTAACTCTTTGTTTTAACTATGAGTCCTCTTGTGTTTTCCAACCGCTTATTTGATATTTCTCCTGTTTGAGTTGGAAAGCGTGTCTCTTTTAGGGATGATTTGTTTCAGTCAACTCACGAGACTGGAAAATGAGCTCGAATGCCTCAGAAGAGCCAATTCTTTCGAATGGATATATTGGACGTCACGTATTTCTTCTTTACTCTTTGGGCATTTACCATCCAGTCTTCTACGAGGCAGTGCCAGAAGTAGAAAAATGTTTGTAAATGTACCATTAAGCAGAAGAAAAGCCTCCAGCTAGTTTTAGTGGTGATTTAATTAATTACGAACAGCACAAACGCTGTGTGCATTTAGTCATTCTTACATGGCAATTATGTGTATTAGGAGCCTTTATTCCTGCTTTCTGTGTACGGACAGACAAATATCTCTATAATTTAACATTAATTATGTATGTATGAGCCCTTGGTATATTCATAAGTATATATCAGGTAATTAGAGCTGTAGATTGAGTCTCTTTTGCTCCTTTTCTCTCAGAGCTGCCCTTTCGCTCGCTCACATCTGGTAAGAAGTGTCCCTGCCCATGGCAGGAGAGTTGGAACGAGATGGATCTTTAAGGTCCCTTCCAACCTAAACCATTCTATGATTCTGTGTCCAATTAACAAGCCCACCTAGCTCCTGAGAACCCTACTCACTCCAAATCTAACCCTACTCCAGAAATTCCTGTAGATACCGGAACAGTCCATGAAACCTTTCATTTCCCTAATGCAACCAGCGTGGAAACGCTGGCTGGCCCCTGACCTCACTTCAGCAGCTGGCTAAGTAATCCAGGACCGAGCAGACAGCAGCACATCTTTATGAACTTTATAAATTTTTTTCACAATGAGAACAATCAGCCATTGAAATAATCTCTCCAGGGAAGTTGTGGATTCTCTAGCACAGGATGCTTTTAAGATTTTGCTGGACAGGAGCTGGGGTAGCTTATCTAGACTGTGCTTTTCCCAAGAAAGATCAGACCAGATGACCCTTGAGGTCCCTTCCAACCTGGTATTCTAGGATTCTATGAAATATTTTTGTCCGATAATTCCAGGGAAGTCACAGGTGCTCTTTCAAGTGTGAGTGATGGAGGAGAAGCTGAGAAAGGCTGGACTTGGGGAGTGTGACAAGAGCTGCTCTTGACACTTGTCAAATCTAATTTTCTCTAACTGGTCATCCAGTATCTATGGAGTAGGTCACATATCTGGAGAGAAAATGAATTATCTGGTCTTGAGCCCCGAGGGGGGCAGCAGTTCAACCATGATACCAAGAGTGCTTTTCAGCCACCTTAAAAAAAAATCATGTAGGAAAAGGCCTGGGGGAAAGTTACTGGAGCACAGAGATAGGCTGGCACACCTGGAGGAGACAGAGCTGTACTCCAGAAGGTGTAACTTAACCTTCCTTGATCCTCTCCACTGAGGGAGAAGGAGCAGCCTGAATTCCATTTGGAGGACAAGCAAAAGGTCACCTACGTGAATCTGGCAGCTCTTGACTTACCATCACCAGGTCCTTAGTCAGACTTTTACAGCCCAGAAAAGCCGATACAGTGATAGAAGAACAAGTGGAGCCATTTGCAGCGTTGGCGATGAAGGGACAGTGTCTCTGCAGGTGTTTTTGGTGTGTCTGTTGGGCTTCCACTGATGTGACCGTGTCACTGAGCGTACACATTGCACGGTTTTTGAGACAAACACCCGTGAGGGCATTAGAGGCTCAACCAGCCTCAGTCCTTCTGACCCAGGTGCTTTAGACAAGAGGCAGCTCCAGACTGGCCGATGGCTTTTTGTGTTTCATTTCCACTCACATGAGCTGGACTTGAGAAAAACTTCCAGCGAATTTGAGATCTTCAGTAAACTTCCCAGCTTCAGTCCTCATGTCAGTATCTGCCTCCTTGCAAGCAATCAAAATGATTACGCTAAAGAAAACAAGGATACCATGTGAGATGGGGGCTGCTTTCCTCATTGTGCACCTTCCAGCTCTGAGGCTCTAACGTTACAGCCAATATCAAGTAGGAGGTCTCAAAATCAGCTTGCTAGGAAGGCTTTGAGGCAGGAGTCTGTTCATTTCTAGAACCTTCTCTTGTCTCTTAAGGTTTTCTCTGTTTGTAGTTGTTTCTAAATTCCTAAAGACTACCCTGCAAAGAAAATCGTGGAGGAAAGAGGTAATTGAAATTTCCCAGAGGGAATGCTTTAAGGTGACAATGACAATGGTTGGCCACCACCGCCATGAGGCTTCCCAGGCCATTGTCAAAGCTGGTTAACTAAAAGGCTTTCTCCCATCGTGGACTGTCAGGCTGAATTTGTCATCTTGCCATGAGGGAGAATCAATGGACTGATTAGCAATTGTTGAGCGGGGTATTTTTGGAATTAGCACTGGTATGATTTTCATGGCTTGCTTTGTGGTTTTGAATGTAAAGAACCGTGATCAGGCCAAGTATAAATAGGAATAGCTCTCATAATTTCAATGCTTGGCCGTGTCCCAGGAGAGGTTTTGGCCCACCATGCAGCAGAGGAGACGTTGGAGTAGAAAGCTGTGAAATAACGTGAATCAATTGCCCTTCCTTCCTGTATTCCTTTCTCTTTTCTCTTGTAATATTATTGATGGAGTGACCAAAATGGTATCTGGACATATCTAAAAAAATCAATGAAAAAGTAAATCTTAAACAAAAAAATCAATTGTCCTGCAACGTGGATTTAAATGTGACCTGTTTTTGCTGTACTGTGTATATACTATATAAAGTACCTGGCTGTCAAGAGATATATTTTTCTGTATTTCTTTCAACAGGATTTTTGTAAGAGCTAATTTTTTAAGAGAGGGGGAGGCTGTTAAGGTTAGTTTTTCCAGCAAAGGTCCCAAATCCAAGCTCCCTGGTCAGAACTCTTCTGGACTTTGGTGTTCTCTGTGGACTTCAAAGAGCTTCCTAATTGCTTTCGGCTAAGTAACGATTTAACCAGCTTTATTTAGATTTCCTTCCTGTCTGTTCTTCCAGAACTTTGTTCTCCTTTTCAATTGCATCTCTCAGACAACTGTACAGTGTCTTAGACTTTATGAGATGATTTTGTTTTGGCTTAGCATTCCATTTTCTATGCATTAATGGGCAGGTTCACCCCTGCTAAATGCAACCTTCCTCTGATCGCTGCCCAGGCTTCTTTCCGCTCCTGGTTGTCTCCTCTGCCCATACGTGACTGCCACCATTGCCCATCTTCTCCTGTCCTGCACCACATCTGCTGTTTCTGCACTCTCTGGTTGCAGCCTCTGAGTTCAGGTGGTGAAGATTTACACAAGCCACAAAGGGGGACATTTCGTATGAAGTAGAACAAAATTAAAAAGATATGAGATCTGCTGTGACTACCGCTGCTGATGGGATCGCGTCGGGGAGGTCTCAGGGCTCAGGTGGCAATATGTGTTTTCCTTTATTTATTATTGATGGTGCAGATGTGCCCAGAAGGACACTGGTAAATCCCTGCTTAGGCAGCACTGCTCAGAGAGGGTGTTCTTCACAGCAGGGTCTTTAAGGATCACATATTGCTTTGACCAAACCTTCATGTTTTATGAGGAACCAAAGAGTGCTTAGCAGGTCTTTGGTCGATGGGAACTGGCCAGCGATGGGTGGAAGGGTGCATTTTTAAATGTGTAGGGAATGTGGTCTCTGCTTGTCCAAACCAGACCCTGTGCAGGCAGAGAGGCGCTGTCTCAGCCCGGTGACTCCATTAAAAGGAGCATATATTGGATTTTACAGAATGGCAAGTACATATCACAAGAGCCTCTGTTGCTGCAAGGGTATAAGACACTCTAGACACCGTTTCTCCCACTTTCCCCACTCTTCCTGACAGGTAAAACAAAGCACAGAAGCAACTTGTCCAGAGTTACCCAATGGCAGGAGCCAAAGTCAGGTCTTCTGAGTGCAAGGGCAACATCCACTTCAACAGTCCCACTTCCCATAGGGACGTGACAATATAATTTAGCTGTGCTGTAATTTATTATGCCCTGCTCTGTGTTCTACATTGCAGCAAGGCTGACCAAGTTTGTAATTCTAGGGTATATGATCAACATGCCGCTCATTTTTCCATTATCAGGGCAGTCTGTAATTCATCTCCCGCGCTCGTGTCTCGTACCGGAGCATTTCATTTCCATGACTGTGAATTATCAGCATCCAATCCTTGAAGGTATGATTGGAGATAATAGCTTAAAGTTTCCCAGGTGAATAATTACTTCAGCTGTCCGACTTGTGACATCTTTGAGGGCTTTTTTTTCCCCCTCTACAGAGGAAAGTGTTTGGCATTTTCTGACGACCGTGACCTTCTGCAGTGACTAAAACCTATTTCATTTAAACTCTTATTTGTGCAAATTCTGTTATGATGTGTCCTCAGTTTGGTTCTCCCGCTCAGCCTCCAAAATGTTAACAAATGTATGACAGAAAAATAAACAGGGTTTGTGCTACTCACCATTATATTTTTTTTTCCAGGTTACTGCCTGTAATGTGTATTCTGAAATAAGGTTTTGCAAAACCGCCCAGATTACTCTGGAGCATGAGCTCCAGTGAAAGCTCTTGGGATCTGAGCTTCTTCATTTGGGTTTGTTTTAAAATCCTGCCCTTGTTGCCTGGCAGTCAGAACAAAACTATCAGTTTGATATTCTGAAGGCATAAAGGCAATTACCTTCTCATTTTGCACTCAAAAGGAGTCACATGCTGTCAGAGAAGTCCCTTTTCTATCTTCAAAACTCTCCTCTAGCGTGGAAACGTGGTATTTTGTGCAAATATTTGTCTCAATTCCACTCTCTATCCAGCATAATAAATACCCGAGGCAATCTGTACGTGAGTCTGGCCTCTCCAGGGCTTTTGCCACAGCAGCATCCCCTAAATCGTTGGTCATTCTTAACATCGTTGTCACAGAGATGATTTCTCTGGAGTGCAGAGCCCCAGATGATGCCCGCAGGACGTTTGGTGACATGCATGTTGAAGTACAGTGAACCTTGTTCTTGAATCAGCTGGTGGTTCCTCCATCTATTCTTGGTCTGCCTCTTTTGTTTTTTTGATAGAAGCAATGTTTGGGAATTTGGCCCAGTGAAGCAGAAGGCCAAGCTAATTTCTAGAAAGCAGAGGCTGTCAAGGGTTTGCTTTATCTTCTCAGTCTGTGTGAGTTTTAAGGATCCTCTGAAAGTACTCTTTCAGAAAGTTGAAACGCGGAGCGTGTGGCGAGCGTGTGTTATTCTGCCACGCTTTGCACGTGGCTGCTGTCTTTTCAGAGATGCAGTTGATCTCTCCGCCATTCCACTTGTCTTTCTGGGTACATCCGTTCACAATTCACTTCTTCTGGCTGTGCATCTTTGTTGTGTGACCTGTCAGGTTCACTGATGTTGATCGCGTACTTCCATTAATGTCAAGACAACATCCGTTGACAAAAGTGGGCAGGCGTATCTCTGCGATTGGTCCAACCATCTCAGAAATGTAGGTATTTTTCTGACAGTGGCTGTTGCCCATTCTAATGATTAAATATTATGCAGGTTTGTTTTAAGTGGAAATGAGAAAACCACTTACCTTGATCTTGTGGAGATTTTGACTAAGGGGTGTCATTAGGTTTAAGAAAACGGGTTGACCTCAAAGACTCACTCATATATAATTTATTAGAACACATTAAGGACTTTATTATTTTTTAAATGCTTCAGGTTTTTATTGGTGTCCTGTAAAATTCATTATTTATGAGAGGCATGTACTTCCTGGATACGTTAAAATTTGAAAAAATGCATTTGCTACGTCATAGCTAAGTGTTTTTTATTGCTCCTTTAAACAGCGTAGATGTTTTCTTGCTCACAGGTCATGCTTCGGGAAATGTGGAGCAGCATCATTTTATAAGGGCGTGTGGTGATAGGACAAGGGGACATTTACATTGGACATTAGGAAGAAGTTCTATACTCTGAGGGTGATGAGACACTGGAGCTGGTCGCCCAGAGAAGTTGAGGAGCCTCATCCCTGGAAGTGCTGAAGCCCAGGCTGGATGAGGCTCTGAGCAACCTGCTCTAGTGGGAGGTGTCCCTGCCCATGGCAGGGGGGGTTGGTATGAGATGATCTTTAAGATTTCTACTAGCTCAAGTTATTCTAGGGTTATGATTCAGTGGTCATGGTTTGGTTGAAATGGTGCCACTGGGTCTTAAGTAGAGCTAAAGGTGCATTGACAATCCTTTTTGGGTGGGAGCATGACCCCAGGGAGCTAGACAGAGCCCATAAACTTCTCTTAATGGTCCTCAAATAGTCGTCTCGTAATGGCTTTTTATTACTGACCCGTGGACTAAAATTTTCAAAAGCAGGTCAGGCTTGTGAGCCTGTGCCCTGACGAGTCGCTTGGATACAGCCTCCGTGATTCTTAAGGGTCATTGTTTTGGAGGTGTGAAATCGGTGCAAATCTGGCACATAAACACTGGCCGAGGTCTTGCCCCAGCATCGGCTCCAACAACCCACGAGTGCCGGAGTGAATTATACTGGCGCTCTGACAAGCAACACAGCTCTCCCTTCCCTCCCGTCCCCACCCCCATAATAAAGAGAACCGTTAATTTTCATATGCCAGTTCGTGAGCTGTGGTCTCCTGGGAGCTGCTACAGGCTCGTTTTGTGGGAGCAGGAAGCCATGGGGTGGGGTAGGGTGGAGAGTGAGCAGCAGGAGCTGGCTCAGCCCTTGCAGTAAAATCAGTCACTGTACCTGAACTCACCGTACTGCGGAAACGTTTGGCTTATACTGACACCAGGGACTGTAAGAGAACGTGGGAGCTCTCCTGCTGCATCCCAAATCGGTCCATTCTTTGGCTTAATTTTGTTCTTGATTTATCTCTTTATTTATTTATTTTTTTATTATTATATCCTGACCGTTTCTTTCTACCCCGAATAGCCCCACCATCATTATTGCAATAAAGGGAAACAAGCACCTCCAAAGGTTGTACGCTTTGTGATCGATATTTGGAGTCATGTCTACTTAGAATTACAAGCAGAGTCACAAAAATGTATTAAAAACATACGTTTTTTTTGTCAAGGGCTAAGCCAGCAAGACAAGATTATAATAGAATGACTAATTGTTGTAATTGGGTATTGTATCACATTGCGTGGCTTTAATTTACAAAACCAAGCAGGAATTCAATAACATAGATGCTGGTATTGCATCGGAAACACTTTCATGCCTGAAGGATATGTAAATATCTTATTGTGGATCTTTTCTCATATAACACCTACAACAAAAGAAGGAGCAGAAATGGCTGGGGTTTAAAAAAAAAGACGATACTTGGTCAGGGAAGGCATCCTACATCCCACACCACCTGGGGAAGAGTTGTGTGATGCAGAAGGAACATGCTGAGGCAAATTCCTGCCCATGGCCATCACCCAGCAGAGCTCACGTAGACTCACAGATTAGATTCTTCTATGTCCAGCCGTTGAAAACAAGTTTTTTTCAAAGTTGCTTTGGAAAAGTAAACCATCGTGAGCGACGCAAATCCCCAGACCTGAATGCTTGTGTTGGTATTTCGCAGGGGGATTGGTGTTGAAGCCGCTTTGAGTTGAGGTTTTCAATCGTGGGTTGCCTTTGCACCACACTTATCACCTCTGGGAAAGAACAGAGGGAGAGCATGACATTTAAGGCTTGCTTTTTTTTTTTTTTTTTTTTCAACAAGGTGAACATTGAGGCCTGTGGTGCAGCCATTAAGGACAATCTCTACTGGCCCATTCCCTTCTTCTCCTTAGACCCATAATATCTCGTGAAGGGACAAGGTAAATATCTAGTGCATTTTCTAAAGGTTGCTACGTACGTAGAAATCTTAGAAAGTTAGGGCTTGGAAGGGACCTCTGGAGATCAGCGAGTCCAACCCCCCTGCCAGAGCAGGATCACCCAGGGCAGGCCACACAGGAACAGATCCAGGGAGGGTTGGAAAGTCTCCAGAGAAGGAGACTCCACCACCTCTCTGGGCAGCCTGGGCCAGGATCCATCACTCTCCCAGTGAAGAAGTTTCTCCTCATGCTGAGGTGGAAGCTCCTATATTCTAGCTCATACCCATTACTCCTTGTCCTATTACTGGACATCACCAAAAAGAGTCTGTTCCCTTCCACTTGACCCCTACTCCGCAGATATTTATAGACATTAATGAGATCTCCTCTCAGCCTTCTCTTCTCCAAACTGAAGAGCCCCAGTTCTCTCAGCCTTTCCTCACAGGAGAGATGTTCAAGTCCCTTCCTCATCCTTGTAGCCTCTGCTGGACTCTTTCCAACAGATCCCTGTCTCTCTTGAACTGGGAAGCCCCAAACTGGATCCAGTATTTCAGATGTGGTCTCACCAGATAGGAACTGAGTGAGAAAGAAAGAGAATTATTTTCTTTGTTTTTTTTTTTTTTTCCTTTTTTAAGGGAACTGATATCGGTGTGGGCCACCAGCAGATACAAATGGAGACCAAAGTCCCCAAAGCTACAGCTTAGCCGACAGGTTAGCACAAACTTCTGTAACAAATGTGCCTCAGCCCCACTTGTGACACGAGCTCCCATCACTGTCAGTGCCCGTTTCTGCTGCGCTGAATCACTGTCCTCGCCGCGTGGCCGTCACCTCCTGCCTGTCCAGCGGCGCCGCGCTCGCTCCTCTCCGGCTTCCTCGGCGGGGCTCGAGCGAGGATGACGGGCTGTGAAGCTGTCAGTGATGCGTTGGATGAACAAAGCTTGATATGACTAAATTAGCCCCCGTGTTGCTTAAATTAGCAGTGCCGTAGATGCTGACAAGCCAAGGTAAGCTGGGACGGCTCACCTCTCCTCAGCAGGAGCTCACATCCTGCTTTTTAGGTCTTTGAACTGGAAAATTAAGACGAGGTTTTACAACCTCCTGTTGCGCTTGGGAATGGAGGGCTGGGACTCGTTTCTCCGAAATACATATTTATTTATTTTTTTAATTTATACTTTAAATATATTGATTTCTTCCAAAGGATTTTTTGTGTCGTATTGGTGATTTTTGCTGTGTGCTTTAATCTAAGCGCATATATAATTTTTACAGAATGATGTGTGATTTTATAGTCTTACATTTAGGTCAGTACTCCCCCAAAGCATCTTCAGGGCAGTGTGAGAACTCTTATTACTATACAAGCTATTCCCTTGCACGTATAAATCTACCTTCCAGGCTGGTTTTTTGGTACCCTGATGGGCTACTACACCATTTAATTTCTTTTTTTTTTTTTTTCAATCTCAATATACCTTAGTTTTAATTGGGAATAGTAAATTATCATGGTAATTTTAGATATTCTCTGGTAGAGATTTACAAACAGCGGGAGGTGATCAACATTGTTTGTAACTCACTGCTGGGAATGAGGCCTGGGAAGATGATGGCATGAGGGAAACTGAAGAAAAGCGAATTATGCATTGCATGTGAATTAGAAATGTGAAAGCTGGGAAAACAACTTAGAAAGACCCCTGATTTATCCCAAGGAATACAACACAGGCACACAAAAGAGAGAAGAAAATAACAAGCACGAGCTTGTCCTCATCCTCCACTGATTACCAGTGCTTTCGCTAACGGCTTCCTGCACCATTTCATCTCTTCCTCCAGTGATTATTTCAGCGGCTCTCGTGCCTAAGTCAAAAGGCTTTTTCTCTCTTAAGTGGGGAAAAAAACGTGAGTCTCATTCCCAGTTGTTTCTGATGTGCCCTTCACTCTGGATTTTTAACTTCATTAATCTATTTCTACCCTGCAAAAATGGGTACGGTAAGAAAAAGAAGGGCCCAACAGCCTCTTGTTGGTGACACATACTCTGTTATTCCACCAGCTCCCACTATTCTTCTTTTTATTTCTTCTCCTACTAGGCTAGAAAGGGAGTCAAACCTTTCAGCTTTCTCCATTGACTTGTGACTAACACTTAGGTTGGGTTTACTTGTCATTCTTACAGTTGTACGTATCCTGTACCGTTTTCATGGATTTTTTTTTTCCAATTCTTTTCAGTCCTGTTTTATACCACCCAAGGTTTGGTGCCCACCTGCTTCTTGAGTGCAGAAAATGCCAAGTCTATCTTGCTGTCCGCAAAACTCTGCGTTGTTGGTTTCCTTCTTCCAGTAATTTTCTAACGAACGAACTCATGGGTGCTGGAAAAGTTTTGCTTGGCTCCAGTTGCTGTTGTGAGTCTCCCACACCAGTCAGGATCTCCACAAAGGTTTGTTATTCTTCTCACTATCTCCTGAGATAATCCACATTTAGCCTTTATCTTCTGGGAGCATTTTTGTCGAGACTATCAAAGGCTTTTTCAAAGTCAATAACGTTAATGATGATGGGTGCACCATTCTCCTCCGAAACCTTCTTGTTTATCTTTTAGCTGCTTGTGTTTCTCTGATTTCATCTGCGATAAAATTATCCTCTTAGCAAGTTTTGTCTGATGCTGACAGTAAGTCTATGCCGCACCGATTGGGACAATCTGTCAGACCAGAGCAATTTGGCAGTTGGGCAATTAAAGCCTTTTTTTTTTTTTTCCAGTTGCTTGTTACTTTTTTTGCCTCTCCAGGTTCACTAGTTTAACAGCCTCACAGTTGTTTTCTTACACCCTCCCTTTAAGCACTGTTTTGCCAGCACCAAATGAGCTCTCCTGCAGCCTCCACTTTCCTCAAGAAGGTTCCTCCACCTTCCTGGAGAAGGTTCCTCCACTTTCCCAAAGAAGGTTCCTCCACAGCCTCCAGTGCTGAGGGTATTTCTGTGTACACACCGTTATCTGCACCGTTATAGTCCTTGGTTGTGGTCTGTGAAGAGACTCTTGAAAACACTCTCCCTATTTTGCTATTTTTTATCCACAATGTTGGATATACCACAGCAAATTCTTCACTGGTAGTTTTTCCCCATTCATAAAATTTTTTTAGTCTGTTTTTTTTATTATACCCTCTTCTATCTATTAATTTTTTTGCCTTTTTTCTTTTTTTTTTTTTTTTTTTCTAGTCAGTCTGTTTTCTTTATCTCTTTACTTGCAGCTCACGTAGATCTCTTTGATCTCGATGTTGCTCAGAGGGGAGGCAGCAGGTTCCCTTCTCAGCCTGGCATGGGAGGATCCCACTCGCAACAGGCTCCCACTGCCACGGCATCTTCCCAGACAAAATGGTCTTTATTCTGCTGAACAGGCAATAATTTGGGGAGCAGGATAAAGAAGGAAATTTATTTGGTTTTGCTTTCAATCGTATTTGATTAAACCATAAAAATAAGATACGTAAATAGGGGAAAGGTTTCCTGAGTATAGCGAGAAACGCAGTCAGTATTTTTGTCCCACACCAAAAAGCACAAGTGTCCAGAAAATGCTGTCAATTAGAAGAGACTTAACTGAAAAGTGAAATCACCAGACAGAGAATTGGTTCCATTTTAGCTCAAGCCAGATCAACATGAAAATGTTTCTGCTCTTCTGCTTCTGGGTGTTTTGCTTTATTAAGATTTGCTTCCTCCTGGAATCCACGCAAGGAAGAGTTTTATTCCTATTCTGTGGGTAAACTTTCTGCATCCCAAATACTGTTCAGGAGGCTGCGAAGAACTTGAGCTTTCTCCTTATCCTTCTGCGCCCTCGTAACGAGTGGCAGTGGTGGAGTCTCTCCTCTGGGTGGCTTTTCCAATTAATCTGGGATTTAGGCAAGTCATTGTAATTTCTCTCTCCAGCACCAGTGGTATAGATTCGCTTTGTGTGATTTCTTTATTGATGCAAATAAATGCTTGTAAGTAGGACTCACATTTCTCTATTCGCCGGCTACAAACCAGAGGCCGAGATCTTGCCTCGTTTTGTGAATTCAGCACATGCCTGACGCTTCAAATGGTCAAAAAGCCACTCATAAAAATCCAGTTGGAATTTCCTTCCTATTTTAAGCTTGTACTAATAGTTCCTTGATTGCTGTTCTGGGTACCTGTGAATGCAAATGGGCAGTTAGACATTTTGATGCTTATTAGCATATGCTGCTCTACTAATTTCATGCAAATTGTTAAACCTGCGTGGGAAGATTAGGCAAATAGTAGCAGATGCATTTTTATATGTTGTGGTATGTGCCTGATTTTTTGAAAAACAGAGATCTCTAGTGTGAGAGCTTCAATACTTGAAATTCCTTTTCCATCCTTTTCTGAATACTTGGGAAGTAAAGTTTTGGTACGTTGCTCACAGTAACTATGTCAGGGATGACCTGGGATCATTGTTAGGCAGAAACACAGGCTGGTTTGAATGCAGAAACTCTATGGGATCCTCTTCTACAATACCTGCAGAATATATTTATTCTGGAATGAAAACTGAGGAAAGAAGAAATGCCTCTGAAAACTGCTAGGCATGGTAGAGCGAGTCATTCTGGAAACAGTAATGATGGGGATGAAATAGAAATCTGTGCAGAAAAGTTTAAATAGAAGCAGAGGGTGGTGGCAGGACTGCGCTGGGTGTCCTGGTGCTGTGGAAGTCGCTGTACTTTTGGGCAGTCTTTTGTCTTTGCCACTTGTTATTTTGTTCTTTTTTAAACTAAGCTTTTTTACCTGTCTTGTGGTAGTAAGGCAACTTAGCTCCCCAGGAATTCCAAAGCTTATGGTAAACCTAAGCAAGTTCCAGAGCTAGAGAGATAGGCACAGACACAAAACTACCTAAATGGCACTTTTCCTACTGCTCAAGCACATCCTCGGAGTGAATTTCAGTAGCTTCATAAAAATGCTGGTAGAAATCCTTCAAAGCAAGCAACTCTATCATTTTTCTTCTGAAAAACACAAAACGTGCCGGTATCTAGGCAGATACTGCTTTTGTTTAAAATTATCCAACCAACAAAAAAATACAGAAGGTAAGTCCTCAGAATGTTTGAAGCCCTGGCTTGAGATCTGCGAGCAAGGAGGGGGAGCTCTTTGTTTGTCCTTTGACACGAGGGCTTCTGCTGAAAGTGAGGAGGGCTTAAATGTGGCTGAGGAGTAGATTTTGTCCAAAGTAGGTCAAGGGAAGGAAATCTTTACTGCCTGCCTACAGCCCATCTCATCTCCGGAGAGGAAAGGCCAATGAGAAACACCAGCTTGTAGCCCAAGAACTACAGTTATTGTGCACTGTGTCTTCATTTGGATGCCACGCTCAGTTAATAACCAGATCTCCACCATACTTCTTTATTGCTTAGGCTGAAGGAGAAAGTAATTAAACTTAATAGGTATTGCCCTTGCTTTAAGGCCACTATACATCTAAAGTTGCCAGCAAAAGTAATTAATACTAATAGAAGTCACGAGTCCTAAACAAAGACATTTGTACGCCAAGTAATCTACAACATGTACTTTTTGGAACCAATTATTTATATGCTTCTACATCCTTGTGAACATAAGCTTCCTGCTTCATGGGGTTCGTTCTCTCTGCAATTTGTAGGAAATTTTCTTTTTTGGGTGCGTGTCTCTGAATGCTGTTTCTTTTCTCTGAAGAAAAGCTGTAAGTTCACCATGGATTTGATTTTTTTTTTTTTGAAATGGTAACCTTTAATTTGAGCGTAAGCAAGAATTTAAAATATATATTTCTATGTTGCAAATTCTAATAACGCTGGGCAAACACTGGGGATAGCTAATTGACCATATGGCTCTTTGATATTCACAGCAAGGGGAGATTTGTATTATCATTGGAAATATGATGATGTCAACATCTTAATGCAGCATCGATATCAGCTCAGCAGAGGCAGGAGCACAGCTAGCTGAGCTACTCAGGAAAGCTCTCAGTACCGTGTCCAGATGTAGCTATATGATCTCTGAATCATGATAGACAAGGTTTTGCTTAGAATTAGTGTCATGTTTTCTCGTCGTAAATAATTTTCTACTTACCTGCCAGTCAAGCTTGGCTTGGTTGGCTGCTGCATGGGAACAGATCAATTTCTGCATAAAAGTGAGATAGAAATTACTTCTAATTGTTTTCTGGGGGAGCCATTAGATCATCCACGTGAAACCTAAGCCTGTACAACCTTGATGCATTTCCATGAATAACCCGTTTCAATACTTCAGTGACCCAATTATTTTAGTTCTTAAAAAATGAACAAATAACTTCAACTCTCGCCAACTTCCCAAGGACAAAAAAGTCGAGTACCTACGTGTACTGTCAAACGACCGATCTGCCCGGTGCAGAACTCCCTCCTCAGCTTGGTTTGCTAGTGCTGAGCAAAAGAGAAGCTGCTCAAAATCAAGTTGTGCGGTGAGAGGAGAGGAAAACTCTGTAGCTCTGAAGCACAGCTTAAAAACTCTAAGGGGCAAAAGTGAAACATCTGCCTTGGCTTACAAACTTTAATCAGTGCTAGGAAGATGTATGGTTGCTTTTGAGGTTGAGTTTGTCCAACTTCCATCACTAAATTGTCGTTATATCTTTCTCGTAACGTCAGATGTTCCCTCATACCGAACATCCCCGTCTGTGTGAGTGTCTTTGCCGCTACTGCGTGTTGCCCTTAGGCCAACTCAACGAGCTCAGCTCAATAAGCTTTACACATAAATGAGATTTGGTTTATTTTTTCAGCCACTGTGTATGTTTTGGGTCCTTCTTGCAGTCTCTGGGTCTGTCTTGCAGTCTCTTCCCAATACTTCCAAGCCCTTCCTGAAGTGTGAACCCAGAGATCAAAAAAATATTTAACAGCGGTTTTGCTAAATATTTAACAGTGATTTTGCTAAATATTTAACGGTGGTTTTGCTGATGTTGCTTTAGGAGGCAATGTTACCGGTGGCTGATGCTTTCCACTTGTTGAGGTTTTTGGGGATCTGGGTAAGCACAGCCAAGCCTCCACTGGAGAAAACTTAGAGACAATTGCCCTTAATGTTATTTTAGGTAATATGTTCTCTCTGTACAGCTATTGACAAAAAGGCCATTAAAAGTTACCAGGCATCAAGAAGGTTACTGAAGGAAAGCAAAGACCTATTGATTTCTTGCTTTACAAATATGCTATTTATTCTATTTAGCAGTTGCAGTTTGGCTGCAGTATCTCTTATAAGGGCAATTATCAAACCGGTGGAATTAATTACGTGGCCAGGAAAATCCTATGAAGATTTGTACGAGGAGAGGGAAAGAAGGGAGGGAGCAGCCGTAGGGAGCGTCTCTTCCTTCTGGCTGCGTGGAAAGGATTCATCAGCAGTGGGCTGGTGCTGGGTTCCATCATCTCTCTTTGATGTCCGAGAGCCTCATTCAGACCTGTTTCTGTGAAAGCCTCTCCACGTGGGCATGCAACAGAATGTCCTTATTTACCCAGGCACTTGCAAGCAGTATGTGTACCTTCATATGTGTACCCTCTCTGTTTCTGAAAAAAAAAAAAGAGAACAAAAGATTTCAAGAAATACCCTGCTGAGTAGGACAAGATATCATCTCTGTTTTCTGCTTTTCATTTGACAGTGCCACAGTACAGCCTGTTCTTATTTTTCTCTTCCATCAGTTTTCTCCCATAGCTTAACACTGAAGTTCGGTTTAGGATTGTCTGTGCAGCATATTTTGTGTTCTCTCTGTCATTTTGAAGAAGTTGATGGTCTCCCATACCACTAGTTTTGTCTTTTGAACCCTGAAACAGGCACGATAAAGATTTAATATGACTTCTTGTTTCTCTTTTTTTGCTGTTTGTATTGAGCAGGAAGATGGAATCAAAGCAGCATTTCTAATGTCACAATTCAATGAAATATGTAATGGAAGCTCCCAGAAGCTGCTCTAAGCACATTCCTGCAGAAAGCTTTCCAGATCTGTTTTGAGATTACAAAGCAGTGGAGATGGAAAGGATCTTGAATGACTCGTTCTCAGACTGCTGGGGTATACATCAGCCTAAAACCAACAGAAAGTCACGGACGAGATCTTGATTTGTTCAGGAGGTAAAAGGTCTTGAGAGGAAAGAAATGAAACATGAACCTCATTCTGCTGGCAGGGAGCCACCAGCTCTGCCCCACGGCTGCCCCTGTGCTCTCTAATCCCATCTCCAGCTCTGCAGTAATCCATCTTGCCACTGCTCTCTTACCATTTGTTTTCTGCTTAGGTGACCGGTGTGTCTCAATTTCCTCCGTAATGTAGTCTAATCCTTCCATTTTTAAAGACTTGTCTCTTTATTAAGTTGCTAATTGGCTTTAATAATTCAGACCTTTGTTCTGTCTCTGTTCCTGGTGTCTGACAGGTTGTTTCATTGCCTCTCCTCCACTTTCATCCTCTTCTGGGGTCTTCATGTCTCTGCCCTCCTGCCTCCACTTTTCCTCGTAGCCTGAAAAAATTGACCCTGCTTTTAATATCTCTGCTGGCATTTCACTTAATGATCCTATTACACATTCTTGAAGCCCTTTTCACTCAAGATTCTCAGGGCTTTATCATTATCAATTAGTTTCCGAGCACCTCGATTTTATCGTGCCGATTTTACACAGGGGTAAACTGGGGCAAGGAGAAGTCAGACAGCGCTCGGCATCACAGACAGAAGTAGCGCAGCTTAAAAAGTGGCGTGATCTTCAGTGCTGCCAAGCATCTCCAACTCCTCTAGGCTTCATTTGTAGCTCTAAGTGGTAAAAATCAAGCCAGAGTAGATTTCATAGCCGTGCACTCATCCAGTTCCTGTGTGTCGATGGGAACGAAGCATCTCTGTTGGTCTGTGCATTTACAAAATGCATAGCTGAAGTTAGCAGACTATTAAACGGAGTACTTCAAAGATGAGCTAAAGAGTGCAGGATAATATTTAAGCTCCTGAGATAAATATCAGTGTCCCAAGCATCCAGTGACATAAACATTTAAACATCAGGAAAGCCACTCTTAGCACAGCATTTTGGTCTCTTCCGCTTTATCTTGTTCAAAGTAACTTGAACAGATTTATCGTGACCGAGCTGAAATGTCCCACTTTGGTACCGAATCCTTTAATGGCTTTTTCATGTGACCAGCACTGCAGGGGGCTTGTTTTGATGTTCAATAAGAAGGACACGTAAATGTAAATGCCTTGCTCCTGACTCTTACTTATTCTTTTCAATTGAATTAATAAGTTTCCATGTCAATACAAATTAGGTAAGTAGCTGGAAGAACTTGTTAGTCTGGTTCTGGTGTTTTGGTGGTGTTTTTGTTTTTTTTTTTAGTTTCCAGACCTGATTATGCATTTGTTGACAGAGGGAAGGAAAAGAAAAAAAATCCATCACAATTATGTACATTTTGCTGCAAGGCTTGAAAGGGCAATTTGGAAATCAGATGATAAAGTAGTTAAGCAGATATATTATAAAATGGCAAGGAAACAAAATTCCTGCTTTTAAACTGTCAAGCAAGTGCTTATGCACTTGCTCTGTGTATGTCATCCAATTACACAGTAAAAGGATCTTCATCTTCTAAAATGTCCAACTAATATCCGTGAGGGATTTGCCTCCAATCTGTGCTGGACCAGACGTGATGGAGTATGGTGGGTTGGTTGTTGCGAGAGGTTTGAGCAGAAGTCAGAGCTATTCCCTCTGTCCTCCCCTGCTCGAAGACAATGACAAAGCTTGTGGTGGTTAATTGTAGGAGGTCAGGGGCACTGAGACGACCCATGTTGACGTGACGGTGTAGAGCAAGAGGTGAGCAGGGAAGAGGCCCACGGTTCATGATGCTGAATGCTGAGAAGAAGTGAGGAATGGGCAGAGTTTTTCCATCTCAGTTAAAAGTAGAAAAAATGTGGCCAGACAGCTTTATCCTCACACTTTCAGATAACTACTTATTTGCAAATAGTCAGCACTTGCCCATTAAAAAGTAATATGCGGCAAATCTCATCCCAGTGTGGCACTTGGATAATGAGCTCGTTCACCAGAGGTTTCATATTGTGGTCAGGGAAAACGCTCCTCAATTAGGACTCTTCTGCAGGAGGAGAAGGAAGTTCATGAAAATTAATTTGTCTCTCTGATTGTTACCCCTTCTGACCATTTATAGTGCATGACACTCCTACTGACAGCAGATTTTTCTCCTGAGCTTTCTTTAGCTCCTTCTGTGGAACTTCCCGCCTCGTTTCAAAGCTTGTTTTCAAGGTCTAACGAGGAGGGTGGCAGGAGCTGAGCCAAACCCTACGCTTGGAATCACTCAATGGAAAAGACATGTGCCCATTCATGCATATTTGATAGATCACTTCTAAAAATAAAGGGACTTTTTAATCTAAGAACAGCACGTTTTTCAGTTTTAGTCAGAAATAGCTCAGATGACACTGCTCTTCTGAGCTGTCTTCACGCACCTTTGACCGCAGGGTACGTTTCCTCAGCAATACCTGTGAAAAAGGAGGGCAAAGATTGATTCTCAGCTTGTGGGGTCTGGTTTTTTTTCAGTGATACTTTAGGATGTCGGGTGTAGCCTAAAGACTATGAAGGATGTTGCAAGTCCGATGAGATAAAGTTGAAGGTCACGGCGGAAGCTTGGAAAATCGACATAAAAGGACCCGCTTTCTCATGTTTCAGGAGCGGAGCAGTGGCCTTCCCTATGAGATCAGGTTTTCTTCCCTGGGGTTGCTCTGACCCTTTGTTTCTCAGAGCTTAAGAGACTGGCAGGAGGTAGCTCTGCTGCATTTCCAGGCAATGCCACGCAGATGCCTTCATGTCTGCAGGTTGTAGCCCTGCTCCGCCACAGCTCGCTGCTGAGCTACAGGATACGCCATAATTAAAAGAATTTATCTCCTCTTCCCAGGATCCTGCCTACCACGGCAGAAAAACATTCCTAATAAAATGCTCTCAATGAAGTGGGAAGGCAAGGGAAAGCTTGATGTGCTTGCTGTTACTCCAGGGGAGGCAGAGTTGCATTTTTCTGGGTGGAAGTGAGCGTCGCTCGTCTGAACGTCAGAAGCTCAGGCTGAAACTCTGAATTAAAATGAATTCATAACACAACCTGAATTAGGGGCTAGATCCAGCATTTCCACTGTGTCAGTCTGTGTCACTATGGCTTTTTTTCTCTCTCTCTGCATCTGTGTGCACCCGTCTGTTTTCCTTATAACTGTTGGGAGAGGCTTTTTCTCTGACTGTTTCGCCTCAATTCGTAGAGATCTTGCAGTCTGTCTCAGACCACCTAAAAGTACTCTTTCATGCTTGCCATCTCTGTCACGATGGCTTCTGTTATGCAGGAGCTACTTTCTATCTGCTGCTCTATTCTCCCCTTTGTGGAAGAAGGGATATCGCTCGTTTATCTGTCACGCACCGCTCTTCGGAAATGCGACGGAAGGGCTTCCTTTCCGAGACACAGCTCCTGCTTTCTCAATGTAAGAGCGATAGGCGCGAGGTCTTCAAGGCATTAAGAGAAAACTGGAACAGGATCCTTTTCCTCCACGAGCTGTTGGTGTGGCTGCTCATCCCAAAATCCCTTCACCCACATAAAGGCAAAGGGCTGAGGTGTGCCTTTGTGTGCGCAAAAAAAGGAGTGCAGATGATTTCTGCGAACTGTAGCTTCTTATGGTTTATCTTCCTCTTTTTAGCCATTTAGCATATTTTGTCCGAAATCTTAATTAAGCCTCCATTCTTGGTTCTTCCACTGCAGATTTGTATAAATCGATGGGAAAAAAAAACAACCCAAAAAAAAGTCATTTATAGGAGTTGGCCAGAGCAGCAGAGTTGAGAGAAAGCGATTCTGGAATGACGGGTGTGCAGTTTAGAAGGTTGCTAGAGAGGGCTGTAAATTATGCCATGTGTGGTTCATCAATTATATAGATAAAACTGTGAAGGAGAGTGGTTTGTCAGGAAAGATAAGAAAAGAGGGACTGAACCTAGATATATATTCTGTGCTGATGATCTGGTCGTTTTTAGAAGGGAGAGGAGTCACTTGTAGAAACCACTTAATAAATTTAATGACTATTGGAAGGGACAGGATAAAAAAGAGCAAGGATAAAATGTTAAGTATGTTTGCAATTGCAAAATCAGTGCCACCTTTCTTTAAGTTTGCTAATGACTGTAGGTGTTGTCTAGAAGTAAAACTCAGGTTGAGAGGATGGGGTTACTCTCCTCTGACCAAAGAGAGAAAGGGTCCTGTTTTGGGCCTGGATTCAGGGCATCACCCAAAGGGCTCCTGGGCTCATCACAACAACTTTTCTCAGACTGCAGATGTGACAAGGTCAAGCACTCCCCCCACCCCAGGGTTCTCTGTCCTTCCAAATATGAAACGGCCCAAGAAAAACCTGGGTATTTTTATCATTTCTTCCCTGTTCCAGATAGAAGTAAGAAGGAAGAAGGGAAGAACAATTTGCACATCCAAAAAAATGCACATAAACCTTCTTGGCTATCAAAATATGCTTGGGCTGGTTTAACTGGCGTTTCTCCTCTTCCCTCACCCAGATGTTCATTTTACTCTGTGCCTCTTTGCAGTGGGGAGGCGTGGGGGAGAGCCCCTGCTCTTCATAGGTAGCTGCAAAATAAAGTAAAATACAACCCCCCCCCCTCCTAACTGTTGCATTTTTCTAGAGCAGAAGCCAAAATGACTCCCTGTATGTCAATGACAGAAAGTCCTCTGAGCTGTATGAGAGAAGAGCCCTGTGCAGGGGACAGTTTTTCTTCACTGAGTTCCTCTGTGGCTTTTGGTAAGGGGAAGGTCCTTGGGAAAAGAATAAAGGGAACCTCGTCCCCAAAAAAAGAAAAAAAAAAAAGAAGGATTGGGAGGAGAAGAAGGCTGAAATATGCAATTGTCTTTTGGATTTTAATAAGCTACGCATCCAGTTGTTTAACGGTCTCATTTCTGTGGGTAACGAATTGTAATCCCCAAAAGCCGTGGATGGGACTCACGGGGTGCTGCATCAAGGCCCTTTGCATTAAAATAAAACGAGCTCCTTCCAAAAGCACCCTTAATAACAGGTGTTTTCAAAACACACCAGTTTGTGGCTTTATTTGCTAAAAAGATGGCAATACTCGAATATAAAAATGATTCCAAAGGATGGAAGTGTAGAAGTTGGCACTGTACTGTGACCACAGCCACCTCTGCTCTGTCCTGGCTGGAGGACACGCATCACCCAGGGCTGAATTACATCCTCATCACCTCTTGATGATTATTTATAGAGCTCATGAAGCCAATTATTTAATTAATCCTGGTGGGTCACCGCATTTTGGACTAGATGTGCTCCGCCACCTCGCAAACATCTGGGGTGACTTTCTGTCGGGGAGCCGGGGCCGTTCGACACCCAAAGCCTTGCCCGCTCACCATCCTCACGGAAAAATTCGACGGGCAGTTTTTCATTAACAGAAAACGTGTTTGAGCAAATTCACCTCTGCTACAAATCTGCATGGCTCTGCTCAAATTAAATCAAGTTACATCCTCAGTCAATTTGGGCTATTATTTGATTTTATAAATTGTATCAAGACTGTATTTTTTCTTTTTTTTTTTTTTTTAATTTAAAGCTGAGCGTTTCCCTTTTCTGTGCCGTATTGCTGACAGAAGGCTCTCACACCGCAAAGTTTACCTTTCATTTGTTCCTGTGTAATAACCCATTAGGTCTGCTGAGAAATACCATGTTTCTTAGGCAATGTCAACACCTACTTCCATTTACTCTTTCTCTTCAGAAAACACAGCATGAATCCCAGATGCTGCAGCGTGCTGGTGTCCTTGACCCACTGGAGTGTTCACAGAAAGTAATTAAAGGAAACAAATTGATGAGGCTTTAAGGCTGGTAAAATGCACAAGCTTTTTGTTTTCTTTTTCCCTGTTGCAGTGGTGAAGTTCACAAGGCAAAGTGAGGTTGAAGGGTCTCCAGCTGGGTCAGAGACGCTCTATTGGTACTTCTTGAAGGCCAGAGGTCTGAATAATTTGGGGAATGCTTAGTTTTATTTTTCAAATTTACTTTCTACAGTTTGGACCAAGCAGCCCTCTGAGATTTCCTCTGTTACTGAATAATTTTCTCCGTTGGGGGAGGAGATAGGCAAGGTTAAATGGGGAGATCTCATCTAACATTTTTATCTATCTAGGGTGTTTACCAACAGAACCTACCAGCAATTTGTTTTCATCTCTAACCCCTATCTTCGGATAAAAATCTACTGTACTTTTGTGGAATGTATCAAAGTCATGAGATGCATTTCAGATACTTGAATAATTCAAGCGCTGACGTACGCCCCAGCTCATATTTCCCTGATATAGTAACACAGACGTTATGCTGCTGGTTTTAAATGATTTATTCCCACGTGTTAATAAAACAATGATTCTGAAAGACTCTTCCAGTCTCTTTCAGTTAAATCTGGAGTGCTCTACCAAGTTTTCACAGCACCGGCTGCAAATAAATCCAACGCGAACACATGCTTTGGGGGTTTCTGTAAAAAGATGCTCTTCCTCAAAGGGTTTCTTAACCAGTAAGACTGATGATTTGGTGCAAGATAACTTCCAAAAGCTGCAAACCATGTAGTTTTAATAAGAATTCATGTTTCTGGTAGGTGTTTTGGGCTTTATCTGCCTTTATTTTACTTTGGGCTAAATAAATAAATAGAGGAAGGGCTCAACATCAACCAGCTTTTCTGAACTTTGAAACTGCTGTGTACGCATTCACTGTATGAGATTTAGGGAGTCTTACTGGACCCAAAAAGTACATTAAATGCCCTGAAGCTTTTCCCATCACAAGGGTTACTCATCTGGAAAAGTTCTAAGTTTTCCCCTTTTCACATGCTTAATTGGATTGATGTTTTTCAGGTTGGCTTTCTAACTAATAACTGGGTCCTTTTGACTGCTCTTGCTCTGGCTTGATGGGCACTCAGCTGAATGATCAGCTCGTGGGTGGAGAGGCTTGGGACAGCTGCTGCTGGGGAGGTCATCAGGGACGTGAGCAGTGGGAAGGGATGAGCCTCCTTGATAAAAGGGGAGTTGCCAAGGTAGGAGGGTGCCAGTGACCTCAGGGGTTTGTGCTGGAACTAAAATCCTTTGGCAAAGTTGTTAAGCGAGGGGAAAAGCAGGTCGAGTGTGGCTTTGTCTTAAGCTGGAGCAGTTTGTTGGAGAACAAGAATATGCCATGCTGGGATGCTTGGGAAGCAGAGCAAGGGGAGCGAGTCCTGGAGTTGGAGGAGTCCAGGTGAGTCCTGGGGATTTTTATATCGTGAGAGACTTCATGAATCAAATGAGCCTTGAGGGCTACCAAACACCAGGTGACAATGAACAACAACAACAGAAGATGTGTAGTCAGAGATGCAGAAAACCAGGGGCTGGGGTGGCGGCTGGAAAGCAGCCTGCTTCACTTGGGAGTTGGTGGTGGAGCAGANGATGCAGAAAACCAGGGGCTGGGGTGGCGGCTGGAAAGCAGCCTGCTTCACTTGGGAGTTGGTGGTGGAGCAGATGCTGCTGTGCTGATTCATCTCTGCCTTGCCGTGGCGGTGGCAGGAAAGGTGTGCTGAGGCCTCCTCCTTCATGGCTCTATCTTGCGTGTTCCAGGCCGGCGAGGGGTTTTACTGGTCACGTGCAGCTCCTGGCAAAGACCTGATAGCGCTGAGGAGGGAGCCAGCTTAACCCTGCTCCTGCTGCAGACGTGAGCTGAGCTCTCTGGTCTTGTTCTGTAACGTGCTGTTTGGTTGGGGTGAGGAAGGTCCAGGCTTTGGAGATGGCTCATGGAGAATTGACTCAATGCAGAGCAGTTCCCTCTTGCACGTCAGAGACCTCTTATTGCACTCCCCAAACTCTTCAGAATCGTAGCACGTCTGTCCCCGACCTCCTGCGCCATGTGTGCCGAGGAGGCGTTGGAGAACTGAGATGAGAGGTGATTTGCCAGAAGAGGTCGTGGAATAAGGATGGAGGCTTTCACTTGTAAATATTTTGGGTAGGGAATAAATACTGCAGACTTTTCTGTTATAAAGATGCTTTATTGCCATTAATAAGACTCTGACTCCTCTGTGGAGGAGCTGTTAGAGCTAAATGATAGATGTTCAAACTGACATAGTACTAGTTGAAGGGGGCTTTAAGGTTTTGGAGCACAAAGTAAAGCAGTTGGTGTGTAGGCACTTGAATAAGTGACACTTGTGTACCTTACCCAGATTAATTTTTGAGGTCGGTATCTAAGGAGGGTGGCCTGTGCAACTTGCTCCAAAGTCAACCCGTAAGTCGGCGAGGCAATTCAGAGCAGACCCCAAGAGTCTTCCTCCGCTCGGCGCAAGCAATGTCATCTCCACCCCGTTTGGGACTCGTTCTAAATTAAGTGTGAGAAATTTGATATTTATAATGTATAATTTATGTTTTTAATATGATTTAAAAGCTGAAACGGTACTTCCACTGAAGTCTGGGGATGAAAAGTCCCTTGAGCGCTGAAGCAGTTAACTTTGAACAAAATGTGTGTCCTGAAGAAGAACTAAATTGCGTCAATTTAATTCCCAGGTCACCGATTTCTCCTGGTTCAACCCAAGTAGCACAGAGTGTGTTTTTAGAATTTTCTCCAGTTCATTTGTTCCTTAGTTTATTTTGGATTTGAGCCCACAAAAATCCCAGTAGAACGTGAACTTGGATTTTGCAGCTTTTATGTTGAATTGCTGTACTTTTTAGGGCAGGTAAAAGGAAGCGGTTAATCTCATACCTTAAGACATATCAGTAAACATAGTATTTAATATGCACATCTTCCTATGCAGTTCCATTTAATATCATGTGTATTTAAAGACTCTCATAAAATTGATGGAGGGGGGGGATTTGCTTTATGTCAGTAGGACAGAGCAGGGCAAAAATATTTTGGAGTGAAAGCCCAAACAGACAACAAATGCAGCTCAAGGTGCTTATTTCGCTAGGGGATGAATGGCCATTAACCCAAACTGCAGAGATTGTTTTGTATTTCCCAGAGCTTCTGTAATAAGTGGGTGAGATGAAATGGAAAATATCCAAAGAATCACTTATTTTTCCACCCTCTTTGGCCAGGACCACTGGCTTTGTTGATGGGGCTTCAGTATTGGGAGATACAGCTCTTGGATTCTCCTCTCATGTACTCAAGGTGTTGACTGGGAGGAGTAGTCCTTGTTCTTTAGTTGCTTAATGTTGTTTTAAACAGTTGCTTCAGGCACAGCACACTTAAAGAAGTACTTGTGTGTAAAGCACCATCACATATACACATGATTGGTTGTCTCCTGTTTCTTTCCACATGGCTCTGTATGTCCAAATGTTCATTTGAGTGGACCAAGGATAATGAAGGATGTCTGGTTTAGAGAGCCGTATAAATGGACATTTGAAAGCTGAATGGGGTTTTTTCCCTCCTCCTTGCACTTCTTTCTTCACCAAAAGGGTTGTCCAGGCCTGGCCCAGGCTGCCCAGGGCAAGGGTGGAGTCCCCATCCCTGGAGGGGTTTCAATGCTGTGGAGATGCGGTGCTGAGGGACAGGGGTTAGTGGTAGATTTGTCAGTTCTGCATTAATGGTTGGACTTTGACATTGGAAAAGACCTTTAAGATCAACGATTCAGTGATACTTCTTTCCTTTTTCTCTCTTCCTCTCACACAGTAATGGAACTATTAGAGAAAGAAAAGTCTCCGACTCACCCTGACCCTGTGTAACTTGCCTGGATACATCCCCACCCCCCCTCTCCACTGCTGTAGGGAATATAAGCACGTGAGGAACCAACAACCTGCACAGACTGTGGCAATTTCCAGTGGGTAGTGATGCATTTCAGCCAGCCCTAGCAAGGGGCTGGAGCCCAGCACGTGGGATGTCATTAAATTTTCCATTGCCAGCGAAAGTAACAAAGAGCACTAACTTAAACTAGGTTATCTTTATTTTCCTAACTGCAGATATTTGAAAGAAAAGCAGCTTGGGTTAAATGTTAAAGGAGAAGATCTTTCAATCCAATTCTGTCACATCATTTCAGAAGAGTCTGACGTCAAGACTTTAGGCATTTTTTTCCCCCACAGTGAAAGCTTAGAGAGGGGCACAGCCTTCATAATGTTTTACTTTCCTACTTAAAACCTAACACTGAAATATTAAGCACAGAAATGATGAAATCTGTATGTTGGGACCCTGTGTAGGAGTTCTGAGGTGTTTTGGCAGTAGTTCAGGACGTTGGCCTGGGGGTTCGCAGGTGTTGCCTGATGGAACAAGTCATCAAAGGATCTGACAGACGGATCTTCATGAATTTTACAGGATGTTCTTGTGGCCAAGGACAGACCTGATAAAAATAGGAAGGATGGTTGTAATCGAGGTCTCAAAGATGGACGGACAACCGCAGCTCTGATAAGCATTAAAATCCCTTCTCTCTGTCTCCTATACATTGCTTAGGTTAAAGCTTTTCACTCACAGTTCTCAAAAAGAAACCAACATTCTTTTTTTTTTTTCCAAATGTGGAAGATACTTGGGAGTACCTTGAGATGGCTTCAGTGTGGATCAAATCCTACAGACCCAAATGGGGTGACTGGAGCTTACGAAAGGGTGATTTAATGGAAGAGGTCTTGGATTAGGATTTGTAGATTATATTTTTAGCTCAGCCACACACCTCACGTCTGGTCAGTCTGTTCCCTTTTGGCTAAAATAAGATGGATGTTTCCATTTGTCAGGGATAGTGTTAAGAGAACAAAATCCAATAACGGTGAGTGTCTCAGATGATGATGATAGAAACTATTCAGCTCTTTGTGCAGGGAGTTGGGGTTCAGGAGATAGAAAAGTGGTCGCCTTCTGCTCTTTGGCCTCCTTTCCTTTAATTTCACCATATGCAAAGGAGTATTTGAACAACAGCCTGAACAGGAAGACAATGATAGCGCTTGTTCTTCTGCCTCTCCTTTAATTATTTTTAATTTTTTCACTTTCACATTGCTTGTGGCTTGTTGTGTGTGCACCTTCAAATGTTAGCAGGCGATTGTGTAAGAAAATGAGCGTGACAGGTTGGAGGAAAATAGAAATTATCAAATGCTGAACCGATGTAAGAAGTGTATGGACTTGGGAAGGTTTTCTGCTGATGTTCACCTATGTTGGAAGAAAAATGTCGCAGTTGCATCCAGGTTCACACTGAGTGACTATCTCAAGGGGTTTTTTT